>JASANH010001337.1:0-271428 GCA_030248295.1 Mesodorylaimus sp. YZB2_4 | reverse complement strand
GAAATCAATTTGTCAAAAAGTTCAGAACAGTTTTTCCAATGCTGCAAAATTTTAGGAATATTTATCTCGCGTATAACTGTCCGGGGCCTTTTCCCACTCTTATCAGTGGGTGATCAAATTCTGGACTGTCGATTTCCCAGCCGGTCAAAGGGCGAACATTGGAAGAGGTGCAGCACATGATGGCCAATAATGATCGAGTGATCTTGCGCACATTACCGGCAATTATGAGATAATGCCTGGCACATGAGTGCGGTATCAGTGGTCTCTAACCACTATCAGGGATTTTGGTAAAGCATATATGCTTGTGTATCTTGATGCAGTTTGTGAGGTGAATACTTGACCAAGTATTGACAGTGCCTGTTCTGTGTCTGATTGAATGTTGCCTTTTATTGTTCGTGCTCTTTTAGTAAAGTAATGTTTGGTTGCCTATTCGGCGATGAATGCCAGTCTCTCAAACCAAGGAGCTTGACGAAAAACTTCTCACCTTGAAAACGTAACGTCCTCTTTTCCGTCCACTGACCAACCGTTAGGTAGGAAACCAGAAACTTTAAATCGCTGTCATAAACTGAGTATCCCTATGGAAATGGGAGAGCATGAAGCCCGTAACTGCGAATACAGGCCAACTGAATGAAGCAGGAGGGCAAACTGGTTCCATGGTCCGTGGCGATCACTGTATTCTTTGTATCCACTAGTTTTTGGTGCCTCTCGATGGGGTATTGTATCGTGGATGTGGAGAGAACTGGGTCTGAGCATATGAGGGGGAGGGGGAAATTTGATACTGTTCGACAGGAGAATAGAGGCCTGGCATCTCGAAACTGGATGTCATTATTCGAGGTGTTGAAAAACATTGAAAGGGTTGCCCGTGTTTACGAGAATAGGATCCATTTGGTTTCATACGAAGTCTAAATTTACACTTGTTTAGTGGATATAAGTTGTATCTTTTATGAGCATGGAGCTTGATTTTGCGATTTGGGTTTGCTTGTTGCTACGAATCTCTAATGGCGGGAATCAAATCAGGTGGAAATTTTAATAAAGGACAAAATTCTGCGCTGTGCTGAAAAACCAGTCGTACATGCCTCAATTCGATGCAAGAAAGTAGAAACAGGTGAGAGTCCGTCAGAAACCATGGTCGCACATAAAGCTGCATTTTTACTCAGTCGTGGCCAGTGAGTTAAGGCGTCTGCCTCTCAAGCTAGGTGCGCACTCACACGGGAGGGTTCGACTCCCGCTTGGGCTACAAATGATTGTCAAATATGTGTTCGTTCGCCCTCGAGTGCGATGCATGGTGCTTGGCTATGGATAAAGTGGCATATGAGATGACTTACTTATGCAGGTATGCTTGCTGCAGCTATTTGAGCTCAACTAAATCGGCCCCCAGGCAGTAAATAATTAAAACCCCCCTGTTTTTAATAGGATAACTGGACAGCCAGATATTGGCTTTAAAGAAAGCCAGATCTGGCTGTACTCTGAAATATTGGTAGTCGTAAAGTACAGGGTAGAATATAGGAGATTAAGTCTAGTACTTTTCAAGGGGCTGATAGCGGGGTGTAGGAAAATCGTCAATGTATAAAACCCAATGTTTCGCTGATTTTGGTTCTTTAACTTATCCGCCAATCAGAAGAAGCCGACACCGATAGGAGCCAATCAGGAAAGGGCTGGGGCGGTGCTTAATAAACTCAGCCAATAGACGCGAATCATCGTCGAATAGGCAACCAAATATTACTTTACTAAAAGAGCACGAACAATAAAAGGCAACATTCAATCAGACACAGAACAGGCACTGTCAATACTTGGTCAAGTATTCACCTCACAAACTGCATCAAGATACACAAGCATATATGCTTTAACAAATCCCTGATAGCGGTTAGAGACCACTGATACCGCACTCATGTGCCAGGCATTATCTCATAATTGCCGGTAATGTGCGCAAGATCACTCGATCAGTATTGGCCATCATGTGCTGCACCTCTTCCAATGTTCGCCCTTTGACCGGCTGGAAATCGACGTCCAGAATTTGATCACCCACTGATAAGAGTGGGAAAAGGCCCCGGACAGTTATACGCGAGATAAATATTCCTAAAATTTTGCAGCATTGGAAAAACTGTTCTGAACTTTTTGACAAATTGATTTCTATACGCCCCCTCACTCATATTTATGCAGGCCCTCAGGATCAGTGCCGTATTTTCACAAGCAGCTCCTACCATTTAATGGACAACAAGGCTCTCTAGTTTTTACACCAACAAGAAAGACTTTCAAGGGGGAAATATTTGTCTTTCGTTTTCACGGTATGTATAACTCCCAAAAACACCTTAAATTGAGGGTGTTGGTTCCAAGAGACCCCTTATCTGGGCCCATCAAAATACATGCGGCATACCACGCCAGGGTGACGTTTCAGCCATGTACTAGGTCGAAAGAGTTGGTAGGCTGCCCTGGGTTTTTGGTGTGGGGCAAAAGCTCCATCAGTCACTCCCTCCAGTAATACGGGCCCAGTTGTATGTATTACAAAGTGTCATAAATCTAACAAAAAATCGGAATCAACAGCGACCTACCCTTCTTCTTTTTGAAGCTTCCAGTAGCAATGTAAAATCCAAAAGGGCCATTGTCGCGTTTTCGTAGTTCAATTAGTTGGATGCCTTGGTGATCCAAGCCCAGGAGACGACTCTCGATAAGGCGGTCTGTGACAAGTGGTTCACTAAAAAAACCATTTCTGATACGTTTTTCAAGACAGCTGAGTTTTTATTGGCTATTGACTCATGATATCCTGGTGGGTGGACTGGGCAGAACCTACGGGGGGTGGGTGATGGTAGGTGACGAGATGCAGTGTTTCGGTTTCATGACTAGAAGCTCGAACGACGAACAGGTGGATACAAAATGATAAACTGATTAGGATACGAGATAATAATCTTATCAGTTGATGAATTCGACCGCTTTTGGAATGAGGCAAAAATCAGCGCATCAGTGAGCTGGGTCCTGATGTGACCGAACCATCGTTCCGCTAACTCGAAGATGGCGCGCGATGTTTAAATTTCCCTCTAATTCCGGTCAAAAAAAAATTGACTGGAATTGGCGGAAATTTAAAACTTACACACCGTCCTTGAGTTAGCGGAACGATAAGCCAGATCCCAGTACGCCTTGCGTTCACACACAAGTCAAAAATTGAATACTTTATCGAACAGGTTTTTAAATTATTTGCATCATATCACGTTCCACTTTCAGAGTGATCAACACTGATAACGTATCACTTACCCCTCATTATGGAACTTTGACAACTCTGCTTCATTGGCTGGAAACGGATTGACCGCCACCATATGATAATTCTTGTGTTGCTGTTGCCTGGTCAAAGTGCTGGTCTTGGAGATTGGACTAGGAAGAAGGGGTCTCGGCTGTTGATTCGCTTTGGGCATCAGAGTCCTGGGCATCTCATATTGCTGTTTCTGATCAGGAATCACTGTCGGCGTATTCTTCTGTAAGGCATTATCAGCAAGTTTTTGCAATGCTGTGGACATGCAATGTTGGAAACGAGGTCGATTTCGAATTTGAGCTGACTGAGATCTGAAACAAGCGAGCACTGTGCGAGTGATAAGAGTGAAATAAATGGCGGCACACCAAAAAATTTAGCCGACACTTTCTCGCCTTCTAAATTTTTACTTTAAAAAGGCGAGAAATAGTTCTTCAGCCGAAAAATTCAAATTCGAAAATTGGCGGGAAAGTCAGAAAATGTCTCCAGTGCGGGGCCTCGGTTAGGTTAGCGAGCCAGACCCCCAGCAGAGTGACCCAATAATGCTTCCACACTCACCTGCACCCACTTTCATCGCTGCTTTGCTTGATGCAGACTGGATTCGAAGCTGAATTCGGGATGCCCCTTTGCCCTTTTATCACCCCTCCTTCAAGTAAATTTTCGCACGACTTTGACGGTGATAACGATTTTCCAGTGCCGATCTCGTAGTTCACCATTCTCTGATGCTGCCCATCGAGGTCCTGCTTGGGCGCAGACATTGACAAATTCTCCAATGACTTAGCCTCGGATAATCTCATCTCACCAGCACCATGGGCAGATCGTGGCAAAGTCGATGTGCGGAAAGTGATGATATTTTGATCGGGAGAGGGTGGTGGTGGGAAGACGTCCTCGTCTTCTGCGTAATCGTCGCTGTTCGTGTAAGAATTGTCATAAATCCTTAATCCATCAAATCGTGTGGTCTGCCCTCGTTGTTCACATTGATCCTGCCGTCGGGGTAAACTGGCTGATCGACCTTGGCGACCGATTTGTCGCATTCGACGCACCGCCATTTCGTAATCGGGCAAAGGAGGAGGCGAATCGCTGCGCTTGGGAGGAGGGGGGCGAGAAGTGGGGAGTGGAGGGGGAATAGAATAATAATGTCCACTGCAAGAATTCGAGGTCTGTTCTGAGGTTTTTATTGGCAATTGTGGAATCATAATTGCCGCTTTGTGACT
The DNA here is from genome assembly GCA_030248295.1 of Mesodorylaimus sp. YZB2_4. Lineage (NCBI taxonomy): Eukaryota > Metazoa > Nematoda > Enoplea > Dorylaimida > Dorylaimidae > Mesodorylaimus > Mesodorylaimus sp. YZB2_4. The sequence goes on along the minus strand of JASANH010001337.1, from coordinate 266,976 downwards.
TTGTGGAGTAGGAATCGCAGATTTTACATTTTTAGAAGTCGAAAATGATGCAGGTTTTTGAGGAATCGGCAGAGGAAGTTTTGGACTTTTAGCAGTAGAAACTGATGGAATTTGTTTTTGAAGACCAGACTCAGCAGCCACTTCGTCAGCAAATCGGACTTTCATTGGTTGTTTGTTTCGACGAGCATAAAGTGATTGGGAGCCTTGCGGCAATGGGAGACTGGCTGGCTGATGACGCAGCTTGAAACTAGACGGCCTGAAAAAATTTCTAAATAAATCGTATGCTTCGAAAAAGACGAAAGGTCAGCAAAACAAAACTTTGGATTTTTCGCTGATTCTAATGGGCACGCACCGCTAAAATGGTAGATCGCTAGGTTTGTCAAGATTAGTAGGCTAGTATGCGCACAGCACTTGCGCCAGTATCTGTACAGTACGGGCTTAGGAGACTCCTTCGCATGCTGTACCCACCACTGTGGCCTCGTGCAAAAGACCACATTGCCCCGAAAGTCTGATGAAAAAGCATGTTGCCTGACCCCCTAAAAAGTGAAAAAATGACTGATTTCGTTAGCAAGCACGAATTGTTTGAAAAAAGAAGCTAGAGATACAGTTTCTCGGTCAAAAACATTCAAATTAATAAATGGCGGGAAATTTTGCATACATTTTGCATTGTACATTCCCTGTTCTCTAGCATCTGGTCCTTGCCCACACTTGCTGCGTATGCCATGGGGCTGTCAGAGTTGAAACACAAAACTGTTCCTCAAGCAACCACACAAAACAACCATCCCAGCACTCGCAAGTGCACTTACGGAGGTAAGACAGCGATAGTCGGCTGTCGGCCTCGTGAAGAAATGGCGGAAGTACCAGTGGCAGAATCAATGGAAGTCGGCGACACGGATCCAGTCATCGAACATTTTGGAGATTGCTGACATTCGGACCCGTTATCAGTGCAAATGCCAGAATCGGTATCACTGCAGCTGTCGCCTAAAATTAAAATAATTGACTTCGACAAATTCAGCACTTTATTATTTCACTTTACACTTTTCTCCGAGTCTATGTTGTCACTGTAACTGATGCCAGCCCTGAAGTCCTGAATCAGGATCACTAAACCTGTCGCCCAAAGGAGTGGCGCAATATAACTGATGTTAGTGTCACCAAGTGCCGGGCAGAAGAAATTTGTAAATAACGTTATATGCTATCTAAAACGTGCGGCTCTTGTAGTTTTGCAGAAAATTTGCCAGTATGCTTCAGCTTTCTAGTTTCCAGTGGCTGACAGAGCAAACGTCCTAACAAATCCTTGAATCTCTTCAGAAAAACGCTCAACTCGGCAATTCTAGTTTCGCTATCAAACTATAAGCCATTTTTCTGCTGGTTCATCAGTCATCATAGCCGAATATTGTCAAAAAAATTTGACTGCTCGAAAGGCTTTGAGCCATGACAACAAGAGAATTTTTTCCTCAGGTTTACTCAGAAACCCTTTGAACTTTTTCTTTACTTCTGTAGATTTCAGTTGTCATCGGCATCAACTTGCAGAAATTTCACAACTTGAATATTATTCAATAAAAGTATCAACTATTTCTTGAGATTAGAGTACTCGAGGCTTCATTAAACTGACAGCAAACCGTGAGACCGTTGAGAAGTCATGCAAAACTAACAATTCCTGTGCTCATTCACTCCCTTCATGACTCATTACTCGACCTTGCGCGTGAAAAAAAAACATGAAAATTTGAAATTTGGGCACAGCCTACGAGTGGTCCTTCAAAATCTACTCTACTAAAGTTACTTTACACTGCATACAGAGCAGTGAAATTTAGTTGCCGTTGCATGGCGTGGGTATTTCTTGTAAAGTTATCTAAGAAATTTAATTTTTAATTTGCGCGAATTTTTAAAGGAAATACCTGCTACTCTAACATCAAACTAAATAAGAGATCTGAAGGGAAAAGTTTCGTGAATAACTCGAATTCAAACGGGTTTTTCTCGATGATTTCTCTACTAGGAGCCAGGCAGGTCTTGAAAGCCAGCAGCAGACACCTTGCAAGCAGAAAGGTCAAACTTACGAGAAAAGGCCATGGTCTCGACAAAACTATTCAATTTTCTTCCCATATTTGCATTGGTCAAAGCCACACTTTCCGAACACGTCCTCCTTGGTTGACGACCGAAATTGGACTCATTTTGAGCCACGACCCTGGATAAGTCCTCATTGTCTTTTAAAGAAGCTTCAGGAACCATTTGATAATAATAAGCCCTTTTTTGTTCTGATTTCCATTCGTTAGCTATTGCATCAGTTTTTGACGAATCGAATTTTCTTTGCCCGTACATGTCCGCGTAGGAATTGACTCCGATGTTATGCACTCCTTCAACGGTAGCAGCTGCCGGCGAATTGGGCGATCCGCCTCGACGACGCGAATGAAATCCAAACTTTTGCATCATTGCGAATCAGGAGGTGGGTCGATGATGAAAAAGTTGAATTGAGGTCTTTCTCCTTCTTCTTTGAATAAAGTCGTCAAAAGTCGACTCGACTCGAGCCAACGATGGATGACTGTCGAGGGCCTGCAATGGAAACTTTTTGACTCACCCCGAAGAATATAATGGAGCGAGGTAATAATAAAAGTAACCCCTCAAACCAATCTGGTACGTAGTGACGCATAGCAGACAGCCCCAATGTGCTCTACGTCAGCACCACAATAAAGGTTGGAGGCAATGGATTTTAGCGCCTGCCCCGCAACATAGAGGATAGAAGAAAATTGACTTCTCAATCAGTTTCCTTTCGCCTATACGACGAGGACACGGCTTAGGGACCTTCCATTTTCCATATTAGGACTGAAGCGGTCTTTTTTAGGTGGGTTATGTACAAAGAAAATTACCCCAAACGTAAGCGACAGGTGTTTGGGCCACGCTCCAAATATGGCCTCGCCTATGTTTAAATAGACAAGCGAAAAATTGCTTTTATTCATTGTAATCAGCCCCCTCCCCAATTCCCCACCCACGCCACTCATGGCCAGGTAAGCGTAATTTTTTCAATCAAACAAATAGAAAGGCGTCAACGAGGCAGCTTGGCCATACAGCCAGGTATGTAATGAAAACTTGAAAAAGAGGCGTTGTTTGGGGAATACAAAAACCAACAAACATGGTAAAAATTGATGGAAGAGGATGGAGTCATAAACAAGCTGGTCCTAGACAGACGCTAAAAGATCGATAAATGGCTAAAATGGGCGACGCTTGTTGTTGACAACAAAATTTTGTTGTATGTACACAATTATCGAGTGCAATAACAAGATCGACCAGCGGGATATCAATTTTCCAACTGACTGATACCAAGGGTAGACAGGTAAACTGAAGGGTCCGTATACATCTCATCTATAATTGAGTTGTGGTCAGCAGCACTCGGATTGACCGACCGCACCCCGTCGTCCACCCTCGCTTGACCGATCGCCGCCAGTTCACAAAGGGTCAAAGACGCCAAACCTTGGGCGTATCTCGCTTAGACCGACTTGATGTATGAGAAAGATAATTTATGGTGATGGAATAGGCTCGATTGGGCACTGGTTTTGGAGGATGACCTTGGGAAAACGGCGCATAGACCACAAACTTATTTCCCAATGGAAAAAGTGTTTAAAGAAGTGAGCGACATCAAAGACGAGAAGACACAAATTATACTTGTCACACGAATACCGTCTGCTACGCCGTCGAGAGAGCTTAGGTCATTCAAACGATGATTAATATGTAAATAGATGCGAAAAAAGAGACAGCTTGATGACGAATGAGCCTAAGCATTCGAGTCGAGTGCAGGCGAGCCGAGAGCATGGTCAAATAAGAACGAGACAGGTAAGCACCCTTTGTGACTCACCTTCCAATGGAGGCAGGTGTTTGCGCGCCGGCTGGCTGGACTGGCTAATAAGCGACAATGAGTCAGGCTGGTCAATCGAATATGGATTACCTCGCAAGCTAAGCTATGCCACCCACACCAAAAAAGGCAAGTACAAAGCTGGTTGTTTTTCGACGATGGATAAAAGAGGGATGAAATGAAAAGCGCACGATAATGCTACTGCAGATTAAAAAAGCTCAAACCAGACGCCATGAGAGGACCTTGAAAAGAAAAATGAGCGGCATAGGTTGTATAATAACCTCCCCACCCTTTCCTGCCTATTTCAAGGCCGCAATATTGGAGGTCATACTACCTCTTCCCGTAGGTAGACATCGGGGGGGGGGGGGGGGGGGAGTGTGTAAAATGGGGAAAAGATTTTCAACACTTTCCACCACGGCGGCAAGGAACACAATAATGTCGCCCTGGCATCGCGATGACCGCCTCGTAATGACCAGCCGAGAGCGTGCGAAAGAGAGTGCCAAGGAGGAAAGGTGTCATGGACGAAAGTCGAGTCAGTGCGAGCGGGCGTAAGACCCCTTCGATTACTTTCATATGTGCACACTCAATGAATATTATTCACTGGAAAACGAAGGATTTAGTGGTGTACGGTATTTGAGTCAGGGTCAACAAATTGGCTGAAACGAAAGATAAATAAATGGTGACAACTTTCTCACGCCAGGAAAACGCGATAAGGGGGCCATGAGGAGGAGTGTTTTGCAATGTTTTTACAGGCTCGGGTTCAGTTTATGGATCGTGAAAAAATTGTGTTGTGCGTCATAGTATGTACTCTGTAAAAGAGATCACATTTTGCTGAATACGAGGAATCTTTTAGATTTTGATTTTGATTGGTGGAGGAGTGCAAACTAGTAGTTTTGAGGAATAATTTTTTAAGCTTTACTTTTAGCAACAGCAAACAACTGTATAAAATATGCATTTTCAGGAAGTTTTCAAAATGATCATCGGGTCATCGATTCTACACACTTTTCGAAAACACTTGCTCCACCTCCAAAAGGCACAGTCATGAGTCATCGAGACGCGCATTTTCGCGAGTTCTGAGCGCATTTTGATGGCAAATAACTCTCCGACTCAGCCTGAATCCATAGCAATGCATTTAAAAGGAGCATAAAATCTACAGATTGCAGCAGAAATTTGTGACGTCCGAAGGACAGCATTAAAGATTGCGTCGCCAATCCCAATCTGCAATCCAATCAAATCTTCAAATTGCTGTAAAGACGCAAGCCTTTTTACGGTAGCTCTTTCACAATCTAGCACTGCAATGGCTGTCTTTAAAACGTTCAGTGCATCCGTACATCCGTAAAACGTTCAGGGAAGAACATCCGTGACACTGCACTGTACAATGTGCAACGTCAACAGTAGTACGCGTAAATCATGACTTTGCACTTTTTCGCAGCTCGCGTTGCTGGCAGATCACTATAAAGAACGTCATTTGCTCTTCGGTTTGTCAAATTTTTCTGCTCTCGAATTTTGATTTGTTCACCGTTGTAACTTCTCGACATGGACTCGTCGAATCGTCCAGGAAAGCAGCCCACAGCCAACCCGAAATTGGTCATGCGTTCGGCCCCTGTTGCGAATCCCATTCAGTCGTCAGTTCCAAGGCCCAACGAAACGGTAGCCCCACCAATTCGTCCTGGCTCAACCTCTCCCGCTGCGTCAGGTACTATGGGCATTATGGCTCCTCTTTCGACGACACATGGCAATGTTTCGGGCTCAACTTCCCCCGCTTTATCTGGAACCGCGGGCATTATCGCACCTGCTCCAAGGATTCCGAACTCGCAACAGCCAACAGCCAACGCCCACCGGTTCGATCTAGTACGCAAACAGTTCGTTGCTCGACGCCACCACCGTCGACTTATGAAGGAAAGTGATTGCAAATGAGATGAGAGCGTGATATTCTTATAATTTAAGCTGAGTTCCTTTTTGATCATTGACCTGTAAGCGATCAGTTCCATTTTTATCCTCAATAATTCTAAAACAGTGAGATTCGATGGGAATCGTCAAAAGGGCAACAATACGTGGCCGTGATGGTGCAGCGGTTCAGCATTCGTGTCACCGTATTGGTTGGGAACGTGGCTGTCCTTGTCCCGGGTTTGATCTTTCATGATGGAGGTCGGTTTGCGAACCATAAATGTGGCGTCGATGAACCACAAGGAGTAATAAAACGCTTTTATTTGCACTACTCTAATCCCAATTAAACCGGTCCTCTTATAGGGAAAGAAAAGACAAGAGGCGGGTGAGCAATTGGTGAACTAAGCGAGCATTCTTGGGTGATTGAGCCGGCGTAGGAAGCGGGGAGCTAATTGAATAATGCAGTAGCAGTGAGTTATGACTGGGGGGAAGCTACGTAAGCAGGGAAATATAGTCAGGGAAAGGCGTGGGAACTGTTCATGACCTTTCGCGTAAGACGCGACAGTCCCACCAGAAAGCGAAAGAAGCGGAAATGGAGGCCCCAAAGGCGGGCAAAATAAACGTAAGATGAATATTAAAGCATTTATCGCGTCGAGGCACAAGGCGATTGTCACACAGCTTTGTACGTGATAACCGCACGTCGGCTGTAGAGATCCGGGGCAGAGAGGATGATCTTGGGGTGGCGCCAAGCTACGGGTACGGAAGGCGGGCGTGATGTCGGTACGAGGGCCATGGGAGTGCGGTTGTCCAGTTGTGATTGGAGAGATACTTGACGAGGGGATGTGGGTGGTGAATTGACCTCCGTAGCGGGGGGAAGCTCGGCGGAAGGAGCAGGATCCAGAGTTGCGACGTGGCTGGGTGGGTTGGCGTCGGTGCTGAATCCATTGCAGGCCTTGTATGATCCACGAAAAAGTGGTGATGCCGCAGCACGCGTAGATCCAGACCCACTTGAGCTGGAGGGCCAGTCGGCCGAGGAATCCGAAGGGGGAGTAGGCGTGGATTGAGTCAAGGATGCTCCAGGTTTGAGGATCTGAGGTCTGTCCATCATTTGCCTTGGCGATCTCATGGAGGATCTGCGCGTGAGCGTCGATCACCTCTTGTTGGTCTTTGAGACTTGGTTGGGGTCGGATTTCGTCCAAGGTCCAGAGCTCTAAAGGTCGATGAATGACTGAATCGAGGTCGGAGTACAGAAGCTGCCGATTTGTGTGGAGGGGATGAGAAATCAGCGTGGCGTTGTAAGGCCGTGCGGTTCCCATTGATGCGTCATAGAGGAGGATGTTGTGGCGGTCATCCAAGAGGTAGATCTCTTAGGAGAGCAGGCTGTCCGCAGGGGCTGAATGACGATACAGAATGTTCGTAAGGGGGTCTAAGAAGCCTGTGCCCTGCTTGCCCTTGAGGGTGTAGTTCAATGGAATCCATTTGGAGCAAGCCGGGGGTTTCATGGCGTGTCTATTCTTCAATAGTTGGCGAGCCAGTGGCGTTGGGGGGTGGGGGGGGGGAAAAAAGAAGGGGTTTTCCGGGAGAATTTTTGCTGAGAGCAGTTAAATGGATTTGCTTTTTTTATTTCTATGAATACAATTTAAATTTTTCTTTTGCATAACACATAACACAATCGTGAGAAGCGCATCAGTTGTTATTTCTTTCTTTTCTTTTTTCTTTCCGAGCAGCCGTGGGGTACTTACGCGCACACATGTCTATTCCAACAAGAACATAAGGGTGGGGAGGCCGTTTGGCGCGAACTCAAATTTCACAGCATTTTCATGTTCCTGAGCGCGAGGGAGGGGCCAGGGACTAGAGTTATAACGCCCAGGTGATTTGTCAGGGGTTATGGTTTGCCCTTAAAGCATAAAAAATTTGACTTCAGCGGGCCTTTTAGGCAAATAAGGAGCGGGGTTCCCGCGATGAAATGCTCACCACGGAAACAGGGTGCGGTGTTGTTAGAGTGTCTGTTGATGCGGATAGGCGGAACTTTCTCAGTTTTGGTGGCGGTGGAGCCGTCGCAGGTGGTTATCGTTTCTGGTCTGGAAAACCAAGTTGGGGCGATATCTTTCGCGTTGCATATGTAATGTAATAGGAGACTCAAACGAGCCAGCCAAACCTCATTTTCTCGAAGTTTCGAATAAAACTAAGGCGAGCATACAAATGGAAGGTAAAGGATTCCATGACTCGAACTGCTGGCACCACATATTCAAGATCCTCAGTTTTGTCCGCGAGGTAATACAGCTCGACCTACGCGGTGGTACGACCCTTTCCTCGCCTGTTAAGTAAACAAATCAATCAAATTGGAACCCATTCCTGCAAAATCAATCGAAGCAATAGGAACGCGAAAGGCGCTAATAGGATTATGGAAAATCCGAGCTCAAAATCTCAACCAATTCTGACTATTTGGTCAAAGCAATATCTCCTGGTCTAACGTGAGCGACATCAATCAACAATCAAACATCCACGCTCAAGACTCAACGCAGCGCGAAAGATCAGCGAAGTTAGTCCTGATTGCTTCTATGTATTCTACCAAATTGCCACTTGTCTCATGGTTGAACATGGCCATATTCGAGAGGAGAATCAACCACGAGGCAAGAAGCAATAAGAAGGAATAGAAGCAATATGGAGCCACTCTGATCACTCAGTCCCAACAGCTACAGTGCGTCTGCCCAGCAGGCAATCAATCAATCACAACCTACTTTTGACTGCCACTTGTGTATACTTGTTATATAAACTTGTGTAATTACCCCCTCTGAAAAAAGGCCATAAAATGGACCTGGGCGGAGGTGCTTAGGACTAGAGAGCCCGAACCTTCTTATCCGCGTGTTATAGCCCACTTCTGCACCCAAGATCGGTGCAGACCCCACACCTATGTTTTCCACAGGGCTCACATGCAAAGCATACGCCCCACCTCGCCTATGGCGGTAGTCTCTATTCCGAAGGTAAGCGCTACCGCGCTCACGATCAGTAAACTGTTGTCGCCTGTCATTATTCTTTACTGTTCAATTAGACGGCCGAATTCATCATGGCAAAAGCAAGCATTTGTGACTCTCATGTATCCTTGTGTAGTTATCAGCGAACTGTTATCGCCTGTCATTGTTTTTCACTGTTCCATTTGACTGCCAAAAACCATCATGACAGTAGCATGCATTCTAAACTGCTATATTAACTGGTAGAGTTATCGATAAACTGTTGTCGCTCGTCATTGCTCCTTACTGTTTCATTTGACTGCCGAATCCGTCATGAAAAACTCATGCATTTTAAACTGGTTCATGTACTTGTGTAGTTATCAGTAAACTGTTATCGCCCTGTTTTGTTCTCTACTGCGTCATTTGACTGCCGAATTCATCATGAAAAAAGCATGCATTCTAAACTTCCCATATAAACTTGTGTAGTTATTAGTAAACTGTTGTCGCTCGTCATTGCTCCTTACTGTTCCATTTGACTGCCGAATCCATCATAACAAAAACATGCATTCTGGAATGATATATAAACTTGTGTTGACATCATTGAACTGTTGTCGCTCGTCATTGCTGTTTACTGTTCCTTTCGACTGCTATGTAAATCCATCATGGCAAAAGCATGCATTTTTGACTCTTTTATAAACTTTTGTAGTTATCAGTGAACTGATGTCGCTTGTTATTGCTCCTTACTGTTTCATCTGACTGCTCAATCCATCATTAAAAAAGCATGCATTCAATACTCCTATATGAACTTGTGTAGTCATCAGTGAGCTGTTATCGTTCGTCATTGCTTTTTACTGATCCATTTGACTGCCAAATCTATTATGACAAAAGCATGCATTTAGGACTCCTATATAAACTTGTGTACCTATCAGTGAATTGTTACCGCTCATTATTGCTCTTTGCTGTTCTAATCGATTGCCGAATCAAACTTGGGAAAAAATGCATTCCATACTGGTGTTTAAACTTGTGTAGTTATCAGTGAACTGTGATCGCCTATCATTTGTGTTTACTGTTCCATTTCAATGCCGAATCCATCATGACAAAAAAGTGTATTCTAAACCGCAATATAAACTTGTGTAGTTATCAGTAGAGTGTTATCGCCTGTCATTGTTCTTTACTGTTTCTTTTGACTGCCGAATCTATCATGACAGAAGCATGCATTTTATACTTGTGTATGAACTCGTGTAGTTATAAGTAAACTGTTAATGCCTATCATTGTTTTTTACTGTTCTAATTGCCGAATTATTATAAGGAAAGCATGCATTCTATACTGGTGTATAAATTTGTGTAGGTATCAGTAAACTGTTATCGCCTATCATTGTTTTTCACTGTTCCATTTGACTGCCGAATCTATTATGACAAAAGCATGCATTCTAAACTGGTGTGTAGTTGTCAGTAAACTGTTATCGCCTCTCATTGCTCTTCACTGTTCTATTCGGCTGCTGAATCCATCATGACAAAAACATGTGTTCTAAACTGCTATATAAACTTGTGTAGTCATCAGTAAACTGTGGTCGCTCGTCATTGCTCCTTACTGTTCCGTTCGACTGCAAAATCTTCCGTGGCAAAAGCATGGATTCTAAAGTGCTTCATAAACTTGTGTACTTATTAGTGAAGTGTTGTCGCTCGTCATTGCTCCTTACTGTTCGATTGTAGTTCTTGACTGCTGAAAGCATCATGACAAAAGCATCCATCGACATACATTTGTGAAGGTATCAGTAAACTGTCGACGCTTGTCTTGGGTGAAATCGGGTTGGATGAGTAAAAGTTAGGTAAAAACTGTCCCATGCGGCTTTCCAGGTGGAGATTAAAATTTTGCGTTGTGCGATATTTGCGAAACGATGTATAACTTCCAGGCCGTATGAAAATGATTACGCGGCTGTGGTTTAGGGGTTAGACTTTTTTGCACACGAAAATGTTGCGAAAAGCTGCGTGCTTTGTAAAGTGTTTGAAAAAGTGCTTTAGATAGAGTGCTATGGAGTTTCACAGCGGCCGCTGCAGGAAATTTAAAAATTAAGACTCATAAAAAATGTGCATAGGTTTGTAGTACGGTACTTCTGGGTGCGTACTGGATATTTCTGTCGTCTATCTTGGTGCCTTCATGACAGTTAATCCAAATACAATCTCACGAATTTCTTCAGCAGTGATTGGAAAAATCTGCTATAGGTTCTGCATGATCTATGTACTCTTTTTTAACTTATTAAAAAAAGCCGGGAGAATGAGCATAAAACCTTGACCACAACAGACTTTTCGAAGTTGCCTTTTTTATTGCACCACTCTCTTGTTCTCAGCGACCGAGAATAAAAATAGAATTTTCTGGAATTGAGTGCAATAAAGTAACGAAAGCGAGTTTAAAGGCAATTAACTGGTTGAATGTGTTTCTTTATAGTTGCTCGAGGCGATGACAGCCACTGTCTGAAATTAACCAGATTCGCCATTGCGAGTTCAAAAGTCGGAGTTTTAGTCAGCCTTGGTCGCAATCATGCTTGCCAGAGACGTTAAGTTGAGATATGTCAAGTTGTAGAGTATGTCAAGTAGGTCAGGTATTGTATGCTGAAAAGTAGTCGATCTTCACTGGCATCCTATCTGGGAGAAAAATTCATTAGGTATTTCATCGATCCTTTCAAGTTATCTCCTCCATAAAGAATCAACAGATTAGAACAAAAAATTGAGATAAAATATACTGTTTCAGTGGGTAAAGGGCTGGGTTACCGCTAGACACCGGATCAGGTCGGGTTGAACCCGACTGACCCGACCCGAAAGTCCCTGACCCAAAATTTCGGGTCGGTTTGACCCGAATTTTTTATAAGCAGCTGAAGGTCCTTGAGAAAATGACTCCGCACAATTCCTGCCAACATGTGGTGACTTCAGTGTTAAGGTGACTGCGTGAAGATATTTCGATGGAAACACTTTATTTTACGCACCTGAATTTTCTTCTTTAGTTATATCCGTAATCCTAAAAATCCTTTCAAAACAGCATTTGTTCCTATTTCCCACAATAGTGGCCAAATTATCCCTGTTCTGTTTGTATCCTCGATAAATTTAGCAAAAAATAATGACTTTTTTCACGTGAGCCAAAATTTGTCTGAGAAATCGCACAGATCTTGATCCTTGATTTATTGCCTCAGCTTAAGCAGGAATTTTAAAGTCAAAGCTTTGTAGTTCCCCCCTTTCAGATACAAGATATTCAAGCATCAGCTCACACGTGTTGTTGCTGGATAACACACAAAAATTTTTGATGCTTTTTTTAACACACCCACATTATTTCACTTTACTTCGCTGAAAATTCCATTTACACTAACCCAACTGTTTACCTTATCTACATGCGTTGTACGCCAACGACTAGTTACACCATAAAAAGAGCACAAAATGTATACAAACCATCAAAGAACGCTTCATTTTTCATGCACTTACATACAGTGATCTACACTCATTTCATCTTCAAAAGACAAAATCTATGCGAAACTGGAAAAAAAAAAACAAAAAAAGGCCAAAAACTTCTCAAACTTTTCTCATACACATTTTTGGCCTCGAAGTCAAAAGTCGGACCATTCAAAACTATCAACTATCAATTTACATTTTTATTCTACAGTTTTGCACTGTTTCAAGTGCTAAAAAAATCATCAGACCGTACCAACTTTTATAAAATCTGTACACTTCACCGGGCTACGCCTCGAAAAAAAACTTTCCACTAACGGTTATTATTCTACTAGAAATTCAAGGATTTATACGTTCAGTCAACTTACAACACGAATGGTCAGACAAAATAAAAATCACGCCATAAAAAATTTTGAATTGAATTCATAGTCAAAAGTACGAAAATCTATGCCGAATACAATCTCAAATAACGTTAGTAACACCGTAACTCGCGGAAATGATTTATTTCGAGGCCAATGGAATCATTTTATCGCCACATCATAGTCCCGCCCTCCACATCACCAGCACCCCCGACCATGGTCTCGACCTCGCCCAAGGTCACTCACATATACAAGGGGAAAAAACTATTTTTTCTAAACCAAAACTCGAACGCTTTTTCCTTTTTTTATTCCTCAAAAAGGCAGTTGTTAAGCAAAAGGCGGAAATTGGGGCACGGGTGGGGGCCAAACTACAATTGTAAGTAGTTCACATTTCCAACTGTCATTTTTGTTTCCCAACATAAATTTGAACTCGAGTAATTTTTTTTAAACCAAAGTTTTAACCAAACCCTATGCTATAAGCTTTGAGCAAATGCTCAGGCGCGCGTTAAACGCGTTTTATCCATCCTCCATCCCAAAAAGCAAAAAAAAAGAATTGAAATTCTAGAATTTCTCTGAAAAGATTTCAAATTCAAATTTTACCGCCAGAATTTTACAAGTAAAATGCTATTACCAAGAACGAAGCAAAATTTGATACCCGTACAAACTCCTAGATCATTTACACCATGGCCAAGGTCAGGTGTGCCAGACAGGCCAGATATTCGGCCCATTTAGTCACAGACGCCAGAAATCATGAATAAAAACCAAGAAAATCCCACATCCTAAATAGCCCCATCAAAGAAAATTCTCGCCTCCCCTTTGGCTGTTGGAATCGTTGATATAATGGCCATCACTCATCAAAGACATTCTACCAAAATACACTTTTACCTGCTCAAAGCAGATATTGCACTCGCTCGCTACGGACCATTTTTAGCAGCGTTTCAAAACGCCTTACTTCACACAAACCTTCTGAAAGTCTACATTTTTCGAGAATCCTTAAAAACCATACTTGGTTTTAAAACGCGAAACTAAAGAAGATAAAAGAAACTACCACGTCGAGACTCTTTTTAAGAAAATGAATGATTTATAAAATGGGAAGCGCCATCTGCGAGGCTTCACCATTTCGAATAACTCCGTTCTTGGTCATTGGCGTACACGCATTGGGCACTGCGGCCGACAAGAACGACGATGAATCTCGATCGCTATTCCGACGTTTTACGTTCAAATATTTCTTTGGTTCTGAAAAAATACAGCTTATGAGGAGTGTGTAATTATTTTTACCACAAAAACTTCTTCATATTAATCCGCTTTTATAAAGTTATTCTCCCGCCAATATGACAAATTTTCTCTCATTGACACTAAACCTCACTTTAATTTAAATTTTATCGAGCACTTTGAGTCATATTTTTTAATTTTGCTCATTCATATTTTCGCCAATATTTAATTTAGAATTTTATTTCATATTGCTGGCCGTCCTTATAAAATTATCTTTCCGTCAAAATTCAACTTTTGAAAATTATTTGTCACATTTTCAGACAACCTAACCGGAATTCGAAGTTTTTACACTCTGCAAAATTTTACTTTCCCCCCCCCCCCCCAATATCTAAATTTAAGATTTTTCAGGGCAGAAGATTAACTGATTATTGCAGATCAACAATTTTGATGTGCAGGCTCCAAATTTAATGCATTCAATGTCGCCACAGGATAGCTGCATTCGCATTCATAGCACCAATTTGTCAGAAAGGCAGAAAAGTGTTTGTCTACCCACGACTAGCGGCAAAGGAAATCTCACATCTGAAACTGCAATTTTGCCAGCATGTTTGTGGCACTTCCGGTCAGTCAACTATCTAGCTGGGGTATTCAATAAGGAAATAGAAAAACCCGACAGTTTCTTGCTGAGGTGTGTAAAATACAGTTCCAGATACGCCATTCGACAGCTGCATCAAGCATGGGTCTCACAGAAATGTAAAGCGGGGCACCTTGGCTGCACATACCAGTATGCTCGTGGACGTACCACAGACCACCCATCAGAATAAGCCCGACGAAGAATGATGCTACGCCGATGCCGATGACGACGGGTATGGTCACACCGCTGCCAGTGCCCACTTCGGGAGATTGCTGCGGCTCGGCAGGCGAGGGGGCCGCGTCCGTTGTCGGACATGGCGGGCATGTTGGTCGGGCTGAAATAGATGAGGCTGTACTCACGATCAGAGAAGCATATTTTGGAAACGTACTGTTTTCAGGGAGATCAGATCTTACGATCGGTCTCATCAAACCCGAAGATACGTAGGCGTATGGCGAATCTCTGGGCACGTATTGCGAGCCGATCGTTCGTTCCGTACACGACGAACTGTTGGGACACTGAAAACGTGACATTTCATGCAGGACACTGGAAACCATAGAATCATGTCAAGTCTAGGCCAGTGTAAAGGTACACCGTATTTTCTTAGCGTGAGAGAAGGGTCATCAAAATGAAGATTGACCCACCGATTTTCAAACCCTAAACAAGTTAAAAATCAAAGAGCTAAAAGAAATCGTAAATTTAAGCTTCAAAAAATAAGCGCAAAATTTGAATTTTATCAGTCACTTTAAATTCACAGTATTTGATTTTCAAAGGGGTTCAAAGTTTTTCGAAGGTAAAGAAGTCATCTTATCTACATTGTCGCGCCTATTGCACAAAGGCCGACCTAGTTGGCATTCAAAAAAGAGGCAGCAAATGCGGGGGACCATCTCATAAGCTTACCGTTTCATATCCTTCCCCTTCTCTGCCACCGCGCAACGAACACGCCACCACTTTGCATTGGAAATACAAATAATTGCTGTCGAAGTAAATCTTCTCCAACAGGAAGCTGAGCCGGGTGTATCGACTGACTGGCAACGACTTCGAGTTATGTAATGTCACCGAGTTCAGGGCCGCACATCTGAAGAACATCTGGTTTTCATATAAATTTCGAGTGGGTCAAACGACTGCGATGACTAAGCATCAATAAGGAGCCCATTAATCTTTCCAAAAGAGTATCTACCACCAGGATTCGAACCTCAGCCTCGCGTACCAAAAAAAAGAAACATACCCGGACACCAAAATATTTGATTTTGGTTCGCTAACTGGATCGGAATTTTTACTGAAAAAGCATTCTTTCGCGTAGGCTTTGAGATCGTCGTCATTTGACGCTGAAACAAAAACCACATTTTAAGCATTGGCAGTGTAAAAAAACCAGCTTAACAGATAAAATTCAAAAAATTTAAAAAACTGTCATTGAATAAAACTTACGTTGAATTAATTGAATTTGAGCATACAACCGATTTCCGATGACGACCGGGAACGGGTGCCTGACCCAGGACGTCACGGCCTCTGGACCCGTCCACATTTTGTCAGACAAGGTCAATCGGAATGATTGATTCGTTGCCGTATTATAATCCTAAATACACGCACATTTTTTAAAAATCATGTTTATATTCGTAATGTACAGCTTATGTGAATGGTCACGTTTGGGGGCAGGCGGGCTACGTGAACATGCCTATGTCAATATTGAACCAGCCATGTCTACTCACGAACACAGGCACCCCCAGGCCTACGTCAGTGCGCATGTGGATCCCCCGAGGATCCTCCCCCAAGCATACTGTACTGTGCACTATACGATTGACACTGCTTCGAATGCACATTGAGCCCTCGCCTGACTCGCCTTCCATCCTCCGTCAGTCAGGCAGCCAAACCAGACACCACATCAGCACGTAAAGCGGACCTGGGCCGTTGACACAAGATTTATAGTTTCATCTCGATATTCCCCCGCCCCCGTTACTAACATACTCTCGTCTGGCCAGGCTTCCATGGCGCCATTTAGACGAGACTCGGTTCTGTTTTTCAACGCCGTCTCAAAAACAAGGACCTAAAATTTAATTTTCTTTCAAACCCAAGCTTTTTATCACATTTCTAAAATAATCTAAAAACCAACCCTCGCTTCGTGTTGCCTCCGACTGACACCCTTATTCGCATTCCTCACACCATCCTAATTTTCCATTCCCTTAGGCCAGGTGAAACATGATTAAGCTGTTAATATAAAACCACTCCGACGTGCTAATCAGTCAGAAAAGATCAAATATAAGTGATCACTAATCATTATCGATTGAGAGCCATCCCTGGCACAACACATTTTATGCACATGTTCGCCATCAAAAATAGAATACAGTCGAGTTCAGGATACGATTTGCGCACAGAACTAACAGCTTGCTTATCAGTGATAACACTCTGCGCTAGACGCGTTTGAGAAGATTGTGCACAGCTGCCACATTTTTGGCGACATTCAAATGGTGGTCACTGGTCAATGGATGGATTCAGTTTCTCCCAGTTCTCAGGTTCAGGGTGCAAGTCAAACCTCCAACCACTGTTCACACGGCAACTCGCACTACACAACCCTCGAATCTAGTCTGAGCCCCCGCAGCCGCATGACCCCGAATTACCCTCGCATCTCGAACGAAAGCCGCCCGACCGACAGTCGCTGTGAGAATAGTGAAATAAAGAATCCGCATGGTTCTATTCCAAATTCGAGTCCCAAGCACCATTCGACGAACACAATCCATCGATCATGCGATCACTGGTCACAAATCGATAAACTCCTCGACCACCCACTGATCAATTAATGGAAACAAGTCTTCAAATTTGACACACTCCCCGCCAAGACACACGAGCGCACGGAGGAAAGGCAAAGTCTAACACTGGCCGAGCACGTCGTCGAAAAGGCAGCCAGCTGTTACCTTGTACGGAGTATAGTTTTATAGAAAAAATACTCGTCTAGGCAATGGCCTTCGTCTGGTCTAGGATGGACGAAACCCTCGTCCACGCGTCTGCTCGCTGATTGGACCGCACATAATCGTAGTCTGGCTCCTACAGAGGCTGGCGGCGGCGGCGGGGCTTCAGTCAGACACGCCATGCCCGTCGTCATTTGTGCGCAGCTGCCCGGCTGGCACGAACGTTGGCAACACAGAGAAATATAGACCTAGAAAAAACTGCCTCCTAAACCCGCCACTATGTGTGCGTGCTACGACGTACAGGATGCCCGTTTCGTTTCTCGTTGCCTTTCGTAAAGAAAGAAAAGAAAAAAATGTCTGAAATATGTCGCGCTCGACACTGGGCCGGGCTGGCTGACGAATACGAAACGAGCCAGCCGGTTGGCTAGACTCAACTGCCTATGTACAATATTTACGTCCCGCTCTATCAACCATCCTGGCGCGGCCCGGCCGTCGACGAAACCACTGCCCGATGACTCTACGCCTATGTCGGCCAACAAAGTTCGATAAAAAGTTCATTCACCAGACATAAAAAATGGTACCACCACCCGCGCCCAACAACAGGTGGCCTTGCCAAGGAAACTGTGCTGCATCTTCCCCAAAACTACTAACCCTAACTTTCTCAGAGACTAATGAAACACACACGGCCGACCTTGACTGCACAATGCCAGTCCATCCAGGATGTCACACCAAGTGCTGGTAGCTAGCAATAATTCACGCTGGTTCTGTGCACTGGTCTCCTCTGCTTGTGCACAGCACAGACTGCTTTGTGCCACTGTGCACCTCTGTCATTTTCACTAATCACAATTTTCAAGCAGTCCCTTGATTGTGCCTAGTTCCGGCTTGAGACAGAGTTTCTGATTACCAATCGTGCACTCGTCAGAAATCGATAAACTTCTCGGCTACCCACTAACCAATATGGAAACTAGCTTCTAGCATGAACCTAGCATTCATATTGCACATAGCTTGTTCTAGCACGCTAGAAGCACGTGGTTCTGTCGCACCATTTCACTGTGCCATGCAACCAGCCCTATCGCCTCCAGTGTTAGACTGGCCTGACCATCCAGCTCATTCACTCCCTCCCCTATTCTCTGGTAACACTACACTACGCTCCTCTGGGCCACTCAATCAGCAGTCCTCGCACGTTGTGTGTCTAGACTTGTGTTTTTCGCGTCCTTGGCCCGTCCTAAAACTGACGCCCACATATTTTTTATTTTTATCAATAACACGGTCCTTCCCTACTCACTTATCAAAATCACACTTTAGGCAAAAAGGAAATCAGACGAAAAGACGCGCCAGTCAGGAATTTCATCGCTCATACCAGACCACGGGTACCAGTCGCCAACTGGCGCCAGCCACTCGCCTCAACAGGACATAGCAGTGAAAAAACAGCTGGTGCCTTCTGACACCGACGGGCAGGCACAACGTGGCGTGAGCACGCCCAGCTAATGGCTAGCGGATGTGTCGGCTAGCCGTTTCAGCACGCGCCCAACGTCCTGTGCTTCGAAAGAGACAAATAAGGCGATTAGTGAGGACGTGTTGGGTGCTCGTGCACTCATAGGAGGACACAAGACAAGCAGTGCACTGGACCAGACGATGACCAATAAGAAGAGGAAGTCTGCACAGACGATGACACCTCGCGCTCCCTTGCCGGACATTATCTCAACGTCTGTCTGTCCGAGGCCCATGCTAGTTTAACCCGGGCTAGCGGGTATCGTGACTCTTCTCTTTTCGACAACACCACTCCATGGAAGGCGCCAGGGTCATTGGCAGGGACGATGGGCGCGTATTACACTAGCTAGGACTTACATATGCCAAAGCACACGCGCCAATGCAAAGCATAGTCACTTTACACTAGGCACTGCTTCAGTTGTCTTTGCTGACAGCGGGAGTTTATTTGGCCGATGCAGTGGCACGAATGCACGGTAGACAGCGACCCGAATACCCATCATACCGAAAATCATGGCTTGCTACCCCCCGGGATACAGTGTGGTTGGTTGGTAGTTCGATGCTGGACAGCGTTTTAAAGGAGCTCAACCTTGGAGATCCATAGTGGGGCATACGTAAATGTCCCTGTGCAAAAGTTCCTTCAGCACATGCTGGGTCCTGATAATAGGCATTTTAGTGACGGCAAAATAGTGAAAAGCTGACGATGAGTGCACAAACTCTTGACGGTACACACCCCTCTCATATTACATACATCAAGATTTTTCAGCAGGACAGATAGTGCAGGTAAGTGAAGATTAAAAGGCCAGCTTTCTTGTCTCTGTTGGACTCTCATCCCCACACTTGTGCAATACTTCGTTCAAAAAATTTGAATTTTAAAAGTTAAAAATTTTTAGGTAGGTAATCTGAAAAAAGTCTTTGACCTAATTCCTTGAAGGATTTCCTTATATTTGTGCCTGTGACGTCACATTTCACATATTACTCGAAAGTCTTTTGGGAAAGACACAATTGCAATTACCTTCCAGACTAGGACCTAAAATTCATAATCAATCTCACTTCATTTCTGATCAATTTTTTTTTGACCCACAAAGCGTGACCACGAAAAAGTACCCCCTTCACTTCCTAAAAGCTCTTCAGCCATTCCTCAAGCTTCAATAAACTACGCAAAACCAGGACAGCGAATTTCAAAAAAGGCCCCCCCCCTGGGTAACAAATTCGAGGCGAAGACATCCGAGTAAACACGGTAGAATACATTAATTTTAATAACTCTTTTTACGTGATGAGGACAGACAATCTTATCATTACGACCACGTGAACCTTATCACAGCACTAATCTTACAATCAGTGCTGTTTGACCTCTTATCACCAACTAAGTAACATAAAAGTCTGATTTTCGTGTGCAGGACACAATTATCGTTAGCAAATGCCGAAAGCCACAGCCATAATGCACATGGAAAGTTTGCTTACTATGCAAAGGGTGATCTTATCACACGCGCCATAAAGTTCTTGCTACTGCACCTATGCATGGAAATTACACAGGTTCAATAACCGTGTTATCAGTGCACAATCAAGTGTACACAACAAGACAAACATGAGCCTTGACCAGGGACTACTCACTATGCATGCGGGTTTCGAGGCTCAGGTTTTTTGTGAAAAATCTTACGCGTCTAGTTTTGATGGGTGCCTTATCAAAGCATAGGCAAAGGAATTTGCCACCTGACCACTGATACTCTGGAGAGAAGTGCTGCAAAGGAGCTGTAAGAGTTTTTGCTTTCTTATCACTGCACTTGATAAGGGGTCTAAAGGGGGATATCTAAAAGAAACAGCTTAGGACAATTTTTTATCCCTGCCGTGATAACTATTATTTTCTTAAGCCCATTTGTTCAATTGAAGTAGCTAATCCCTGATAATATGAAGCCTAAGAAAAGAGTCCTTCTATCGCCGCGAATATTCCTTATTATTATCAGCTAGGGATGGGCCTGTGATCAGATTAAATTAACCTCTTATCACCGTGAATCAGCGTGCAGTTAATGTCTTATCACTAACATCAGTGATAACAAAAGTATGAGCCTCTCATTGGTGATATCAGCGATGCGCGAAGTGATCACAGTTCCATGTCCATGTCAGACCATGCCGTCAATCTTGAAACCAGTCTGTGAACATGACCTTCTCAAGTAAAGAACCAGCACTCAGCAGGATTGAATGGCAGATAATGGATAGCTTATGAACAGGAATAATAAAAAGGTGCCGTCCTCTGAGGCATATAAAATGGATCTATACAGGCGCAACCATGGTAGGGCAGCATTGGCACTGTGATAGCTGTTTCTGTGACCACTACTTTTAGCTCACCAAAGTCTGCCCCCGCCCAACACATACCTGATTATCGATCCGCAAGAATGGCGGGGGTAATATTAGATCCGGATTAGGTGGATATGATTTGGTCGCTGGCACATAGGATGGTGCTTCTGACTTAGGACTGGTTTTACTGCCGTCGAGGTATTTTGAGCAAGTGACATTGATGATCATCATCGAAGGCGGTGTTGATCCTTCCGACCAGTTACCAACGTCCCGCTTCCACGACTTTGGTCGGAAGAGTACCTGAAAAGAGGGAGTCTGTCACTCACTGTTCGGAACGGTCTGTTATATTAGAACTTATGTGTCCCACAAACCCTTGCACCAATCAGCGAGCACAGCCGTCCAACTTCGAGCTACCAATAACTTTTACCAACCCACATAGTAGGCTCACTCACAAAGCATGCGCCTAGTAGAGCTGCGTAACGTCAAAAGTCAGAACCATAAGTCGGCAGAACTATTGCCTGCAGCATTCATTTTTCTGACGATACAACAAGTTTGGATATAGGTTCATAAAGTGCATAGAAGATTACAAATCTACTGAATATACCACTTGCAACTAGGGTGCGCATAAGTCAAAGAAGTGGCGTGACATACTGTACTGCCGATGATAAACACAAGCACTATTAATTACACAATGATTATGCAAGAGACGTAAACTATGTTTTCAAGTATTTGCATTTAGAAACATGCGAGCCAATGCGTAAATTTTAGGCAGGATCATTGTCAGGATTAGAATACACAAGTAGCAGATTAAAAAGTGAGTCTTTTGAGACGTCAACAGTAAGTATAATCTAAAGTTATACAGTGTAATATATATATATACAATAGATTCTGCATATAATGCATTTTATGCATAATTTATGCATATGTTTCACATGTATTTAATACAACATTATGCATAAATAACATAAATGATATTTTAAGTGCACAAATATGTATACCTCTTGCACATGTGTTAAAATATAAATATACATGTTAGTGTAACAGTACATATATGTATATTGTATCCAGGTATGAGGAAAAGTAATCTCTCTATCAAGGATAATACGCCTATGTTAGCTATGGAATGGATGCACAGTATATTATTCATAAAAATATGCTTGGATTTCGACACCGTTTACACAGTGATCTAATAAACTATTGAATGTTACCTCGTTTTAATATTCTAATCAAGGGAAAACATGCTTAGTGGCAATTATTCGTGGATATATAAGTATATATATACATACGCCACTGAATACATGGTTTCGCTTATTAATTAGATATATTTTATGTACTACGCTATATATATTACATTTATGCTATTTATTATACGTACTATGTTTTATATTATATGTACTATGCTACATATTATACGTGCTATACATGTGAATTAAAAAAATGCAAATATATCAAAGAATATATTTAAACACGACATGAACAGTGCACAACACAATATTTTGTGAGCGGTCTAGACTGGCTGCGCCAGGCGAAGCATCAAATATAAGCTGCTCTCCCACCCAAACACAGTACTGTGAAATGGCGAAATGAATAACACCCTCGACAGCACACCTAACAAACAACATATTCCAGCTGTTCCTCACTAACAAAGACTCGCTCCATCTGGCCGCAGCAATTATCGTTTCACTTTTTTGATTTCACCCCTGCTTCAACGCCCTAGAAATGCACCTGCTCTTTAAAACCTATTTTTACGCCCTTCTTTTCATGCTCTTTATAAAGGGATGTCCTTTTAAAAAAAACCTTTTGTTCTGATCCAAAATCCACGGAAAATAATTATTATAGCTGGGCGTCTTTTTTTTCTGAAGCCAACCCTATCCCTTTTTCAGGAATAGCAATTCCCTCGACCCATGTGCGACAAAGGCCATAAATTACACCTTGTGCACCAAGCCTTGTACGTGAGGCACGTCCTTCATTCTCGCCTTGTCCAACTGGCGTTCGTGATTGAATTGGAAAACTTACGCGCCATTTAATTTTAAACGTGACACATTTTCCTGGCGGCTATCATAAAACGCCCCCCATTAGTCTCATCCGCCCTCAAAAAACCCATTTCTCGTCCTTGAAACCCAGGATCACGAAGGAGGGGGCGTGTAGGACGACAAATCACGACTATGCAATTGTAGGACGCCAAGGAGGATATATAATTTCATTGCATAGGCAAGGTCGGGCAGGGCTGATTTGAAACGGGCATAGCCACATTCTAGGCTGGCTACAGACTGAAAGATCAAAGTAAGATTTCACTGCTCGAGTGCAGAATAGAGTGATGACTTTCAGTCATGCAAGAAATGTCAAGATAATCAATCGAAGTATACGTTGACTACAGGGAGAGGGGGTGGGGCGAGGCACAGGGCCAAATAGCCACTACACTAATTGTGAGATGACGTCAAGTTCATTTCTGCTCAATGGACTCTAAAGTCATAGACGCAGGCACTAGATGCAGAAACCTACTATAGTTTCTAGAGTACAGTGTAAAGTGGACGCACCTAGCCTAGATCCCTATCACGCCAGTGTTACTGCGCGACCAACTTACAGTAAGCCTGAGCGTGTACAGTGTAAAGTGAAAGATCGAGGATGTCTCGAGTGAGAAGTGTAAAGCTGAGCTACTGTCCAGGAGAGGGGGTTATTGCTCTGCAACTATTAGCTCGCTATTTGGCGGCGATCGACCTACTGTAGGAATGCTTATGCCACCACAGGTGGAAACCAGCGGGCCTAGATTTAACTCTGGTTGTCTAAGAACGCGACAAAGTTCTCTCTTCGCTCTTCGACTTGCTTGCCTGGTGGTAAGTGATTCACCCTTCATGCTCTGGGGCCGATGATAGAAGGGCCTCATGGAAGATGAGGTTCTCGAATAAGGGTACCTCACATGGCATGGGCTGGATATTATCTCCTTATTGTCCAGAGTGACCGTCAACATCGCGCGTTAGCGACAATGCCATTCTAAGGATGGCATGGTAGGGTCAGCTAACCAGCTCCCAGTCCATGGAGAATAGGCCAAAAGTCGAATCGCTTGAAACGACCAGGATGGGTAAAAAATGCTTGTGCCCCCCAGTTTTAGAAAATGAAGATTGCCTAATAAACATCGCAGGACTCAAATTATATAGTTAATTGAGAAGTTCCTGCTTTTTCTTCTCACGATTGTTGAACTGAAGTTAGCCAAGCTGTTGCTGCCAAAATCTGGTGCCGTGAGAAGCCCTGCTACAAGGCATGCAGTTCAAAGTTTCCTCACAGTCCAAATCTATGTAGTCAGACAGTCAGAAAACCCTTTTTACACGCACGTAGGGCCGCGCACAATTGAAAAATGGTGACATACCCGTATGTAGCTTAAAAGTGCATGCTTATGACCAGAAATGAACTCTTCACGCAAACGCTGCAGTTAGCATTCTGCTCGCTGCACTTCATGCTTGAACGCAACACAGCCACAACAGAGTCCATACAAAGGATGTCGTAAGCGCTGGCATCCCCTAGCGGTTACTTTACACTTTGTATGCTTGCCTAAAACCGTGGTTCACGAAGTCTGTGCGCCTTGAAGGTACCTAAAGGACAATGGCGCAATACTCACAGCCGGTGTGCTACAGTAGACACAGCATACACATACCGACGCCCACCATGCCTGCGCTCTTTAGTGCCACGTATACAAGGCAGAAGCATATACACATGTTCTATGTATGTGTGGTACACATAATTAGTCAAATTCGAATTAGGCACCGCCTAATTAGAAAAGTTTCCAACGCGATGTCGTGAATATGTGTGCACGCAGTGCCTCTGCTACACGGCCTACAGCAATCACTACCTAGTAACTCGGCCGCCCTTCCATGCCAATCATCCAGCCCCCTTTCCCGGACTATGCACACATCCTAATTTCCTTTCGACACTCTCCCCTAGCCAATTAATACAACCTAGGCTCCGTATTTTGGCTCGTGGAACTGGCGAGAAAAAAGTTGTTTTCCACAAATCCTTTTCCTATTATCCTAGCCTCAGGTACACGTGTCGTCAAAGAAACAGCTCAGCTGGCGGACCATCCGTATGTTAGGCGTGTAATACAATAGCGAGTTCCCAGTAATTATCTTTAAGCTTATTTGTCAAACAAAACTCGGAACGCCCCGTAAATGAAAATTTCCCAGCCGAGGAAAATTACTCATGAGTTTACCTTTTGTACACATCCTTTGAACAAACACATCTGCTGTTCTAGCTCTTTTCCTTTTCATTCTTTGGAAAAGTTTTGCAATTTTTATAAAAAACAAACAAAGAGTTTTTCCGGAGAAAGCTTCAGTGCGGCTTCAACAAAAAGTGAAACTAACTTTTCTAAGATCCAAACAAAAACTCGGAGCTAAACCTTTGGTCAACTTTTCTAAGCTGTTAGCTTAGAGATAAAGTTAATTTATGCTTGCGTGCAAATGTTCTCTACCGTTCTGACACGGATGGCGTGGTGTCTGTAACTTAATGCTTGCATAAATCCTCAACTTTCGTGTGTTTGCTGGATTTAAGCTTTCTTTACTGTTTGGCTTTTTTCATAAGCATAAATCTTTACATACCTGATTTTCCACGACGTGTATTATCTTATCGGCATGCGTGTACGTGTATGTGGTCGTATGACAATGAGAAGTCAAAGTGGCCAACACGAAATGCGTACGATTACTGGCCTTGGACGTAGCTCGACACGTCTCGTCCAAAAAATCACGAAAAGAAAGCTAAAAACAAACCCTGCGATGATTCCCGGAAGGCTGCGATGCATGATGACAAGGACTAATTTTGATGTGCAGGTGAACTGTTGGGCTGATCTTGGTCAGGAGTGGCCATCTGTACTACATCGTGTGGCCAGCAGAAGCCACTAATCGTCAGAAGTCATTCGCGTGATTTTCAGTTGTTATTCGCATGATCAGAAGCGGTTATACACGTGATCACCAGTAGTCACTCAGATGTTCACCAATGGTCGCTCATGTGATAATCAGGGATCATCCACGTGACCATCAATGGTCAGTCACGTGATCATCAGTGACTGTTCACGTGATTATTGGCAGTAATTCACGTGATTACCAGTGGCCATTCACGTGGTAATCAAGTGATCCGTGTGGCGACTCGATCGTCAGTTAGACCTTTGCGATTGATGTGACCCATAAGCCAATCACTCTCTCACCTGTCCCTCCGTCACTTCATCCGCGACTGAAGCCAACATGGATTTCTCGACAGCCACGGACACGAACCCATTTTCGCACAAGACCGTCGATGCATTGGCCAATAAGCCGGAATGATCATCGAGACTGCTCACTCGGCCTTCGATAATCGTTTTAGCATCACGATCACCCGATGTCCTCATCACGGGTCTAATATCGGCAAAGAACGGACCCGCTGCATCACTATAGCCCGCACTGAGTCGCAATCGATTTTGAGATAAGAAATTAACGAAATCAATATTTTTGGTACCTGAAGATCAGAAAATCGATAAGTTCTCTAAAATTTAAAAAATTCGATTCGGCAAAGTCACATTTCCTGTGCAACTTGTCAATGCAGCTCGCAAGCCGTGTTTGTCTTTTCCACGAATCCTCATTCCACGGGCTTTGCTCCCCGAAAAAACCCATTCGAGCCCTGGTTTATACGTAAATGCCTACAAAACCACGCGTGCCAGTCTTTCTGTCTCGGTGCTACCATTTCACAGCCCTGTTCTAGCTGCGGTCGAAGAAAAAATTAAAAAGCTTTAATGATCCAATAAAGTGTCGATATTAGAAAATCCTAGATCCCCACTCGACAAGCGTCCTATGATCAAGTTCATCCCATGCTGGCACACAATCCAAACACACCCCATGCTTTTGTCTCTTGACACACATTTTTATTTTTTTCACCCAGCTCATCCATCCCACGTCTGTTCTCGATCGACACGCTCTCTCTGCAGTGATCGATGTAATGCGGTTGGTCGAATGTGTCAGCAGGCGTGAAGGAAGCCATTCAGTTCCCGCCGGGAATTCGGAAAAACTAGGGTCTCTGATAAGACAGAAATGGACATAAAAAAAATATAAAATAAAAACCTACTGTATCCAGACAGGGCAAAACTGGATTCTGCTCAGGGTGGCAAAGTACGACCATAAAAAAAGTTTGAAAAGGATCTAGAAACAGCGTTATCAGCATTTTGATTTGGGTAGCATATCCGTAAATACGTCACAAGTAGGATTTGGTGGAAATTTTATATCTGGCCAGTTTGCTAACCTCTGAAATTCTAGCCAACCAATATCGCTCATTGCTTCATACAGCGTTCGAGGATTGGGTTTGGATTTGGATATAGGATTTGGATGGATCGTCCACATCCACATCCAGATTAAACATTTATGACACCTTATCTGTCAATCAAACCCTGGACTTTTTGCCAAGAATCATTACGCCTGGTTCAAGTCAGTTCTCATGATAAGTTATCAAAACAAGTTTAACTCAGAATTTTTGACTGATACCATCAAAACCAGTTTATCAGACATTTTTTTCACATTTGATAAAAACATGTCGAATAAAGTTAGTTTGCTTGCATAAGCAAACTAACTTTATTCGACATTTTTCGACACTTTGTCGAATAAAGTTAGTTTGCTAACTTGCTAGTGCGAATAAAGTTAGTTTTTGGCTTGCATTTTTTGGCTTGCAAAATAATCCAAGCCAAAAAATGTAGAATTTGGTACACAGAATCATTTCGTCGCCCAAATCACTTTGTTTATGCCATTACTCGCCTTATCTTCTTGAACTCCGTTCCGCACTACTGAGGTTTTTTGTGTTTGTGCATTACAAATCAAACATATTGCACTTATCTTTATAATCAAATCCCGTATCAGTGCCGCTTGTTGACATGCGATATGGAGGAGTGCTGAGGACCCTTGATGGTACAGATAACTTACTGCAGAGATTCGGGTTCAAATCCCGCTTAGGACAAAGCTTTTGTAGCTTTGAAAATTCTCACTTTATAATGCTAAGTTTTCTAGGCGATATGACGCAATGCTGAGGTAAAGAAGGACTAGAAATTCCAGAGGGAAGGGTTCGAATCCCTCTAAAGGCACAGGTTTTGGATTCTGACTGAAAATTACAGTAAAAGGCCTGTAAACCAAGTTCTCAAGGCGATATGTCGCAATTCTGAATGTTTGATGGTACACGAGGTCAAAACGGTGGGCCGCTAGTCCCAGAGACGAGGGTTCGAATCCCTCTTAAAGGTCAAGCTTTTGTATTTTTAATCAAAGGTACAAAGCTTTTTCTTTATAATTTCATTAAGTGACACTGATCGTGAGTTCTGAAGCCTATGCAGGAACCTAGACCCCTAGCCCCTCTCAGGTTCCTCCTGCCTAGCCGACGTCACTCCTGTCTGTCCATACCATTCACCATATTGACACATCTCGGACAGAGAAGTCAGACGGCAACTTTGTCATGTTGCTATTTTTCGTTTTCATCATCCTCTTATCCACTCTGGCGAGTCATGGCGGCGACATCCCTCGCCCACCCGTCTGACCCGCCATCAATAAATGTGCCCATGCTGACAGTTGAACGACTTACCCGACATCCTGCCATTCACTACCGCCTCCACTACTCGACCACTCGCACCAGGGCTCGATGCCGACGCCTCGATTATTGAACAGAGAAGGGCCACGAATGGCAAACCAGTCACCAGCCTCGAACGAGACATGCTCAATACCGAGTATGCACGACCATGAATCGATCAGTCAAGGAATGACAACTTAGAAACATCGACCA
The DNA here is from genome assembly GCA_030248295.1 of Mesodorylaimus sp. YZB2_4. NCBI lineage: Eukaryota > Metazoa > Nematoda > Enoplea > Dorylaimida > Dorylaimidae > Mesodorylaimus > Mesodorylaimus sp. YZB2_4. Next base: position 238,210 of record JASANH010001337.1, on the reverse strand, counting down.
GCTCGCACTTCATCAAAACCACCACTCCCACTCGGACAGCAATTGCACTCGATTAACATCCAGTTCACTGATGACCACTTGACCACTACAAAGGCAGGGTAGGGATCAGAGAGGGCAAAGACAAGATTCAGTGCTGGCACTGCAATGCACTCAAACCCCTGAAATTAATTGCAATGAACATGGCTAATCGGATTCGCGCCTCCTTTTTCGCCCGACTCCTCTTTACCGCACTCCAAATCCTAACACAATCAGACCCTGTCCAATCACCGAAAATGTTCAAATTCGACACGACATTTCAACACTTTTCATCTCGAGCAAGCGCGAAAAAGTGACAGCACGTGACCGAAGTGTGCTTGGATAAATTATAAAAGCACACGTTCTTGGCCAAACAGGGCATCTACTCGCGGCCTTCACACCCTTCAATCGACTGACATGTACGCACGACCAGCTAAGCCTAGGCAGCTAGGAAGAATGAAGACGACTCGAGCCGCCTGGCCTGGCTAAGCAGCCCGAAGCGACATATCCTAGTCGAGCCGACGGGCATGGGGAAAGTAAAAGAAAATGGCAACATGCCTTTTTCTTTAAAACTAAGCCAACTCTCTCACCCACCCCCCCCCCCCCCCCCCCCACCTCACCAGACCACCAATCCAAACCATGTGTCCGCCCACTTATATTTGTACAGTACGCCATAACCCAATCACAACGGCCGCACGACCCGCCTCTGCTTGATTATAATGCCACGGAGAGAAAAAGTGAAAGATCCTGCTGCTATCAGAAAAATGCCCACTTAAAAAAACGGCTACGCGCTAAGCGAATCTGCTGCACGCCAGAAAAGGACACGACACGACACAAGACTATTGGATCAATATGAATGGGCTACATCTAGATGAAAGGAGAAAAAATATCAAATCTTGAAACCATTCGCACACACCCTACATACATCGAGGTCTGAAAGGACGAGACTGATTCCTTTTCCATCTGCAACTTTCACTTTATCCAAGCGTTTAGCAACAGTTGTCAAGGCCGACACCGCACACCCATCGAATGGATGACGTACTTGTTGGAGCCAAACAACATTCAGCAAACGTTATTTGGAAAAACGCCGCTTCCAAGAAAACTTCAACTTCTATCTGTCAAATCACTGATCTATGATAAGGAACTGAATTTTTGCTGCAGCTTATAAAGTTTGAATGCATACGGCCCAGCAATCTTTTGAATTAGTAATCAGTAAAGGACTGATCAGGACTATACGAGGGCTGTGATAAAGTATGGTTGATAACAATTGATAAGTTATCAGTACTACACTGATCAGGGCAATATTTGATAAGATCCTGGTTAAAAACTGCTAAGAAGCTATCATTTCATTAGGTACTCTGTCAGATCCACTGACTGCAACTGGTAAAAAAAGGAATCATACAAAAACTGGAGCCTTTACCAGGAGTCGAACCGCAAATGTAGAATTCCACTCCAGCGTGACAGCCATCTGCCCCAAGAAAGACGTTAAAGCAAGTGGGTTAGTGATTATGTTAATCGCTCACAAAGGTAATGGCTTATCATAACTTAGAAACCCCCAGGACTACAGTATAGCAGTCAACGCCAGAAAAGTAAATGATCTAAAAAGGCCCGTCAATATCACCTTGTCATATCCTAAAAATTCACCCATATCACTTATTGATTAACTGATATCTTATCACAAATCCTGGCATGGTCGGGAGGAAAATCACTGAAACCTACCTTGCAGAAAACTGCCCAGTGCCGTGCACTCTAACAGAACCCTATCACTTACCAAATAGATAGCGCAGAAAATAGCTGGAACATACGAAGCAGAGCCTTATCGCTGGTCAATACGATATATCAGGACCAATTTGAAGGCATCTTTCCAGCATCACTTCTGCCCAAAACAAAACATTCCATTGAAGTGTCCTATCAGTTTCAATCTCCAGTTATCATCAACAACATCGGCAATATGGCACGCGTTTCCGACACCCGCCACGCTGTTACCTTAGCTGGGAAAAAGTTTCTCACAAGTCTGGTCTCTTTATCAACAGGACGTTTTCAGTACCATTCTACTCGGCATACAAATTTTTACCACCCTGCCCTCTTCTGGGCACTCCTAATTAACCGAGGAGGCCTATCCAAAAAAGCCAGCTTCCCTTGATCTTCTTTAGAATTTGTGCCAAATAAGTACATGTCAAAAAGCTTTGACGTCCGAGGAACAACTGGGATAAAAAAAATTATTTAATCAATTCAAAATGAAAGAAATCGTAAAAAACAAATGCCAAGTTGTTTTCAAACTTGTCGAATAGTCATTGCGTCATTGAGTGGCGTCACGATCAATCAAGCCCCAGGCCAGCCAGAATGACAGACATCTGATCAGTTTCTTAAAGGCAGCAACTGATAAGATTCAGCACCGCCCTCAGCGACTGCCCTGACACTATCCAGGCGCCCTGGCCAACAGACCAGTCGTTGCAACAAGACTAAAGAAGCCCCGTTTCGCCTCCTAGTCTTTCCTCTTTTGTATCTTGTGTCAGAGCTGGCTAATGAGCTCGAAAGAGATTGAACTAAGGTCTAATAAGACAAGGACGACTAGCCGTGCCACCTCGGCACACACACGCGGCCAGCAGACGCTTATTCAGCAAAGAGGGCGCCTATCACTGACAAGCACGCCATGTAGCGATGGCCAGACGAAACATGCCCTGTTTCATTTTAGAAACCCCTTCGTCTCACCGACCGACGTCCGTTTTGCAACACAACGCGCCTTGAATCGATTACAACTTGTAAATGTTACATTGACCACGGCCAGAGCATTCGAGTTCAAACTAGGACTCCAATGAAGAAACTACACTAAATTAAGTTACATAGAACCAGGCGGAGAAACACACGAAAAGCAGCCAACTTCCTCCAGAGCCAGAACTTGGTCTTTTTTCCACAAGAGAACACGACTAAAAGTAATCTCAATCTTCCTCATCACCTTCATTCCCGCCTAGTGGCATCAAACTCGTTAAAAACCCTAAGCGGGGGAATCGTCCAAAACCAGTCGTAGCAGCAAAAATGGCGAGAGTGCATCCTGTCCTCGATTATCCTCACACACCCTCCTTCCTAATCGATCACACAAATGAGAATATTAACGCACATAAAAAACCAGAAAAACTTCCAGTTCCATTGGTGATGCAGTTGGAAATTACCAGAATGAAACCCCAATCCAGTAACTAGCACATACTGTAGATGCCCCAATGTAACCTACCGCAATGACCATGTTTGGCCAAACATCAACACAATTTTGGCAACACGTCGGAGGTGGAAAAAAATTGGCAACGTTTTCTAGCGGTCAATCATGGACTAGAAAAAACCTGGCTTAGAATAGAGGCGGCTGTTGCCACACGACGGCAGTGATGGCCGACTCGTAGCCAGCCAACCAGCACATGGCCATAAATGGGTTGCTGGCCCCGATTCAAACAGCCCCGCCTGGCGCCTCCTCGAACGAACATACACTCTTTGACCACAAGGCCTACCTCAACTCGAGCCAGTGAATGGCATCGGAGATAAGAAAAACGAGCCAGCTAGGGAGAAGCTAGAAAAGATGAGACCTCGAGTTGGCATTGCCCCCCCCCCCCCCAATTTGAGTCCAGTCAAACCCTCTAATGGTCGCAGTATGGCTTCGTACCACTTCCAACAGTTGCATCGAGTTGACGTCCTTGTGCTGACTTTTTTGGGCAAAACAATCTCAACAAAACCAAAGCCTTTTAGAAAAATATGTACTTTGGCCATGGCGGCAAGGACAATTTTGTGGCGATGAAGGCGAGTCGGTAATAAATGAGTCTGGCCGAGTTGAAAAAGAGTCAAAGCGCTGCTAGGCGCGATGTGAACAAGTAGGCACACATCGCCTACTACCACCCGACTTGCCCCCTTCAACTCGTAAAACTAAGTTTTCAAACCTTGTTCTATGCAACAAAACGAAAAGAAGCGATGCGAAAGACGATGCCTAAAAATGTAGAAAAAAAGTGTTACTGACGAAGACAAACTCGACGACGCCGATGCTGGCACGCCTGTAGACTGGCTGCAGTCCACACTGTAAATGCTCTTATCACAAACTGCATTTACATCTTATCACTCATGTCGACACAAAGAACAGACAAAAAATGTTTGCAGCCAGCAGAGATTGAACGTGCACCTCTGGGACTGCAATCATTTAACGCGTATTGCTGATTGGGAAAGGAGAATATGGCACTGATATGGCAGTGGTAAGATGAATCAAGTTTACAGAATGGGCGATGTTAAAGGATAGGCAGTGCTGAAGGATGGGCCATGTGAAAGGATAAGTCATGGTAAAGGATGGAACATGGCGAAGGATATGTCATGTTAAAGGATAGGGTGTGTCAAAGAATGGACCATGTAAAAGAATAGACTATTTTAAAGGGTAAAGGGTAGGCCACGTTGAAGGATGAGCCATGTTGGAGGGTAAGTTTTGTTAAAGGATAGGACATGGTAAAGGACGGAAAATGGTGGAGGATAGCCCATGTTCAAGGATATGTCATGTTAAAGGATAGGGTATGTTAAAGAATAGGCAACGTTGAAGGATGAGCCATGTTAGAGGATAAGTTGCTGTGAAGCAAAGGGCATGGCAAAGGATTGGCGGGATAAAGAATGGGCCTTGCTGAAGGATATTCCAAGCCAAAGGACAGGCCGCCTTGAAGGAAGCGCCACATAAAACGATGGCCCACAAAAAAGACACCTACATAAACTAAGCCACAAGACACAAACCATCTACGAAAGACAGCACCTTTGGATTGGCTAGCTGATAGAACATATGACTAACCCTACAGTGAGTTAAAATATTGGACCACGGTTAACCCTGAGTAAATTGACTTCCACTGGAAAGCAAGTTATGGCTTCCTACAGTAGAAGTACCAGAGTCCGGCGCATGTTCGAATCTGACTTAGGATTAGAGTTTTTGATGGAGTCCTCAATGCCACTTTATCCCAGCCACTACTGTAGATCTGTCGCACATTGTGGATTAGGGTCCCTCGACTCATCCCCTCCCACATCACCTTTCGCCCAGCCTCCATAAAGTATCAAAGCGAGGCACACTAAAAAGAAAGGGTGCGTCGACAGGACCGCTCTAGCCTGGCAGGGATTAGCCCGGCTTCGTTGTCGAGTCAGTGGGAAAGAATCAAAGAGAAAAAAAGCAACGCCAGTAAAACGGACGTCGAAATGATAGTAGCATGGGAAAAAAGGCATTCATCACCAACAAATGTGTTCGTAGGAAAGGGGAAAAAAAGAGCGTCGATTCGACAACCTAGGCTGCGCCTCGTCGTGCCATCTTGATCCTTCGAATCCTAGAAAAAACCTTTTCCTCCTAAGCAACATGTGCTCGAAAGAAAGGACCATATTTTGGCCATTTTTTTCCAACCTACAAAAATACGCCCATTGTCGCCCTGCCAAGCCATTCCAACACGAGGAGACAGAACCTGAGGGTAGGGACCGTCGAGATAGCAACAAGGGCAGGTCAGGCCCACCAAAACTCTCACATCACGTCTTCCCATACGGTATCCCCCCCAAGGATGGTGCTGACCGGTACGAGCACGGGTGGGCGAGAAAGGGAAACGATAAATCGCACTCCAGCTGCGTCGGCTTTCACTGGTGGCCGTGTTCAGTTGAAGAAAACACACAAAATGACCCAACCCAAGCGGCCTATTATACAAAAAGTCAATGCATAATAGGCTTAGGCCATTTGGATTTATCTATTCCATCCTTCCTTTCATCCGAACACCATTAAAATTTCAACATAGCCGTGCCATTAGCCCAGCCGTCCTGACCATCCTAGGTGGTCCTTTGCTTGTTGATTTCGATGACCAAAAATGGTAATGGCCGGACTACAGTGGAATGAGAGTCGGCACAAACGAAAACATTCCAGCAAAAACAACGCCATGAGTCATGCGCGCTGCAGTGACCAAGGGGTCGGGGCTATGAGGGGTGGTCAACATACATAAGCTGTAAACAGCGGCCGCGGTGGTGCAGCGGTTCAGCATTCGTCTCCCCGTATTGCTTGGGAGCGAGTGGCTGGACTGGACTCGTCCCGGGTTCGATCCCCGTTGATGGAGGACGGAAGCCAAACGAGGAGACAGTCTCGGCTGTCAGGGGTCAAAGCCCAACCGCCATCGTCCGAGGAAGTCGATGTCCAGTCCAGGATGCCCTCGACGGAGGTGCTCCTAGTGGAGACGCGCAGACTGACGCTGTCGTGAGAGCTGGTCACCTCTCGGCCTCGCTTATCATATCGTGACTGCTGGCCGGCTATAGGCAAAGCGGGTTGGAAGTCCTGTGGGGAGCTGGGGTGGCGCGAAACCCAACCCACAAAAGTTAAAAAAAAGCTGCAAGCACCAGGCAGTGGAAAAACTACGCGTGAAACAAAAGCAAAGCACAGCCAAATGACTGCTGCCTGAAACATCATCTTGACGGGTAGCGCTCCTTGCCCGACTCCTTTCAACAGCAGATCGGCATGGCAACAGATCAGTTCCATAGAAATGTCGCCCTACAGGTCATGGTTTGCGATGGGATTATCGATTAGCAGGTAATAATTCAGGATGCCAAAACGCGGCCTAATGGAACACCGCCAAAATGACCATATTTGGCCAATATCGCCGCAAGTTTGGCACAATGTCGCAGGTGGAAAATTGTCAGAAATTGTCAGATAATTATAAAAAAGCATTCGCCAGGGCAAGGGAATCGTCATTGACCAGCCAGGGGTTGACTGGACAGTCGCTACCTGTGTCATCTGTCGTAAAGCGCGCTTAGAGAGATTGGCCTTCAGTAAAACTGGAACCTGATATCTGGGCAGATTTACTAAAACCGGGATTCAAGTTTCCCAAACTATTCGCGGAAAAATCTTTTCCGAGTGGAATGACGAGCATTTGAAAGATCTTAAAAATTTTAAAGATGAAAGATCATCTCTCTGGCCAGATCTAGGATGAGCTACAGAATCTACGATCGATTGCTGGGACCAGTCAGCAATGCACTGCAAACAAACAAAATCAAGACGGAAAGAAAACAGCGAGACATAAAGAAAATGGCAGGGAAGAAAATGCTCTCGGATAAAAAAGGGATTAACAATCGGCATGGCAACAGACTAGTTCCATAAGAGATGTTATCTTCGGGTCATGTTTTGCGATGGGATTATCGATTAGCTGTTCATAAATCACACGACATTGCCAACATCGATTGCACTTCAGACGACAAAAAATACAGGAGGTAAAATAATAGTGTCTAGTTGACTCACAGTGGCCGCCGTGGTGCAGCGGTTCCGCGTTTGTCTACCCGCATTGCAGGGGTTCAATCCCCAGTGACGTAAGCCGTTTTGTAAACCATGATGTTTTGCTGATCATTCTCGGGTACCAGGACGGTACTGCGTCCGTTTAACTGGAGGGTGACACATCAAATACCGTGGGCTGAGAATCAAAGCTTCCGACCTTGTCCATGGCTGAAACGTCACCCTGACAGGTGACGATCTTACAGTTGGCTACCGGCTTCGTGCAAAACATTGATTACCAGTCGGGCCTCCACACTTACGTACTGTCGAGGAACCCAAACGAGGCGACAGTCTCGACTGTCGAGCACCAACAGGGTTAGCAGCCCACCCACCATTGTCCTAGGAAACCAGTGTGACATTGTGTGGAGGCACACAGAGTAAGGCTGCTGCGCGCGCTGGTTCACGCACAGCCGCGCTCAGGTAGGATTGGCTGCTAGCGTTCATGTTCATGATTCACCACATCACCAAGCACAGGTACGCGCACTCGAGGAGCTGATCGGTTACAGAAAAACACAGGCTCCAAAAACAAACATAAGCCCGGTCAATCAATCTCGAACTCGAGCATGGTGTAACCAGTACACCCAGGCGGCGGGAGATCCGAAAAGCTCTGACATGGGCCACCCATAAAAGGAAGTCCACCGAAAAATGCGTTTTGTTACTTCCCCCCCCCCCCTCGCCAATCCAACTCAGACCTAGGTTGCCTCCTGGGGCTCCCCCCCCCCCCCCCCAAATATCCGCCAGCATCGATCAATCTGATCCCCCGAAACTATGAGTGGGTCGGCTCAATCTGATGCCAAATCACTAACTAAAATTTGTTGCGCTCTTCCTGCTTGAAACTAATTTGTGGCATATTGCATACAGTACACAGTATAATTTGAAAATTCCAGTTTCACTCTCGAATCGGCATTGCATCCCGCTCTAGGCACTACTTGGAATTAGTTCTCCTGTGCCCTTTGAAATAGTCAGCGGCAGTAAAAGCGAGGTAAAAGGAGGAAACAGGGCAGGCCAATGGCTCCTGCTAAAGCCAATAAAACTCATGTTTTAAGCAGATCTGGATCCAGGCCCAGGGTTAGATCGGTCGATGCTGGCATTGTTCACCGTTTTCTGACATCTTAATGAAGACATAATATAAGATCACCAGCGGCTGATAATTTTGCCATTTTACAACCATTTCTCCCGCCAATTTCGAAAAGTGGAAGTCCCTTTGGTCCCTACCACAGGGTAGGGTGGACATCCTTCATGGGTGGCCCCATTGCAGGAAGGCAGACTTTTCGACTATCTGCCGCTGAAACAGAGCCAAGGCAGAGTATCGATCTGCTGACCACCAGAAATACTGGTCACCATGGCTACATAAACAGATATCCTCCAGCGGACTGACCACAGTTTTTGAACCACGCCAAGAACCTAGCACAGCAGAGTAGACTTCACGCAGAGGATCCTTAACTAGAGTAGGTCAACATCATCAGTCCATAGTCTCTGCCACTTGGAATGGGCTGCCTTCGACGAGTCCTTAGGTACTTACGATTTGCGAATTTTCCCGCCACTTTTACATTTGAATTTCTATAGTAAACCCAATATTTCTTCCTTTATTTAAAACATAAGATTTTAATTGCCGCACTAAATTCGATTATCGCAAATTCTCTAGTCCTTTCCAATCCTCGCCCTCAGCTCACTCTCTTCGCAGTCAGGCGTGCCCATGTGCACTGGCCGTACTCCCCTCTGGCCACATTTCAATCCACGCACAACCAGTCCACGCCACTCGTCGGGTCGGGCATCGAATCCGTTTCTTATTTTCCCGTTACAACATTCTAAACTCGTCTTCGCCTTTTCTAAATGCCCAAATGACAAATAGTTCCCATCAACCATAAAAAAACTGACAAAACCGCATTTTCTTTTCCATTTTTCTATATCTTGGAAGAATTTAAATTTTGTGACTGTCCTTTCTCGATGGTACGTCATGGGCAGAAAAAAAAGCGGAAAGCACACGTAAATATTGTCGACAAACGGGCTTATTTTCTGATAAATCTGTGGTTCTTAGAGAAGCTGGAATCGATTTCTGATCAGAACAATGGATGGCTTAATTAGAATCGATTATTACTGAAGTCGATCAGTTCAACTTTTTTATCATGTACCGAAATGCAAAAGCAAAAAATCCATTATATCGATTAACTCTTTACGGATAAATCATTTTATATCGATTAAACGACACAAATCGATAAAGGAGAAATGACGACGTCTTTACAATAAATCGATATAAAATGATCAGCACTAATTCGAAGGAATACAATCGTCAAAAGTCGATGTTCGCCAGTCACTACTTCATCGATTACGTCGAAAAATCAACTGAATTGATCAGTATTGGACATCGTCATGATCGATATTGACAAATTCGATCGTAAAAGATGCGATTTATCACTACACAAACATCATTTATCGATTGATCATACATTTACCTTATCGACTTTTTGGTGATTTCCGTTAATCGATCCCAAAATCCGATTAAATCGATATTCGATCTAAAAACCCGAAAATACAATATCTGCTGAATAAACGCAACAAAAAATTATAGGCTGGACAAATTTTAGTTTTATTTCACAAAACATCCACAAAAAATCCAATATTTCAACATATACAAATAATAGAAAAGCATAAAACAATTGTTGACACAAAATAAACAAAAATCGAACATTTCAAAAACAAGTCGCTGTAATCAAAAAGTCAACTCAATAAAGGAAAAAATTAACAAAAAGTCACATGTTTCCATCCCATTCGTAAAATTCAATTTCCAATCCATTAATTTTCAGAAATTCCAAAGCATTTTTTACTGATTCAGATTTCCAAGTTGTATTTATACGATAGTTTAATCCCACTTTTATTTTCCGTTCATGAATTCCGCATAACGAATTCAACATTTCGGCCGGCGTAGCCATCAAATCTCCTCGAATTAATCCACGCGCGCAAAAATGAATCATTTGTGGACAATGACGCAAAAATGAAACGAATGTGTTGCCTTGAATTAATGAGTCGATGAATAATTCTTTCATTCGCCCATAAGATGATAATTGACACAATGCATGATCGAGGTCAACATCGCGTTCCAGTTGATAAATTCGTAATTTTAAAATTGTTAAATTACTCAAAGATGATAAAGCCAATAAGCCTCGATTACAACCCAGTGTACACGAGGATAAATTTAAACTTTCTAATCGATTCATCGAATTAGCGATTGTCATTAAATCGATATCGAAAAGTGCCGTACGAGTAATTGATAAAGAAAGAATCGAATTCAATTTCCAAATCGATGATGATCGTGTAAAACAATTTGGACCAACCGAAAGAACGGACGGAGTCGATGTGAAAATATTACCTAATCCTAATTCGATTTTCTTCAATTTCGGTGTTTGTTGGAAAAATTCATCTAAACCTTTCGCAATGGCGATCGGATTGATCGTTTGTAATTCGAATTCTATCAAATTTTCAAACCAATAAGTGATCAAAACGTTGAACAACGAAATCATGGATTCGCTACGAATTGGATCATCCGATTTACCAATTTTTATTTGTTCGATATTATTCGAACATAAATCCAAAATTGGTGTTAATTGAATCGATAATGTTGCATCTAATTTTCGTAGCGTTCCATTGTCAATTTCGAGCGATTTCGTTCGAGAGATAGCAATTTCAGAAAAATGACGAAAACGTTTTTCAACGCGACGAATTCGATTTTGATCGACGAATGACAACATTTTGACAATCTTGAGAACGACGTTATCCGGCAATGCAACGAAAGCCATTATGAAAACTGAAAAATAGGAAACAAATCGATAAACTTGCAAAGGCCCTAGCCTACATAGACAGGCGTTTCCACCATGTACCCTGAGTTTCGTGAAGAAAAATTGGGAGAATAAGTGAAGTAGTGATAATTCAACAGACAGTAAAATCAAGCGTTAGAATAAAAGGTTTTTTGGACGGCATTTTTATTTTGTTTATAGCTTTGATCAATCGATCGAATATCGATAAGAAGCCAAGAACCACCAAAGAGCGACACCCAGCGAGCCCTAGACTGCTTCCCGCCAAGCGAGCTGTCTGCTAGATTTGATGTAAGCAGGCTTACTTTAGATTCAGATTCACTAATATGTGTGAGTTTTCAGAAAAAAAAACAATTTAACATAATGCTCCAATATTAAAAAGATATCATTTCCTGTTTCTCCTCTTTTCACTCATTCTAACAGGAAACAGTTCTGCAGTGCGTAACTGAAACTATATTTTACCAGTATAAACAGGAAGCTACTATAATGCAAATTTAGCTCGCCTATTACCATCTTTTCGCATTGCCTCGTCAAATTAGAAAAGTTTCAGTAGAGAAGAAGTACGAACTCGATAATTCGAGTTCCTAAGAGAAGTAGAGAAGAAATACGAACTCGATAATTCGAGGCCTAAGAGTTTTGAAATCTTTGCGAGCAAAATGGCGACGGCGGGAAGTGGACGTTATCGGGTGTTCAGTACTCATCGATTTCGTAAGTATGAGACTGTTTTCAGCTATATTTTCAATCGGAAAAAGTAACAATTGTGATCGCTTTTATTCAAAAGTAATTTTCGTGAACTTGCCTTTCGGAATTTCGAAAAAAATGCCGTGAATGACAGAAGTTCAGAGTGGTTTCATCCATAATGTATAGAAGCCTAGTTTTCAGACAGAAAAAAAATTTGCTGGAAGAAAATGTTCGAACTTCGAGGACTTAAAAAATACTGAAAATAAACAATTTTCCTTTATGCGTTCGTATCCCTAATTCGAAATCATTTTTATGAAATTTTTTTGAGTGCGGGTTTTTAATTTCTTTAGGAAATGCTCCGTTTTCAAAGTTTTGGGCCAGCTGTACATTGCTTGGATCGACAGCTTTGATACCATTTCATCAATTTCGTCAGTATTTTCTGCTCATGTTACCAAATGCGATACAAGGCAAAGAGGTGAGTGGGGGACAGGTAATTTAAGACAGGGTATCTACATGGGTCGACCACAACCTGCTCAGGGGAAATTTTGACCCCATGAGTTTTTGAGATCAGTAGTAATTTACCCCATGAGTGTTTGGTGACCCAAAAGCCAAAAATGTTTTCATCCTCTCCCCATGGGAATACACATAAAACATGTTGCTTGAAAACGCCATATGTACCCCTCGGTACTCGCTTTCAGAAAGTACATGCATGTTACACACTTTGTTTTTACATGTTAGGGTCAAAATCGCAAAAAACCGCCAGAATTACTTGCTACGGCACTATTTCACGATTTTTTCGACTTCGAGCGCTGGCTTTCGTAGAAACTGGACGTTGACTATCTTGTAGAGGAGAAAACATGCTTCAAAAATAGCGTTGTCTCATGTCTAGAAAGAAGTCACAGAAAACCTCGCACGGGACTCATATTTCTAAAGTGTACGATTGCTTGGGTAGTGCAACCTAGCACGCGTTTGCGACTGCAACGAAACCATGGGCGGGGTCGCAGACCCTGGAAATTGCTGTGGCGTCGCGAGCTGCAATCCTCACACTTCAGAAATATGAGTCCTGTGTGCGGTTTATTGTGACTTCGAGACATGATACGAGGCTGTGTTTGTAGCATTTTTTCGGCTTTCAAAGGTAGGCTGCGTCCAGTTGCCATAAAACCCCGCGATAGAAGTCGAAAGATCGTGAAATATAACCGTAGCAGTTTCCTGCGATATTGACCCTAACATGTGAAGATAAAGTATTTAGCAAACCTATATCTTTTGAAAGCGGGTAGAATAGGCACATATGTTGAAATTTTCAGGGGGTGTGGTTTTCCTATTTCGAGTTATTCGCGCAAGTATGATAAGAAAAATTCGAACTTTGACTTTGGGCTGGAACATCTCACGAAGGATGTTAGACATATGGAACTTTTTAAAGTTGCATCCGATAGCTTATCATCTTGCGGTCATTTTGATATATTTAAGATCCTTCCAGGACCAAAGATTGGGGAGATATTGGCGATATCGCCCAAGCACCACGTTTTTATGTGTATCTCCACATGGACAGGATGAAAAAAATTTTTTGACTTTTGCATCTCCAAACAATCATGGGGTAGGTACTACTAAGCACAAAATTTATAGGGCCAAAATTTTCACTTGGCAAGGCTCAAATGGGTCGACTCTTACAGTACAGAAACCTTGTCTTGACGTTTTGTTGGCTTAAAAATCTTTGAATTTTTAGCTGTGGAAATGTGCGACATCGAAATTATTTTTCCTTGATGCTAAAGATATCGTCGCCGGATGTGTGTTCATTTATTGCATGCGATCATTGGAACGAAGAATGGGAACGAAAAAATATATCGTAAGGGAAAACTGAATTTTCCTAGAAAACAGTTTTCTTATTTTATGTTACTTTTTTAGAATTTTCTCTTATTAAGCGCTATGACAGCGATTTCGTTGGAGATCATTTTATGTTCTGCGTTCAATCAATACTTACCAGCTTTTGCTGTTCCTGCACTAGCTTCTGGCCCGTAAGTAATGTTTGGCTGGGGATAATATGAATTCATATTTTGCGGATCCTGATTTGCTATGTGAAAATTTCACTTAACATATCTCATATAGAAGTCAGTAGACGAATCGGATAAAAAGGTGGTTTAGCCTTGAATTAGACAGGCAGAGGCAGCGAGTGCGCCAGGGCAAGGCAGAGTCTGTCTGATGAAGCTGCATGCCCTGATTTCCGATTTTTTTCAGGTACACTCTTTTGTACAGCTCATTCGTTCAGTTTGTGTTCGATGTTCCGTTCGTGACAGTGGCATCGATTTACAACGTTCCATTGGGAGAAAAAAGCATTCCATGTTTATTGGCGTTGCTGGTAAGATATGCTGCAGATTTGATTGAAAAGTGAGCGGTATCAGTGGTTTTTTTCAGCTTTTCGTGTCGTCGACTGAATCAAGGTTAGCGTGCATTGCCGGACTGGTGAGTAGTAATGGTTACAGGGGCAGTAGGCAGCATCCGAAACCTAGCCCTTGACCTGTGGGGGGGGGCTGCAATTTTTTTGGCGCTTGGAGAACGCGCCGTTAACGCCCTCCCGTCACAGCACACTTTTGCCTGGGAGCACCTGCGTCCAGCAACCACTTATGCCAAGTGCGGGAAATTTAAACTGCGTTGTGTTGAAATGCGCTTTGCCGCTCTTTCCACCAGTGCTGCTTTCTATTGTCTTTCTGTCGTAGTTATTCTGTAAAATTTGTATTTTGATCAAGCCAAGTGGCGGTAAAACTCGTGTTTTCGCCTCTACGGTCGTCCGTAAAGTACTTCGAAGAGATGCTTCCTTGCAAATTTTGCAAAGAATTGTTTCCTAATGCTGTGGCTCTTGGTCTCCATCGGAAATCAAAGCATCCTGAAGCGGGCTTTCCGTGCTCTACTTGCGATGCAATTTTTAACAATCGCCAGTCACGTCACAGGCATCGATGTCCTAATTTAGTCGATTCATCACCTCCCGTGCCGCTCGTCGCTCAGAATTGTGATATTGAATGTAGAGTTTGCGAGAAATTTTTTTCGACAATGATTGAATTGTGCGCCCATCTTCAATCGGAGCATCAACTCCCGGCGAATGGACGAAATTATGACGAAATGGAATCGGAGGTGTGCGCTCACTGTTTGTTGGATACCCCGAATTTAAATGATGGCGCGGAAAATATCGATTGGATTGACTGCGAAAAATGTCATAGCTGGTATCATTTGAAGTGTGTCGATACACAGGAAGCGTCTGCTGTTTTTATATGCCGCCATTGCCGTTGAATGTTTTTATCAATGAGTAATACGATAATTACGTAAATTATACCCGTTTGGATAGAAGCAGCGCTGGTGGAAAGAGCGGCAAAGCGCATTTCAACACAACGCAGTTTAAATTTCCCGCACTTGGCATAAGTGGTTGCTGGACGCAGGTGCTCCCAGGCAAAAGTGTGCTGTGACGGGAGGGCGTTAACGGCGCGTCTTGGAGAGGGGTTCATCGGCTGCGTTATAAACATTTTACTCTAACAAAGTTCACACGTTGCGTGGAAAATGATTTCCCCTGCCTTTTCCAGGTATCCTAGGCAAAAATTAGGATTTTCTGAAACCCAAAAATTTAACCTTTCATTGTTTCCCCAAATTTTGGCTGTAATATTCTGATTTCCCCTGATTTTTCTATGTTTTCCAGGCAAGTCAAATGTTATCCCCTGAATTTTCACGATTCAAAACCTCAAAATGTAATTTTTTGCAGTTTTCCTCGATTTTTCCATAAATACTTTCATGTTCCTCGATTTTTGCACGTTTTACAGACACTTTTCCCACTCCCTGACTTCTTCACGTTTTCTAAACTTGAATCAACTCTGGTCAGCCTTCCGAACTTTAACACAAAACTTGTTAATAGCAAAATATTTGAATTTGCCGCGAGTACTGATGCTTAGGCGCAAGAACTTTATGACAGTGGATAGCGAAGCTTGGGTGAGCCCAATTAGTGCATTTACAGGAATTGCACAGCGCGAGAGCCGGAAGGTTGCTTCGCCCCCTATTGCAGCAGTTTGCGACTGCAATGTAAGCAGGTGTGCGGTCGCGCGCATTCTGCCTGCACATCATTGACCAGACGCAGGCGCCCCACTCGAATATTCCGGTTGTCGCGTCAATCACATTATATATGGTCAACGCTAATGTATTTGAATGCGGAGCAGAGTCGCGCGGGATCTCTCACCTGCTTTCGTTGCAGTCGCAAATCTTTGCCGGGGGGGGGGGGCGAAGCAACCTCCGGCTTTTACGCTGTATACTTCCCATGAATGCGTTCCGCGTAAGCCGTGGGATTTCCTCGGCTTTCCCGAAGGGCTCACTAATTTTTTGGCCGTTCTGGGCCTGGCGTCTTGAAACCACTTATATATAATGCTGAATTAAAACATAAGTTCACCAGTTCTAGGCACTAGTTTCACATGCTGCCAGTAAGGCTGGGTTGAAGTGACACGATCCAGGGCAGATGGGAAGACATTTCACACTGCCGTTTTCTAGAGTAATATTGAAAGGGATCTATTTTTAGGCTGCCGGCTTTATTTATAGATGGGATTTATTTGGCATTTCGAAATGGTCTCTGATTCCAAATTGTTTGGCCAAACAGGTGGATTCGTTGACGGAGTATTTTCAGTTGGTGGGCGAGGATCGTCGTGGACGAGTATTGCCACTGGGCGCTACGTTAGAAGCTCAACGTCAAGAAGCCATGGATCGCTTCGAACAACGTATGATCTACGAGCAACTGCGAAGGCAGCACATGATGGTGAGCATGGGCGGGCCTGCCGGGGGTTGGACTCCATGGAGTGATCAGTCACGTCAGTGGCTTTTAGTGTGTATGAATGCTGGACTGTAGCGTTCGTTCCGGATCCATCCAAAACCCGATCCCCCACCCAGTAAAAAGTGATCAGGATTTCGGAATGAATGTTGTGGAGGTAAAATGCTTTTATGCAACAGGGAACGGAAGTGGTGTATGAGAAGCGAGCTGTAGGGGCGAGAATGGCATGATCGAATGAAACTGCTTCCACAAAATGCATAAGCTCTGCTTTTTTTTCAAAATACAATCTGCGCGCAGTTGGATATAGTATCAGCCTGCGTGTCCCATAGCCTGTCCAGTCACTAGATGATGATCTGCTGCGAAAGCTGAAGAACATTCTGATTAACACTGACTCGGGTAGTGATGACGATCGAAATATTGCAGAAGGGGAAGCATAGAAACTTCGGCGTATAAGGAATTAGTAGGTAGAAAGGGAGGGAGAATTGTTGGTTTTGTTGCTAATTTGTAACTCTGCTGATTCTCCGCTTTTTAGCTTGCCTTGTTTTTAATGCAATTATAACTAACCTTACTGCACTAAATATAATCCTAGGAACGGGAATCTGGTTTTTTATTCGCTGGCTACTCAAGGCGGGTTTTAGGTCATCTATAGCCAATTGAAAAAGCTCTCTTTAAATATCAATTCTAGTCGGGATTAAGCGAGTTACAATTCGGATCCTGATCTTGAACGAACGCTACCAACTGGCCATGTTTAAGGGGTGCGGTGGCGCAAATGAGCGTAGGCCACTCCATGCAGGACGATACAGTCTTCAAAGGGCTTTTTTGCCGAACGCGAAAAGCATTTTAATTCTCATTTGAAAATTCAAAAATCCAAAAAATGGCAAAAAACAGTGATTCGCGAATGTTTTTTCCTCTTATGAGAAAGTCTATCTAATCCCTGAAAAACGTTAGGTCCTAATCCAAGAGAAATCTTTGATAATTTAAGGACAACCAACGTCCAGCTGGTGGAATCTTCTTGAATGCGGCTCGGCGATTTTTCGGTGCCCCGATGCCTTTGGAAGGAGACGGCCAACGACCAGTGGCTGCCATAAACGTGCCCGAGGAGAAGATACGAACATTGACCGATATGGGGTTCAATAATCGGCAACGCGTAGTGGAAGTGCTGCGAAGTACGGGCAACGATTTGAATGCGGCTGCGCACATTTTGCTTCAACAAGAAGAATGATCATTAGTTTTTGAAAAAAACATGTCAATAGTCTTGAATAATTTTAAGGTTTCTGGTCCCGAAAGAAGCTTTTCTGATTGTGGTAGTGAAGAGAGTGTTGTAAGAATTTTTTGCGTAGGATGGCTTTAGAGTGCGTTGTGAAGGCGAAAAATGACGTTGAATTTTGTTGGTCTGGCAACTGATCGTGTGCTAAAGCAGGAACCAATGGCGTTGGCGTTGGAGCTAAAGCAGAAACCAATAGTCTTTGCCCCCCTCCCTCCCAATGGACTTATCCTCCCCTCCCAGCGACAAGGTACTGCCTCAATTCTGCACTGTGCGATGCCCCGCGCGATAAGACCGCTCAGTGGAACAGTAGTTGAGTGGACCCCCACACGGGCGAGCAGTTCCCTCACTTCCTCAGAGTCAAATCCAATTTCAGCGTTTCTCGTCATGGAAAAGAAATATTTACTTGGAACAGACGATTCAAAAGAAGTCGACGCTTTCGCCAAAAACGAAGACTACACTGAAAGCGACGACTTCGCCAAGGCCGACGACGCTGGGTTTTTTGTATTATATTTAGCTAAATATCACCTTGTGCCCCCGTGGCTATGGCATGTTTGCCAGTGCTGAACAAGTTTTTCAAAAAGTACCGCGCTGGAACTATGCATGGCAATCAAGGCATTGATTGGATGGGAGTTGAGATTACTCGGAAAGAATCCATGATCGAAGCTGACAGGAATTTTTCCGGTCGGACTTTTAAAGCTGGCCATAAGCGGCAGCTTAATGTACTGTAATGTCAAAATGACCTTGCAGCTGCTATGGTCGCTGATAATTTTAGCCGCGGATGCATAATCAGTTACAGTATGGGGCTAGAAACCGACCATAAAAAATACGCAATACGCAAACTTGTATGCATACTTTGTGGAGTACGCAATTTGCGTATTACGCAATACGCATACGCATTCGAGAGACTTTGCGTATACGCATACGCATTCAAATCAAGTACTGTATTTTTAACAACCGTAATTGGTGCAACTGGCCGAGTAGAAACGCATGAAAAATCAGCATACACCGCAGAGGACTCAACAGACTTAGTAGGCTCATCTGTCAGTGCTCTCTCAAACAAGAAAAGACAGTAGCGAAACCAAACACTGATCTCTGTTACCAAGAGGGTACCGTCCACAAGCCACAATTGTGTTGCATTTTCTTTTTCCTCACATAGGTTCTGATAACTATAGTCCTTGGAGGTATGACTTCATGTTCATGTTCATGTTTTGCCACATCACCAAACGCTTACGTGCACCGGAGTGTAAGGTAACCCTCGTGCCTGGCAAGCCATGGCGAGTGGGAGAGAGTAATCGGTACTCTCCCCTGGCTGGGAGACGTCGACCCCTCGGGTTGATGTTTCAGCCGTAGGAATACCTGCTCCAGTCGGAGTTTTAGTCCCGCCGACTTTGGTTGGCAACCTCCCTCCTACGAATGCCAGGCTTGGTTACAAAGAGACACATTTTACACGAAATGATTAACCGGCCCGCGAGTCGAACACTCGCTCGTAAGCGCGCACCTGGCGTGAAAGGCAGACGCTCACCCACCAGGCCACGAGGCCGGCCAGACTGGTGCTCATGTCATTGATTACAAAACTAACCAAAATTTTTTGAGCCACACCATCTCCTTCGCGGCACCTGGTTCGCTAGGTTTAGTCTTAGTTAGATGGCTGAGTCAGCTCACGTATTAGTTTTGGAAATGACCTCAAGGTCAAGGTCAGAATCCTGCCAAAACCCTGATTGACCGACCCTTGCTCGAAGTCAGGGTCAAGGTCAGAAAATTTCTTGAGGTCTGGTCAAGGTCAGGGTCAGGTCAGAATTTCTTGCACCCAGTCAGAGTGTTGTGGCAGTAAAAAAAAGTGAATTGTAAATAAAATCTTGATTAAAAAATTCAAGCTCCCGCCTCTGCGTGGAGGAGTCGGCGGCAGTTTCACTGTCAGTTTAGGATGCATCCTATGTCCTAAGACATGTCCTAAATTCTGCTGCAGTCCTAAGTCATTTCACAATCAGCTTGGTTTCCTGGGGTGGGACACCAAGCTGTCTTAAGTTTAGGACGACCTCGACCATGCACTGACACTTTCTGGCGTCTTTACCTCACAGCAGCGCTGCCATGCTGTCACGGCTTTGAGGGCAGGTTTTTTTGGCAGTAGCCTGTCTAGGGAAATCGAAGGGCGCATTGAGATTGTGGCACTTTTCCTTAGCTCTCTCGACCCGCAATAACTGTTCTTTTTCAGCCAGCCTAAAATTCTGTCGTCCGTTTTCAGCCATTGAGGCCAAAAAGAGACGACAGACACCCATCATTATCATTCTATTGCTTACACAAGAAAATTCATGCACTTGACGGGAGGGAGACACATAAAATTAATTAAAATTTATACGCGTGATAAAGTTGCCACGAAGCGTATTCCCATGATACGGAGTCACATAGAGCACAGAACTCAGTTTGTAGGACTCAAAATTTTGGCACTAACGATTAGAATAACCGAATGATGTGATTCACAGAGTCGCTTACAAACATGACAGATTTGTGAATAAAACGAGAATTCCCACATCATTAAACCTATGGTGGAGCTTATACAATAAACCTGACTTGGCACGTTTACAAAGCTCATATAATGTGGACCGACCTGCCTCAGCAAAGGCGTCCTTGTGACATAGTAAATTTATTGAGATACAATTGCGCATCAAACTTCGATTAGTGATGGATGCCCAGCTTACAGTATGTTTTTCCCGAATTAAATGTTGTGGTCTGCTAAAATTCATTCTTTCTTACCATTGAAAGTAATTTTTTTTACCGTGAAACAAGATGTGACGTGCCTTGGGACGCACCTAAATCTACGGATAAGGCACCACCAGGACAGCTTTTGGGATACATACCTCTCCTAAAATTAGTATAGCATTGTCAAACTATCACCCCCCGCTTATTGTGAGTCTTGTGCTGCTGCAGTTATCTTACTCGTCCAGTACCCTACCAGCCTTGCTGCACAGACTACTGTATTGAACTGTCAGCTGTACTAAATTTTTTCTAGCGAACAAGCAAACACAGAGCGGGTTTGTTGCTGGTGCCAATTGATCGATGTTAAAGACAGAGGCAGATAATTTACAATTCCTCCAAGGTCAATGGTCAGGTCAGGAAAGTTTTTTGGGGCTGGTCAAGGTCAGGGGGACAGAAAATTGTTTGAAGTGTCGGTAAGGTCAGGGTCAGGTCGGACAGTGAAAAACCAATGTCATTGGAACACTATTACTAATGTCAGTTGATAAAGCTGCTTCATCAACAGTCTTATTCAGCAAAAGCGTTGAACGAGAAAGTGTCCTAGAGGTACTTGTATTTATCATCGCCATCTGTACATTGCTACGAAATTGCTTTCCAGATTTTCTACTTCATGCGCATTCAGATAATTCAGCACTTTTAGTCCCCAAAAGATTTCAGCAGTATTGGAAATTCGTCTCATTTTTTCTCAGACTTTACTCTAGATCTAAGTTTTGCAAGAACTCACGTTTCTTCCTTCCGGCGTTCTGCAACCGCGAGTTAAATCAAGCTGTCAGACATGCCACTAAAATTTTTGCCATAGGTAAAAACACCATAAAATCACATTATCATGAAATTTTCATATTCTCTTAGATTCGCATTGCATTTCTTCAGATTGCCGCAAAATATCAAAGCCTTCTGCCGCAAGTCCAGGAAAATTCGCTTGATTTTTGAAACCTGTTTAGATTACATGCCTAACGCTAAATCTAGATTGCGGTTGTTGCAAAATAGTTTGGGCATACTGAAAAAGGGCATCGCCTTAGATCGCAACTGACGATGAGTAGGTTGCATTAAAAACATATTTTAGAAGTTGTAATTAGGGGCGACACCGCGGAAATAATCCATAATATCTCTGTTATCATAATCATTTACGATTCTTTCGATTCTTTCCGCGCAATCCCGATACTTCCGTTGGCCTTAAGGCGGTTGCTGGCCAGCGACATACTGTTCGATCTTGGTTCCATTCTACTCTTCGAAATTGTACTCATACAATACAAAAGTTTTTGTATTGTATTGTATTGTACTGCGTACATTACAATACAAAAAACTTTTTAGGGATTTTGTATTAGTACAATACAATACAAAATTGATTTTGGGGTGCTATGTACAATACAATACAATACAAAAACTTTCCCTGTAAGTTTTGTATTAGGGCATTGCAATTGCAGTTTGAACAGGCGAGTTTGTATAGAGCCTGCGCATCATACAGTAATTTCTCATCAAATGAAATCATGTCTTTTTCATCCGATGATATTTATTTGGACGGAACTGTTTCTCCTATAGAAAATATGGATCAAGTCATGTCTTCTTCTTCATCCGAAGGTGCTCATTTGGAAAGAATTGCTCCTCCTCTGCCGAAAACACGGGGGATCGAGTTTTGTGCAATTCTCGTACAAAGCGAAAAGCCGTTTGGAAATATTTCAACCTATTTCAAGTTGGGGCTAGAATAGAATCAGAATGCATTGTTGTTGGTTCAAATGGTCAAAAATGCGGTCATGTCGTGTCTGGTTGGTATCCCAACAATTCTGAGTTCCATTTGAAATGTCATCACGAAACGCAATATAAAGAAATGAAAGAAAATGAAGGTGAAACGAAAAAGAAACGTGAAGATTCGGCCACTCAGTCAAAACTTGATGGCATCGGTGGATTTATTATGGCATCTGTGGATTTATTAATTTTGCGCAAATTTGGCAGTACAATATAATACAATACAATGCAAAAGAATACAATACAATACAAAAGTTTTTTTGGCTTTTGTATTAGTACAATACAATACAAAAACTTTTTTTTGGCTTTTGTATTAGTACAATACAATACAAAATTGATTGTTGGGTGCTACGTACAATACAATACAATACAAAAGCTAAAAAGCCATACAATTTCGAACAGTATTCCATTCAGACTTTCCTTTTTCTTCAACGAATCGATGAATTCGAAAATCGATGGATGATGGGCGCCAACTTGCATAGAAAAACTTCGATGTCACCCGTCCACCGAATTATTGTCTTCGCAATTCCATTAATAATCGATTCACGACAGCTCCAAAGTGATATTAGAAACAATGGGCCACGTCTTATACCTCTGCGGTTTGGCCTGCCGACCCAAGTGTCCTCGAAATAATCGACGTTTGGTTGTGCCTCTGCTGGCAACACTTGCTTAAACGAATCCACCACCGCAAGAATCGGTACGAAAGATAATGCGGGCAGCATTCTTATTCGCAATTCAAAGTCCAGATCATTCTCATAGCGATGTTGTAGGCCAGCAGCTTGGATTTTGCGCCAAATGCTTCGCGAAAAATGAAAAAAGCATCCAAGCCTCTCCGTCTGAGGGAAATCAGAAGCGAATGCACTGATCGCCGCATGCACAAAATCAGTCATAATGAAAGTTGGATTCAGATTTGCATTCAGGTCCTTCAAGTCGGCCAGTAACTTGGTGTACGTAACTTCGCAAAAAAGAGGATCGCAAACTAACTCTAAGAAACGGCTGAAATGACTAAAACCTTCATCGACAGCTGAATTTATAGGGAGACATAAATGCGTTGTCATCACCTTTATTGTTTTTCATGGTTTCGTTTTTTGCCACCCTTTTATACCATGTGACCCTTCTGTCCTTGCGATCTTTTGTCGTGCGACTTTTTTACTGCGATCTTTTGACATGAAATCAAATCATTGCCATAACTGTGATTTTGAGCACCATTTATACAACGTTAATAATGGCTTTGCTGTAAAAAATCTATACAAACGACAACTATTTCTCAAGGTATTCAACCCCGTCTCTCATCGTTAGTGTACGATCACTTCTCGAACTCTTCCGATTTCTCCTTTTCATAGGCGTTCCGTGGACCAGGCGGTTTCGGAGAGTTTTTTCCTTTTTCATCTGACTTGCTCGTCAGAATTAAACGAATAGGTGGCTGCTCATCGACGAATAGGTGGAATTCTTCGTCTGGAGCCTGATTAGCTGGTTTTGCGCCAATAATGGAATTTTCCATTCCCATCGAAATTGCTGTATTTTTTGATGTGTTTCGCGGGTGGTCATAGGCTGCGGCAAACTCGAGGGTTTTGGCGAACTCGGTTTTCCCGGCGCAAAAACCGTATTCTTGGGCGAGGTCGATTTCTTCGATCCTTTTGTTTTTTCATTACCATCCGCACTCCTTGGACTACGATCAGTTGGTTTCGGGCAGCTTTTTCCCTTCTCATTTGACTTGCTAGTCAGGGATAGACGAATAGGTGGCTGCTCATCGAGTAAATATTCTTCGTCTGGCACTTGTTCAGCCTGTTTCGCGCCAATAATGGAGCTTTCGATACCCTTATTTTTCGTATGCGAATCGCGGCCGGTCATTGGCGTCGGGTAAATCGATGGCCTGGCGAATTCGTTCTATCCGGCGTAGATATCAGACCCTTGGGCGAGGTAGATTTCTCCGATCCTGGTTTTTTCATCACATCAGTCGGTTTTGGACCGCTTTTCCCATTTTTGTCAAACTCGATCGTCAGAGTTTGTCGAAATCCTGGCACGTGATCAAGTTGATGCTCCTCGTCGGCCACCTGATTAGACGGCTTCGAGCCAATAATGGACTTTTGATTGCCCATCGAAATTGCAATATTTTTCGGATGCGGATCGCGGCCGGTCGTTGGCGTCGGCGAGCTTGATCGCGTCGGCTGTTTCCCCGGCGTGGCGCTCACATTCTTCGCCGAAATCTTTTGTATCGGAAACAACGTTTGCTTCTCCATGGTAGAAAAACGTTGAGAATCGATACGGACCGTAAAGATTGAGTTCGAGTGATCGTGTTGGAGGCTCATTCGGTAATGAGCAGGGTTACTAGTGTAATACTGAGTGATCCAAAGATTAGGCATCGTAAAGTGCAAAATTAAGTCAGCACAGGAGCTATATGTCTAATGTACTATTTTTAAAAAAATTCCGTTATAAGACAACAAAAAGGTTAGCCCAACCACCCTACTCGAACCAAATGCAAGGCGAGACGAGGTCCTACGTCGCCGAGGAAGCCTGGCCAACCTAGTCCCGCTTTGCATTTGGTCAGAGTACAGAGGGTGGGCTAACCAATTGTAGTCTGATAACAGAATTTTTTAAAAATACAATCACTTTTTCGCCTCTAATCGCCATTAGAAAAGTCAGTGTGATACCCATATTCTGTGATCCATGCATTCAATATATCGCTCGTTTCGGACTCGTCAGAACAAGTACATAATTGTGCCGGAACTTTAAATTTTCGCTGTATGCGGGTAGCCACGAAGTCTGCATTGGACGACTTGGACTTACGAGGTTTCCCTACAGTTCCTGGCTTGTTTTGGCTGAAAAAAGAAAAGATAGATCAAAATGAATGAACAAGATTCCCACAGAGAACGAACAAGACATGGTCTCCAAATATCTTGACTCTAAGGATGGAAAAAAGTAGGAAGCGGTGCTAGAAATGACCTCGAGGTCAAGGTCAGAATTCTGTCAAAACCCTGATTGACCCACCCTTGGTCAAAGTCAGGGTCAGGTCAGAAAGTTTTTCGAGGGGTCGGTCAAGGTCAAGGTCAGAATTTCTTGCACCAAGTCAGAGTATTCTGACAGCGGCGGAAAGTAAATTTATTGACATGTTGGTGAAAAACATTTCAAGCTCCCGCCTTCCTGCGTGGGGATCTGGGGGCAGTTTTACAGTTCTAAATCCCAAGGCGTGTCCTAAATTCTAGGACAGTCCTAAGTCATTTCAAAATGAGCTTTGTGTCCCAACCGCGCACATCAAGCTGTCTTAAGTTGAGGACGACTTCGACCACGTCCTAAGACGCACACTTTCTGTTGTCTTTATTTCCACTATTTATTCCATTATTTATTTAAAATTCCACTTCCGTATCTAAGAAATCAGCCGAAAAATTTTCATATCGACTTGCCTATGGGTGTGACGTTAATAGCCGCAGAGATAAATGTCGCGTCATATCTTACAATACTTCACAGTGCCAAGATTTTCTACTTCTAGGGCTTATTTGATGTTTTGATACTGAAAAATGCATGGGTTTTCCCAATTGATATTTTCTTCCTTTCCCAGGTTCCATGATTCAATCGAGACTACCAATCCATTAAAATGACCAATATGGGAATGCCTATCAAAATATTAACCACCAAAATGCCTGCTCTGGTTTATTGTCGCTTACAGGATATGCTCGAAGTCCTTGTGTAGCAGCTCTTCGGTGTTCGCATTGACTGCACGTAGATCATTAAATCTGAATTGTACTTGGCGAACATGCGCATTGATATGCGTGTCCTTGGTCCGCGTAATTACGTTTTGCCCCTTTTTTGTGTGTCCTAGTAAATATTTTCACACCTACATTTTTGAGAGAGCTGCATGGTCAAGTTGTGGACAATCACCTCGGTCGTTCCATAGCAGGTTATTTGCTACATAAACCAATTTTTTCAGGGCAGAACACGTGGAACATTGCACTATGCACATATGCGTGCACTACGTAGATCTTGAAAATGGTAGGTTTTGTTATAAGTGGTTAGGTCGACATTGCGTGGCGATCCAAGTGTTGCTGCCAGCTGTGATCGCCAATAGTGCGGTGCCGCGTGTACATTCATGAAGAAAACAGATTGTAAAAGGGAGCTTAGAGCAAAAGAATATTGACGGGTATACTGTGTTCGACAGAACCGAGTAAACATGTCTCAACCGACAATGTGCCATCCACTTCAAGTGAACCTAACCTTCCTTCCAGCTCCTCCCACAGCTCACGGACACCGCACACGCAAAAAATGTTATATATAGTCAACAGCCTTTCCGCACCACTGGCATGTTCTGACTCCTTAATTTTTCTCAAGAAAAGATAGCGAATCGTTGAAATTAGGCGGTGCAGTAGCCTCTCCTGGAAGCTGATTGAAGCAAGTTGTAGCCGAAGACGAGTGAGCAAGCGAAAATAAGGTGGAATCTCTAGAATATGAAGTGATATCTGCCGCGAGGAGGGCAAACATCTAATTTGACAGAAATAGAACACAAAGTCTTAGATCTAGCCTGGGATATAGATTTAAATGACTTTAAAGGTCTTATATGCGTTTTGTTGGTTCCTTTTTGTGAGTACTTAAGAAGACACAAAAAATGTTTCCAAATTATTCAAAAAGTCAGCCATTTTACAGAGACTGCCAAGACATGATGATGATAAACACTTTAGGGCACACCAGCAGATTGCAACATGGTCATAAATTTTTCAATATACATGGTAGCGTGTGTGGGAATAGAATTCAAAACGTATCATAAATAATCAATGACATGCGCACCAAGTACACCATCAGTGAAGACCACACGTTTAGTAAGATTTACTGAAAACGCGATATAATGCATGATGATAGCAGACCTGGTTTGATAAGCTTTTGGGAAAAAACTGATCGAGTCACCAGCTTCACTTGGTTTTTCTTTTGGTTGAGCTTTCGCCACTTCCGATATGACTGGCGGGTGTTGTAGAGTCGGTGACTGCCCCCTGTTGTTAATCTTTTAGTCGCCTCCAATCTGCCACAGGCGCTAATAACACTTCTCTCGACATAAGGTAAGGTTACTTGCAATAATCTTGGGACGAATCGAAACTCTTTTGTTTTAATAAAATGCCCATTCCTGGCTAACGTTTTGTGACGATCAGCCAAGCTTGACAATGGGCGTCTGTGCTTGATTCATTTTGCTTTATCCGTCTTATCATTCAAAGTAGCTGTTTCTAGAACAGTTTTCCACGCTCTGTCGCTTGAAGATGCACTGGCACCGGGGGCCACCGCTGGAAAGATAACAATACCCAACGAGTCAGCAGGGCTGGAAAAATATTTTGGCGCGGAAAAACTTTCCAGATCCGCCCTGTTCTCATACCACACGCTCGAGGAATATTTTCTGAGGAACGCCGAACGAGTGCCGTTTATAAGCAGTCAAAAGCTGAGCATTAAATGCCGATGTGCGCACCCCGCGCGACAAACCTTCAAAAATAAGAAGTTTTTTCCAGGGAGATAGAATATATGAATAACACATGTACGAGTAAGTAACGTACTGAATATATGAATAACAGTGAATATATAAATAACATAGTGAATATATCAATTAGAAAGTGAATATATAAAAAGCATGGTGATTATAAAAACAACATAGTGAATATATCAATAACATGGTGAACATATAATTAGCATAGTGAATATATAAATAGCATAGTGAATATATACATAGCATGGTGAATATATAAATAGCATAGTGAATATATAAATAGCATAGTGAATATATAAATAGCAAAGTGAATATATGAATAACATGGTGAATATATAAAAAACATAGTGTTATTGAGTGAGCGACCAATTCTTCCTCGACCCAAACTTTTTTTTTAGATTTTAACTGGTTTACAATATCTTTTTCAGGGCTTCTTTTCCTTTTTCTCAACCCTGCTGACAATAATCCAATTCCATATTCAGGTATCGGGTCAAGTTTTGAAGAAGGAGGGACAAACTTTTGCCTGTCCATGATCACTGCCTTCTCGCGGCGACAGGTGTCAACAAAATCTGTGTATTTGTCAACAGATTTTGGCTCATTTGTCAAAAAGTTATCACCCCGCTCTCTTAAAAGCAAAAATGAAAAAGACTTCTCAGCAGCACCCATTTCACAAACATGAACAGCGTTGCATCCCTTTTTCCCTCTCGCGCGCCCACCGCCAGCTGGTATCAGACCAGCCAGCCAACCAGACGCCTAATGCTAAAGGACGGGTTTTGCCCGCTAATAACTCGAGAATGGTTCGACGAAAATTTTTGTTTTTTTGCACACAGCAGAATCGGCCGAATCTAGAATCGCGCCAGTTTTTATCAAAATCCGTCCGGCCATTGTCGAGTTCTAGTATACGCGATTTCTTGTTGAGGGGGAGAAGACGAGGAGGAGGAGAATAAACAGCAGGCTAGCGCAACAACCAGAGGTCGTGCACGTGTCAATGTTAGCCATGTAAGGGAACGCCATGGGATAAACAAGTGCCTAGGTTTCTGGGTATGGCTACGTTCTATCGCAGGTTTATCAAGGACTTTTCAATTATCGCTCGGCCTTTACACGAGTTGACGAAAGAGAGTGCAAAGTAGTGTTGGACTGATGAGTGCTAGAGGGCTCTCGACAAGCTTAAAAAATGCTGTCATCATACCCAGCTCTGAGGTACCCCGACTATACTAAAATTACAGGCACGTTGAGAGATAGGCAAGCCTATATACTCACACTACATACAGGCTGAAAGATAGGCAGCGCGGAGATCAATCAGATTTACGATTTCTTAGATGACGCCACCTCGCCATAGCCATAATCTGGCTTACAATAAAGTGGAAACCGTGGGGTTTGGAGTGACAGAAGTTGTCCTAACGACGTTTCTTAAAACTGAGATGGTTCGTGTTCAGTGTCCTCATAATTCGGGTCATTCGTATTCATATCGCCGATCTACTGTACCTCTTCGCGGCTGGAATTTAGGCCGCCACCATCGTCCACATGTGCCTAACTTCGATCCTCTTATTTTGCATAAGCAAAATCCAGGAGGTCATCAGCATCTCGACATGCTATCGCGACTGGACATGCCAGCATCGCCGGAAAGGATATGGAGGATGATGACGAAGATGAACAGTTTGAAGACGCGTTGAAGAGAGTAAGTGCGACGCCGGTAGTGAGAGGGTCTGAGGTGCAGCAGCCTCCTGGCGTCACTGCGAGGGAGCAAGCAGTAGCGCAGGTTACCCAGAATCTGGAGCTGACTAGGAAGCCGCCGGACGTACAATCGCCGAGTCCCATCTTCGAGGCTGCCAGTGTGCCACCGCCCATAGTCCCTCCTGCAGTCCCAGAAACGTCACCCGTTCCATCAGCTGAGGACTGCACTGGTCCAAATCCATCCTCATCGACGACTCAACCGAAACCACTACCCACACACGCCGCAACATCATCATCCCGAATCCAGCCAACAACACCGACCACGCCTGCAATCAAACCGACTACGTCTACAGTCCCATCGAAACCGAAGGCAGCAGCTCGAGTCGAATGGTTTAGGTTTTTTGTTCATAAGGTGGATTATGTAACGTGCCTAAGTTCACCGCCGTTCTATTGTGCGACTGCATTATGTACTCCGGCTCCGCAGTATTGAAATTTACTTTCCAATTGGAAGTTATGTGCAGCTCATGAGGGACTAGACGAGAAATTCGTCTACATTGGTTTTCTATCCCAGCCACAGGTACGAAAAAGTATTGGTACCTATTCCAAAAAAGATCTGTTATCAGACAACAAAAAGGTTAGCCCAGCCATAATACTCTAACCAAATGCAAGGAGAGACTAGGTTCGCTGGGCTCAAAATACACACAAAGAAGGGGGAAAAATTTGGGACTTTAAAAACCTGTGACAATAACCGGATTGCGACATTATCCGGTGTGACTATAAGTGGACTCGACTGTATGGTTGAAAAGAACTTTGTAATTCATCATCGTCAACGCAAAATTGCGAACTGTTTTTGCTGTAAGATTGATTAGTGAGGGAGAGATTTCGGTTGTACACGATTAGTCGAAACCTCTGTGACTGAGAAAATGTTGTTTGCGTGATAAAAAACTTTTTTCAAAGATTGGCAGTAACTTATGTGCGCAAAGCATAGAAAAATTCGCGTAATTGCAACTTTTTTTCAAAAATCCATCTGACCTTCGCGTAATTTCAATATCGAATAATTGCAACTTCGGCGAATCGCAACTTTTTCTGGCGTATAAGCACTTGCAATTATCCTAGGTCGACTGTACTCTTTTACTGAAAAGGACAATGTTTCATCCGTATTCCTTCCCTGTTATTTTTTGGTTCTGCTCACGCTTTACCCCCCCCCCCCCCCCCAGACGCTGTCAACCGACCGTCGATTAAGGCAATGTGGGCAGCCGTAGTCATCATTGCAATCGTGACAGCGGTCGAGCTAAATATTGCCTTTCAAATCTTTCAGAAACAGCGGGCCAGCCAGCAGCAAGTGTGACTAAGGATAGTCGTTAAATTGATTCATTAGAAAAGTAAATCAATATTGCAGGACAATATTGCCAGTCGCTCGAGTTTTTTCGGTGTAATAGTTTTGTGCAGCTGAACGTGCAAAAGAAAGTGCGCCAGAGAAGATACAAAAAATGTGATTGCCAAATATGTACATAAGGCTCTGTAGCCCTGTGATTTCAAGCAGCCAAAAAAGTGGTTTTCTCCATTCCAGGCAATGACGAAGCCCCAAATTTACCACATAATAATTGCAGGCTTTGATAACATCGAAACTAGCATTGGCCTGGTTATAAGTGAGCATTATGGAGCTATAGAGTAATTTAGATACAATCAGATGGCTGCAGACTGTGCCGTCGATCTGTAATAAACAGCTCTATAGTCTACCGTGGCGATGATGATTGAATATGTACTTATCAGTAGGATTGCTATATCGCTTCCAACGTTTATATGCCGCATTTTTCTCTTGTATAAGGCGAAGCAGACAGCTGTTCATCCAAGGACGTCGCTTGTCCATGTGAACCAAACGTTTGGGCACATGCTTGTCCAGAACTAAATTTTGAGAGCTGGCCAATTGTTGGCAGGTATCATCGACTGTTGACGACGAGTTCACCAATTGCTAAAGGTCCAGGGTCGATATGTGATTATTAACTTTAGCCCAGCCCATTCGCTTGATCAGTGGAATAGTACGCCTGTGAGGCACTCGTTCCTTCAAAGCTACTGAGGCAAGAATCGATAATGTCGAGTGATCAGAAGTTGAAATGGGTGGCATCAGAAGTGGAAATGAAATCTCACCCGAAAAGGTCAGTGGAAAGGAGTTAGAGAAAATCCTTGTCGGGTCAGGTTTGGGTTTTGGATTTTAATTTTCGAGTCTTGTCGGGAACACTTTCCTTACCTGATCGGACCTAGGGGCTGAATTCACAAAAGAGTGGTGTAACTGAATAGAATTGGGTGCAGTTCGATCGAGGGTGAAGGGACACACATAATGGCCTGAAGTCGAACACGATCGCCCATAACTAGGCGCGGTGGGGGCCTAACCCAATTTAGGGCACAGGCCAGGCTAGCTTAAACGCTGCTCGATGTTAATGGCCAGAAAATTGCTACTGTGGTAAAAATCTAGCCATAATAGAGCATGTGCGTGTTTTCTCGCTTTTTTTAATTCCGCAACTTTGTCGCTTCCCACGCGACTGTGATTATAAGCGGACTCGGCCATATAAGGCCATAATTCTGTCACTTAAGCAGTCGATGCACAGATGCAAAAAAGGTAGGGTTGGTTGCATACAAAATACGCATACTGTACGCAAAGTTTGTGCATCGCATTGAAATTCGGATGCGTATACAGTATGCGTACACCAGGCGGAATGTGTGCCCATATACGAATTGGCAAACTTGCTTGTACGCAATACATACAATGCGTTCGTTAATTAGCCGCTTGAGCCAAATTAAAAATTAAAAGAAATTTCTTACCACAAGCCAAATTAGCAGGTGGAAGAATTCGAACTTGTAATTTATACATCTTTTCCTTACTGGTCGCAACAAATCCAATATTTGACTAGCGTTTTATTTCGGCAGCTGCTCCCTCTAAATTCGGCAAAAAATTTTAAAATATTAGCCAAAGAATCTTTCTTGCAAGTCAATATTTGTCTGACTTTGTCAAAGTGTCATCTTCTCACAATTTTTAAAACTTTGTACGTATCCTGATTTTGGTATAGTAAACCTGGCGCCATCAGAATTCATTACCAAATGCAAAATAGAAAGTACAGCCATCAGGAGTTGGATACTTGCTGCGACAGAATCCTCAAATAAGTGAATCCGTCAATTTTCAACTAACAGTATGCCCACGGTTTCCCAATATTTTTGATCCATTATGGTCAAAAATTAACAAAAGACTTACACGTGGTAAGATAACCCACGAAGCTTTAGGGATCGCTTTGAGGCTGGAACCCTAAACCAGCCACCCCGGAGGGCTCAGCTTTAGTGACGCTACTCAGTGCAAATGTACCACGCCCACCAGGATTCGATCCCGCAAACTTCCGCTTGCGATCCCGATGTCGTACCACTGAGCTATCAGGGCCACGAAAAGAGAAAAACTAACAGCTCACTCAACCTTGGTCGAGTGTAAAGTGCAGCCCCTCCTTGCCTAAAGAGAGATCATCCCCCTTGCTCTCAATGCACACTGCTTCACACGCTGACCAAGGCTGCGTGTTATCGTACGCGTGGCCTGACCAGCCGAAATAACCAACTAGGCCGAAAGTTGGATTTCCAGTGTTGAAAGAGTATTGGCGGAGGAACGCTGGATTGCTGTCACGAGCTTCACTGATTTTGTTTGACCAATCGGTATTGTAAATTAAGTCAAGAGCCGCTCATTATCGTCCGACCCTAATCTTTAGTTACCTGCTTTGAATTTGGAAAACGAGTCTATTTCGCCGATATTTCGAGGAAATTAGCCGAGTTGTGTTCTACCACTCGCTAGAATCGCAATGTACTTCATGGATGCTGAGATCAGCTAGTAGCTCTATGCACGACCAGTCGTTCGTTTCGAATTTCGTTTTCTTATTGTAAGTTTTTTAGGTTGATTTCACTTGGCGAGGTGTCATGCGAAACACGATTTTGGAATTGTTGTATTTATTTTTTTACTTTTATCAAAGCATAATATATGAATGTTAGTGCGGCCTGCGAAAAAAAAACCCCTATTTCTGGCGAGAACACGTACAACAAAACAGCAGAGGAGGCATGAAAGCAAGCAAAAAGATGATGCTAACCAATTTTTCAAGCACTCGCTCAACTTGGTTCACCTCCACTCCCCTCTCTGAGCACACCAGTTATCATCATAGAGCGGATACATCGTAGGTTACAGCCGAAGCGTTGACTGCAATAGACCGTGCACTTCACTGCTTCCCACGATCACATGCACCTGGGATATTAGCTCAGATCGGTTCATGTCGGATTTCCTTGTATCGCAAGTACCCAAATAATAGTTGTATGTTAGCGGCGTACCAGACAACAAAAAGCAGGTGGATGACAAACGAAAAAAAACACAGCAGGGCTAACGACAAGATTGAACTTCTAACGAATAACGCAGGTATCATTTATGAACAGGCGCGTAAAGTCCTTCTACTGGCACTTGAAAAGCTCCTTACCATGTGATCTGTAAGCAACAAAGAACAGCACATTATACTAACTCCGAATAGTACCAACAAAACGAGCCAAACTGAGAGGATCATTTTTCCGCTTAGAGTTATAGATGAAAAAACGTGCCCACAAAAGTATTATATTCAATGGCAGTGACAAGTCAGTCGAGCCCAGGATGGCAACGTCTCTCGATAGAACAAATTCCACTACACAATGTTGCAAACGATTTTCAAAAGACCCCCAAAATGACCGAACATGCACACACTCAAAAAAGTAATGCTCAATTGTGTCCGTAGATTCCTCACACCACTGACAGATGTCCGTAACACAGATTTTCCGAAGAAAAAGGTATCGACCAGTAGGAACCAATCTGTGCAACAACCTCCATTGGAAGCTTATAATTCGAGGAGGTAGCCGAAGGCGCAACAGGAGACGGAAATAGGGTAGGATGTCTGGGATCGCTAGCACTCTCCTCCAAATTGACTGAGCCGTAGGATATTGGGAGCTCAGTTCCACCAGAAAGGAATAGAAGGTTTTTAACCTAATTCCAAAAATAGGAACATGGGACATAGTCTTATGGCTAAAGAACCCAGGTCCGGGGTGACCGGAAAAGCCCTCAGATACTTGTAGGTCAGCCAGAACCCGAGAACAATCCTTCAAAGTAGCCTGACACTGTGGGGGCGGGGAAGAAAGAACCTGCCTAAAAAGGGAACCACTCAGTCTGAGGAAGATTAAAGCGGACCCGAAACCTGGCCCAGCCAAGTGGCGTGCCGTTATCTGAAAACAGCTGACCAACAAAAAAAATACCAGCATCACACCAGGCTTGGAGAAAGAAAGGACGCCTGCCAATCAACAAATCTCGATTATTCCAAAGAACGATCCTCGCAATTTCCTCTGCCCTAACTGCTGGACCAGGACATCTGGGAAGCGAAAACCAGTCAATCAGGATCTGCCTGTAATAAGCTGGAAGATCCGGGGGCAAAAACTTGACGGCAAAATTACAAGAAAAAAGAATAGAGCCTCCAAAAGGTGCCAACAAAGAGCTGAAATAGGACCTCCAGCCGGGAGCTGCAGTATCGGTCAGAAATCGCGACAGCCAGGCGAGCCGAAGGCTTTTGGCGTAGAGCTCAATATCGATTTTATTCAGGCCTCCATCGCGAATCGGGGAAGATACCACTGAACGTTCAACCTTGGGCTTAGAGTTCCAGATAAAGAGTTCTGTCGAGCGGCGATAAGTATGCAAAAGAGGAGAAGGGGGCAAGAAAACCTGAAGCGGATAGGTGATCTGAGATAGACAAAGAGTTTTGACGATCAAGTTACGTCCAACAAGACTTAAGCCACGAAGCTTCCATCGATTTAAAAGCGCGTCATAATGCTCAACGCGCTTTTTAAAATTCAGACGATATTCCTCGGTTTGGTCAGAGCAGTTAAGAAAAGCCCCAAGTATTTGAAAGGGCCTCGCTCGATCCGACAACCTAGATCAAGCAGCCCAGCAACGTCTGCATTCCCAAGAACAATTATCAAGGTCTTACGCACATTGACCTTCAGACCCGAAGGCCCTTCAAAACTCCGCAAAATGCCAAGACCCCGCCTAACTGACTCACACGAAGCATGGGTAGTGACTGTGTCATCAGCTAATTGGAGAATGGGGAGCTCCCGAAATCCTAGCGCAAGAGACGAAGCGGTCATTTCAACCTTGTAATAAGAGGCAAAGGCCTGCATCGCAAGAATAAACAAATAAGCTGAAATCGGATCACCCTGGCGACAACCCCGTTGAATGTGAAAGGGGGTGGTAATGGTATCATTGACGATTGACACAGGATGAAACTCCAGAATTACAAAGGCGATTTGATTCGATAAAGGAATCCAGGAAATTCATAGCCCGAAGCAATGCCTCCAGGAAATCCCACTCAATAGAAGCAAAAGCCTTCTCAAAGTCATAAAGGACAACATACCCATCCTTATTGGCAGCTTTATAAGCAGATATGAGGTCAGCGAGTGTCCTGATATGCTCACAGATAAAGCGCCCCTTCAAATAGGATAGCTGCTTACAAGAAATAAGTGAAGGAGGAACTCGAGTTAAGCGATTTGCCAATGCTTTAGAAAAAATTTTATAGTCACAATTTAAAAGAGCAATGGGACGTTTAGAAAATTGAAATTTGGGGCGATCTGCTTCAGGCACGGGCTTGGGAATTAATCTAATACATGAACGACGTTGATCGAGAGGCAGTAGACCGGATTCACGAGAGTGGGCGGCCGACTCATTCAAAAAGGGGAACAACTCGGTCCAGAATTTCCTGAAAAATTCTGTAGGGAACCCGTTCAATCCAGGAGATTTGTTTGCAGAAGATGCAAAGGCAGCTGCTCTAAGTTCCCGCTCAAAAAGAGGATTTTCTAATAAAAGCCGCTCCTCCTTTGAAAGGCGAGGCAAAAGGGGATTTTGAAAAAACTTATCAAAATCGGCCTGCACTACCGAAAGCCCTTCGCGTCGGGAGGAAGAAAGTTGGGAGTAAAAATCGCCTATCTCACTATGGATTCGACCGCGATCAGAAATAATCTGCCCATTTACCTCAATGCAATCGATATAAACCTCTTTATTTCGCTGTTTCTCCAACTGAAAAAAGTAACGCTTACTTCTCTCACCTAGTTCAGCCCATCGAACCCTGGCGCGGACGACGGCAGCTTGAACCCTTGCTTCCTCCAAGCGAGAAATTTCAGCCCGACAAAAAGCTAATCGTTCCACGCCAGCAGTAGTATCGTATCCTGGAAACTGGTCAGGCAGCTCGAAGAGAATTGTGGAAAGAAGAGAAATCTCAGCTAACAATTCCTTTGACGCCTCAGCCCTACTCTTTTTAAGGGAAGATGCATAACTTATAGTCTCGTCTCGCAAAACAGACAAAAGAAAATCCCACCGGACGGTAGGAGAGGAATGGACCTCACTGGAATTGGAAAAAGTCTCGATGACTTCCTTGATTTTAGCCGCATAATCCTCATTCTCAAGAATGGTGGAATTGAATTTCCAATAAGGCGACCGGGTGGTGGAAGGATTGCCAAAAACAGCAAACTCGACAATCAGGGCAGAGTGGTCAGAGAAAGGGGTCACCTTAAGACGGATCTCCGAAAAAGAATGCCTGAGTTCCCTGGGAGTGAAAAAGTAATCGATTCTAGAAAAAACAGGTGCAGTGCGCTGGAACCGTGTGTACCCTCGTTCGTCCCCCTTTAGCAACACGATTTTGGAATTGCTCCACATGGAAATTCACGATCCAAGGCCAGCAATATTTTCAGTCCAGGACTGTCTTTCGTGCTGTTCGAACGGTTATCTGTATTTGCAGACAAGGTCACGTAGTCAGTTACAGTATGGGACTGGATATTTTGGATGCACCGACTACAGGAATAATACGCAATGCACAAACTTTCACGCATACTTTTTAGAGTATGCAATTCGTGTATGACGCAATGCGCATACGCATTCGAGAGACTTTGCGTACGCACATTCAAATCAAGTAATTTTACTGACTGTAATGCAAAGTAACTTCGATATATGGACCATTTTCAAGGCCTTGATCGACACAAAATTTGGACACACAAACGGGTCAAAAGTACTGTAGTCTTGCAAGTTCCCACTACTAGAATTTCAGAATCCTTTTCACACCCGTTCGACTCCAATTTGAGAAAAAAATTTATGAAGCAAAGCGAGATTTCATTGTCAACACTTTCACTGATGATCAGTCGTCTAACGACTTTTGGGCCGCTTTCAGGACATTATCAACACATGATCAATCGATTCCTACAGTTTTACGGGATGATATAAACTGCCCTATCTTTGGTTCATTTGCTATTTTAAATGCATTCTATGAGCAGTTTGCGAGAAATTTTAAATCTACTGACTTTGGTATATTTGAGCCACTCACGTCGGTCACTACTGATGAATTCGACTATTTAGTGTCCAGCAAATTCTTTTTGAACTGCATACGTCTACTGAAGTCAAGTAGCACCCCTGGTTGAGACGGTCTCATTGCGCCGATTCTGAAGAACATCGCACCATCACATTGCCCTGCTTTCGCGGCTTCGTTCAATAGATCAATAGATCCATCGATGTGGAAATCAGCAAAAGTTGTGCTAATACCAAAGCCAGAGGACAAGTCGTTAATCAGTAATTATAGGCCGATATCGCTTCTGTCGATTTTATCAAAATTACTAGAGAAACATGTGGACAGAGGACAAGATAACCCACGAAGCTTCACAAGCAAAAATTTATAAATGCTAAAATCAAATTCGGTTATTTTTATTTCCTCGTAAAAGACGTAAAAATGTGTGAATGACCTGCTAAATTTCTGTGAGCAGTGGTTTGCGGAATTCAATTTCGTTTTCGATATTATCTAGTCCTCACATGAAACCGCTACAAAGTCATACTGTGTAGAGCTGGAAGCCAGCTTCTGTCAGATCCTTCACTGAGGATGGAGGAACGTAAGGGTTATGACTTTTTAAACAGTTAAAACCTGTTGTCTAATGCTAGCATCCACTAATGTGACCCTGTCCCTGGCCCATGGTCTCTATTCGAAAGCCTCTCACAAAATTGCCTCTCCCCGTTTGCGGGGTCTGAAGATGATGGGGTGAGTCAACCACCGCCAGGCGTACAAGGCGCTGGAAGATTATCACGAAGTTTTCAAACGGTGGTCTCCAGCTCTGCCAAGCAAACTTTGGGCAATTCAGACGGTTTTCACCGCTTCATCACCGACGCGGCTTCTTATGCATGTAATTGTTGAAGTTTATATGGGCAGAAAAGCAAGTCCAGAAGCTGATATTGTTGCTCTTTGCATAAGGTCGAATGCGGACTTCACAAATACGTGCGCTGTGGTTCCGAAACTTTACTGCTAATTTTTGTTTTCTGATGCAACATGGCAAAGATTCTACTTTTGATCAAATTATTTCTGTGTGGTCGCCATTGAGGTTTTTTAGAAGTTACTACTATCCATCTCTGCGATGGATGATAAAAAGATAAAAATTGATTGTGGTGAAGGTTTTCTTCGAATTTTAGAGAAAACCTCTGAATCTGCGATCAATACAAAGATTGTTAGAGTGCCAGAACGACCGCAATCACCACCTGCGATTCCCTTTGGATCCACGGTCATTGTGCGAAAAATGGACCCAATCACGATGACCAATTCTGTGATTGGTAAAGTGCAAGAACGCTCACAACCCACAACTGGTCACAGTATTGGTCCCCGCATTGAAGAAAAAAAGCGCGTTGGTGAAAGCAGGAAGAACGAGAACAATACTCTAGTCAACGTTTTCAAGGAACAAATCGACCTCTTTTATCGAACAAGTAAAAATTTTCACGGTGATGTATCATAAATTCATTAAGGTAGGTATATAACATGCTGCATTAGACTTGTATTGAATCAGACGCCGCTGATATGCTGGGTCTCTCCTTTGCTCTGTCTTGTGTGTATTCGTGTATATAAACCAGTTTCTATAAGTTGATTAACGCAAATTACTGGAGGAAATAAAAGCCTACAGTATTAGTTCTACCTGAAAAAAGATTTTGCTACTATTGAGAATATAGCAAAGCTTTGTTTTCTCTCCCTCATTAACCAGTATTCAGTGTTAAATGCCACATATTTTTAATGTGCCGTACATTGATTTTTTGCATGCTTTTTAATTTTTGAGTTCACTTGATTGAAAGTAAGTTGTCATAAGTCATCGCGCCATATCACAAAGCAAAGTCCTCCCACAAGTCAGTTCAAGGCATGAGCGAAACAGAAGTGCAGGGACGCGCCTCGACATTCTTTATTTCGTCCTTATCACCAGCGCACCAACAAATTTATCTTCTATAAGGCGACATTTAGTGAACTTGGAGAGTGCGTAGTACGCTGATTCGGGCACTAGCTAGCTACGCTACCAGTGTTGTCTCACAAGTAAGTGGATATACAAATCGATCGTTTTACAACGTCGCCTTAAAAGTAGTCGACTATTAGGAAGAAGATTTCACTCAAATAAAACCTTCCTTAACCGTGAATCCAATATGACAATTACTGCCAAGTGTACTCCCAAGTATTTGGTATCGATCAACGCCCTCGGCAAGTATTTGAACATCGTAAGTCAAGTTTAAAAACTTTGCATTAAAGTTGGCATATGGCATTGGAACATATTGTATGGCAAAGGCGAACTGTAACTGCTGGCAGCAGCTGATATTTCATACAGGAGATCAGGCTTTCAGGCGTCAGTTCTCAAATGCGACTCTCTAACGAGCACCTACATTGGGGTTGAGTGTCCTCAAGAATTGGACAGCAAAAATTTCCATTAAGATTTGTGCTTCTGTTACCCCTTCCCGCCATTACTTTTCCTGACAGACTCGTAAGGTTCCATTGTCAGATAATTTCCCATGAAAAAATCAGAAATCAGAGTGCGGTAAAGCTTACGAGCGCGAAACTGAAAGAGAAGTACAAGATATTTTGAATTCTCGCCATATATACATAGGCATAACGCTGGTGTGTGATATCAGAGCTTCACCTTCAGTAAAATACGAACACTGATGATTCAGAAAAGATTAATGCCGTTTGGACTGAGCACCGCTTGCAACCACTTGTATTTGAAAGAGGACGTTCATAGGGCGTCACTTTCGCTCGCCTGCATTCACTTGCGTGCACTTTTCTCAAAACACCCTCCAGGGCTAGGGTAGTCTGTACGATTTTTAGGATAGCCCTTTGCACCTATTCGACAGAAGCCAGGTTTTTTGTGATAAAGAACCATTTCCAGATCTCTCTAACGCTAAAATATCCATATTTTTAAATCGATATCTTTGTTGCAAAAAGATGCAATATAGATATAGATATTGTTATGGATATGATTTTCGATATGGATATGTCAAAAGATATCGATATCGATTGGACATAGATATGGATATCTAGTTTATATCAACAGGAAAATTCCTCCACTATTCCAGTCGAGGAATTTTCGTCTCATTCAAAGATAAAACCATAATATCTTTGGTATGTTCCAAAACAAGACAAAGATAGACCTGCAAGGGGCCTGAGATGATCGGGTGGTGTCGTTTCTTCAGATGAAGGGTATACTGTGTGAATATTGTGCCAGAGCAGCGGGTATCTTGCTCTTTGCATACCGTTGCTTCCACTGCTGGCCACCCGCACGTCCCTTGTAGCCAAGCAGACAAGTTCACTTTTGCGCTTATCTAGGCACTCGGCATTATCGTCAGTATTTTTGCCGCCACTCCACTCTGTTACAACAGTTATGTCGAAGCCAATCACAAAGTGTGCGAATCAGTCTTTAATACACATTCCGATGTGCATGGACAAGCCTTCGTGGTTGTCGCTGGAGCGGTGCTGGCAGTGGCTACTTTCGTATTTCTGTTGCTCAGAATGCTTGATGTGAATGATATCGACTACGAAACGAATTGGCGGTCGGTGGTAAGCCGTTTAGCGTCTCTAGTTTATTTTAAGCAAAATTTTTCCTTAAAAAAGTCTCTGAACAAATTTCTACTCATAGACACGCTGTAGTTTTTTTCGAATTCCGCGCCAAAAACTTGAAATGGCGGCAGTAGCATCCTTTTCCACGTTACCGGGTTTAAAAATGGTCTTTTAGGAACTCTTTTTCAACGGCGTTGGTTTTTCTGTCTTCGCCCTATGCGGAGCGTTGGAGACTTGGTACGTTTGCGGATATTACGCTGGTGTCGATTACATATCACCACTGAGTGTCCAGACCGCCTGGGCTGTGGCTGCAGTAAGTCTTCTGTATTTGTGTGATCAAGCATAAATTCTCACTAATTTAAGTAGCAGGTGCAGTAGCAGTCTTTTGAAAGAATTCTCTTTTTGTCTTCTGCCCTATCGATGATCTTTCATGAGCTATTAGCTGGAACAGTTTGGCTTCATGCTGAAGTCTTTTTTTGGTTTGAACTGTAGGTGCTACTTTTCTAGCCTGTTCGTATGAGCAAGACGTGTCCGACAGGAGTTCCCACACAAACTTTTGCTTTTTCAATTTTCCTTATTTCAGGGTTGTTCTTTCGGAAATGCACTTCTTCATATTCTGATCATGTTGGCGGTTGGACTGGCTCGACAAAAAGATTGAATGCGATGCTAATGATTGGCTCGAGTTGAAATGTTTATTAGTGATGACAGTAGATAGCATCGCTAAGATAAGACTGCAACATATTCGTAGTGCAAAATTTGACTTTTTTCCATTTTTCATTTTTAAGTGCTTTCTTTATCAGCTCTGTTAATTTTTCTATGATCAAAATTGCAATAATCTTACATGAGCAAAATACAAAACCAGATGGCCATAATTCATCGAATTTCCCGGGCGCAGAAATGCAGTGTTGATGCTGCAATCATTGCATTGTTTCCACTGATTCTGTCAGTTGTCATATCTCGAGCTGCTGTTAGGTGGTGGGCAGTACGAAAAGTACAGGTGGCACAGTTAATTTACTGCGTGGAGAGACTTGGTTCTTAATTTGAATCACGCCGTTACTGATTTGCACCAATCCATCAGCCATCTACAGTATGACAGAGACACATTATCCGTCAACTATTTATATTTTGTATTGTTTTCTTGTTTGTCCTGGACGACCTCACTCCTTTCGGGCAGGTTTTTCTTGATAGGTGACAAGCAAATGCTACAGCACAGAGCGAAAGCAACGGGTCTTTTCGTGCGCAGAAGAGAGAGATTTGCCGTGCGGTTTTTCCGTGCGCAGCAAACTCTTTGCTTATGCTCAAGTCGGCGTCAGTTTTGCTCTGAGCTAAAGTTCTTGGGTGTCTTATTTGGCAGCGATATAAAGTATACTGAGCATATTTTGAATGTGGTGCCTAAATCTACTTGCATGATTGGGGGTTTCAGACGCAAGTTAAGCAAGCATGTAGCCTTCAATGCTCGGAACAGTCTATGGTGCTTGTGTGTCTTCGGTTTTAGTTCATGAGTCTGCTGCATGGGATCCGATTTCGGAAGGTGACATCAATCAGCTTGAGCGAACTCGAACATTGTATTTGTATGATTCCGTTCTGACTTATGATGCACCTTTGGAGAAACTAGGTTGGTCTTCTCTTTTTAATAAGAGGAAGCAATTAAGGCTTTGTCAAAATTATTAAGTTTCATTGCGGCTTACATAATTTTCACTTTTATGATATGCTTGGGCTGAAATCCGATTGTGTATGGGTGAGCAGTGGAACGTGTTAGCCACATCATTTGGTCGTTCCACGCAATATTCAGTCAGTCTTATAAGCAAAGTTTTATATGTTCTTGTGTGAATATGTGAAATAACATGTCACCTGGAATTGCCCCATCTGACCTTGTATCGGGCGTTCAGTTTCAAAATCAACTCTTGCTCTTTTAATTAATTTTTATCTTCAGTATTTTAATTACTGCTTGACTTTACTGTAACATTGTCATTGTATTTCTTATCCCTTGAGTGCGCCTTAGTGTGTGAATGGGAATAGAGCGTGGACATGAGCCAAGTTGCTTGCCGCAGGTTCTGGCCTGACACAGTGGGTCGTTGTGTCCATTGCTCCTGTACCCATGGACTAAAGCCGACGAAAACACATGGGTATAGTGCGCAATTATGTATAGTTTCCTAACCTGAGCCGATAACATTCGTACACACAATGCAGACTCATAGGTCGACAATCAAATCTGGCGAAATGCAAATCACGCTCAAGCACTGAACATAGGGGGCTGGATCCCCTTGATTCAATAATAACAGGCTTGTGCGCGCACAAGTCAGGTCCTATCATGCAATGCATCCTTGACTGACACAATCCAAGCCTTGTTGTGTCATTACCAATCATGATTGGACTTCGTACCATGTAAGATTTGGGATTATTTATGTTTTTGCCATCGAGACAATGGCGCAAAGTTCACACGATAGGCTACCGCTAAGCCAAGCTTGACTTTCAAAAAGCGCCTTCAGAGGAGCTTCATAAAAAATTCTGAAGCATCTGCTGTGGGGGTTTAAAATCATATTTTTAAAAATAGCTTTATAATGTTTTCAGCACAATCTGGCTTGTTGGCGCAGACAGTTTTTTGTCAGCTTCTTGTTTTATGCATGATTCAGCATCTCACATCACGCGTGGACACATGTTTTTTATCACTACATACACTTCAAGTCGATAAAAACAGAAAGCCTGATCCTACCGACCTGTGTCGGCATACTGTGAATATTAAATAGGAGCGATTGAGAAGAGGCTAATAATGTTCTCCAGCATTGATCATGCGTGGACCTTTTTGTTCCACTTTATCCCTCTTATGGCACCATGCACTAGTCAGCAATGAAAAACTGTCTGGGCACAGGCAAGCAAACATCAGCAAGAGGAGAGTTAGCTGAGGTAGTAGACGT
This sequence comes from Mesodorylaimus sp. YZB2_4, assembly GCA_030248295.1. NCBI lineage: Eukaryota > Metazoa > Nematoda > Enoplea > Dorylaimida > Dorylaimidae > Mesodorylaimus > Mesodorylaimus sp. YZB2_4. The sequence continues at coordinate 193,911 of JASANH010001337.1, read as the reverse complement.
GAACGGATATATACAGCACTGGGACGGTTTTGTGTACAGAAGCAGTTACGGACTCCATGTAGCTGTTCCTCTTCGCCTTGTCGATCTCCACGCCAATCTCTGTGAAAACACCCGCTTGCTACTTACTTAGTCCGCAATTCGCTAGTTAGGGCGCAACTATAGTTTCCTAGCAACGCGCAACTATAAATCAATCTTACACACAAAAATTCCTAGGTCGACCAGCAAAACCAGCGACATACAAATAACACTCACAGACTGAACATAGGGGCTAGATCCCCTTGACTCAAGAATAACAGGTTTGTGAGCGCACAAGCCAGGTCCTACTGGATCATGCTAAGTATCCTCGACTAACACCCTCTAATCGTGAGCTTGCATGCTAAAACAACACTGCATACTGAATAAATCGCCGATTACCCTGCGGTATTTCCGTTACCTTTTATAAGCATGCGAAATTCGCTTGGAATGACTGTCTGGTAGGAACAGAAAATGACCATCAACTAGCATGACTGAAATCCCTTTATTCTAGTGTTTCACTCAAAGTAAAGAACGTGCCCACTGCAACACTAGCTGACATAATTATAGCCTCACTATGGATAGAATTCAGTCCTCAAGATTTCAAAAGTTCCATTTTTTGTGGCGTAAATTCGGCTTGCCCCAATGGCAACGCTTAGCGCAACCCCATTAAAGGTCAGCTTGACCCAATTCTCGTTTTTCCACGCAAATATTTCGCCAGCTGAATTGAGCATGACAATACGGGTTGCATTGTGGATATCGATCTGGACAGCATCGACGCCTGGTCGTTGCTGCCAGCTGCCTCGCATCTGCCACGATCCGTTGCTTATGCTCCAGTCCCACATCCACTGGTACACCTTTTTGTCCGTGCCAATTAACCAACGTTCCTCGTTGTCTATTTCCAGAAATCCATCGCCAATGGCAGCCCACAATGCGGGAGTGGGTGTGGGAAGCACCTTCCAGCTCGCCCCATTGAATCCGTACCAATGATACAAATACACCTTGTTGGTTAGGCTGACAGCGATAGTGTTGTCGTGTTGCATGGAACTTATGGCAATAAATTTTTCACCAGCGGGAAGAGTCATTCTTGCCCAACCAGTCGTTGCAAGTTTCCGATAAATAGAGTAGTCCTAGGCAGCAAGTGAGTTAGGTAGTAAAATCTTTGGCATGAAGCGACGCCCCAGACCCAAAAGTTAGTAGTGCCCTTTCGAGAGGTTCTTCCGCCTTGAGAAGTGATTTGTCTCTTCGAACTCATACATTTCCTACTCGAACTTATCATTAGATGCGAACGTAAAAAAAAGACTTTTAAACCACTTACTGTGGCTTTTTCTATTACCAGTGCCCACACTGATTCGTCCTTGGACACAGTTGCGTGGAATCCCCAACCGCTATGGTACACAAATTTTGTCCCGTCCCACTGATGTATATATCCATTCACATCAACCATCCAAACCGACTCGCCTCTCGCTGATATTTGCTTGCCGGTGCCAGGCATAGTTGTCCATTGCTGACCAGTGCATATAACCACGCAAGCGAGAAGTCGCAAAAAAGGCGCACGCATGATCAGAGTGGAAGAAAATAGTGAGCCCTCGTTGCAATCGCTTCTATTTAAAAGATACGTCGACGCAGGTCTGTAGCATCAGGCTTTCTGTTTTTTATTGACTGGAAGGTGTGCGCATTAGTGACAGGGAGCTTTGCAGAAGCGTGACGAGAGATGCTGGAAGGTGCAAAGAACAAGAAGTCGGCAGAAGATGGTCTACGCCCCGGCGCCAACAAGCCAGATTGTGTCGAACTAATTATAGATCCATTTCAAAAAATATTATTTGTAACCCCAACAGCAGATGTTGCAGCTCCATTTTGTATGGAGCTTCAATTGCCTGGGCAGGCATTAATTGAAATTTTGGCTTGGCGAGGTGGTAGCCTGACAGTGCTATATGATAGTGCTATATATGTGTGCTTTTATGATCACGTTTGTGTTTATTTCCATTTCCTTAAAACTACGGGCATTGTTTTGTTTGTACAGTAGGTAATACATTTCCGCTCGATCTGTTCTCTAAGAAAGCTATTTTCGATAGACATACAGTACGCTAAGTGGGACAGCTGATATCTTGAACACTGCATTCTACCCATAAATAGTGATTATGTCAACTGTCAACTCTTACTCTTACTTTGCTGCAATCCCAACTGACGGGGGCAGACGTGGCATGCAGCAAAAAAGAAAACAGACCGCGCAGAGACTGACCAAGAATGAATGTTCGTCATAAAATCACGTAATGATGATAAAGCCATATCTTCAGGCATCGCATTTCATAAAATCACTCACGGGAAACACTCACAAACCTGTTATGCACGAGCCAAGGGGATCTAGCCCCCTATGTTCAGTGTTTGATTGTTATTTGCGCCAGATTTCCTGGTCGACCTAGGAGTTTCTGTCTTTAAGAGTGGTTCATTTGTGTCAGGTTTAGAAATTATGAAATCATTGGCGCCCTAGGACAGACTGCGGCTGACCAGAGGATGGCTCAAGCCACAGGAGCCAACACATGCAGTCCACGGACACCTTGTACTATAGTTTACTGTCCCACACCACAAATGCCGAGTAGACTCACCATTCGGGGAGCAGCCGCACGTGACGGCCGTCAAAGGGGTTCTGACGGACCTGAGCCCGGAGTGCTCACAGAGCAAGTTCAGATCAGGAGCTCAAGACTAGTTCTCTACCGATGCCTGCAATCAGACCAGTCACTCGTCCTCGACCTCGCTCTCAGGCTCGTGCTGGCTCTGACTCAGGAGAGGCGGACCAGTTCCCAGAATCAGTGCACTTATAGGCCAGAGGGCATAGTACATGCCTAGTCCATGCCTATTACAACCACAGTTGCGCCCTTAGTAACGAATTGCGGACTAACGATAAGGAAGTAGCAAGCAGGTGTTTTCACAGAGATTGGTGTGGATAGCGACAAGGCGAAATGGAACAGCTAGTTACATGGAGTCCAAAACTGCTTCTGTACACGCATCCCGTCCCACTGATGTGTATCCGTTCACGTCAACTACCGGAGCCAACTCTCCTCCCGCTGATGTTTGCTTGCCAGCGCCAGACATACTGTAGTTTTCCATTGCTGACCAGTGTGTGGTGCAATGGAAGCGAAATGTAGAAGAAAAACGTCCACGCACGATCAATGCCGAAGGAAATTATAAGCCTTTGTCTCAATTGCTCCTATTTAATAGGTACAGTACGTATGTCGTCGATACAGGTCGGTAGCATGAGATTTTCTTTTCATCATCGACTTGAAGTGTATGTAGTGATAGAAAACATGTGTCCACGCGTGATGTGAGACGCAGAACCATGCATAGAGCAAGAAGCTGACAAAAAACTGTCTGCGCCAACAAGCCAGATTGTGCCAAAATTATTATAAGGATATTTCTAAAAATATGATTTTAAACCCCCGCAGTAGATGTTTCAGGATTTTGTATGAAGCTCCTCGAAAGGCGCTTTTTGAAAGTCAAGCTTGGCTTAGCGGTAGCCTATCGTGTGAGCTTTGCGCCATTGTCTCGATGGCGAAAACATAAATAATCTCAAATCTTACATGGTACGAAGTCCAGTCATGATAGGTGATGACAGAACTAGTCTTTGGATTGTGTCAGCCGATGATACATTGCATGATAGGACCTGACTTGTGCGCGGAAAAGCCTGTAATTATTAAATCAAGGGGATCCAGCCCCCCATGTTCAGTGCTTGAGCGTGACTTGATGACGTGGCGTATGAATGTTTCTTATCTTTGCCAGGCTATGAAACTATTGTTGCGCACTATACCCATGTGTTTTGTATTTTAGACCCATGTGTTCGCGCACCACACTCATGTGTTTCAGTTTTATGCCCGTTTACAATCACTGCTTTCCTAGGAAGCAACGCTGCGACGTTTTCATGAGCGCTAGCAACGACAGCAACAACGATTTGCTGCGGCAATTAATGAGTGGTCGATGCTCGCTCCTTCACTTCTTCCATTATTCGCAAAGCCTCTTGACGCGCAGCTTGATCGGCATGATTGTGTTCCTTGATAATCTTGACCGCTTCTTCATCGAACCCGTTCGTCCAAACACGACCCTTGCAGCTGGATCGCTTTCCGCAATCCCATACTCCGTTGAATTCGTTTTTTGTCTTTTTCGAGAACTCGTAAATGTGATTCTCATGCACTAGCTTCCGTTTTTCGCTTTGGGATTGAACGCCGTTGGCCATTTTCGAAATAATAAGGCTCCCAATAAGAGTTTTTTGAGCTATGGGTCCGAGATTGAGAGACTGCCAACTGATTCGAAACAAAATGAGCTATTGGCAAGATCTCCCATATAACCCGATTTTATGTATACTCGACATAAATGCTGACCTCAGTCATTTGTTTGGTCTAAAACGATTTGGGTCAGGGGCGAGTTGCGGCGGGGGCGAGTTGGAGGGGGGGGGCGAGTTGTGAGGGGCGAGTTATGGGGGAGGGGGACTTTTTATCAAGCTGTTGTAACGTAGTTTACCAGCCTAGCTCAATATGGACACAGTAAACTGTTACACTCAACAAGACTGCTTACTCATGGAGCGGGGACGGATATGGCTGATACCGCTTCACAATACACACTAAACATAAGGGGGGGGGGTGGGGGCTGGATCTCCTTGACTCACGAGTAACAGGTCTGTGGGACGCCAAGGGCAGGTCCTAACACATTATGCAAAATGCTCTGGACTCTCTTGATCTTTGTCTGGCTCTGCCATACTATATCCCGATTAAACTTTGATCCCAAACGAGTACTCACAATCAGTGGCGTGGTGGAAGGAAGCATTGTTGCACTGTGTTTTAGTCGTCTTCAATCCATGAATACTGGAGCAACGGACTCAACGACCAGCCGTGTCAGGCCACAGCCTTCGGCAAGCAACTTGGCTCATGCTCATGCTTTATTCGTAGCCAAACACCAGGGCGCACTCTAGGGATAAGAATTACAATGACAATGTTACAGTGAAGTCAAGCAATAATTAAAATACTGAAGATAAAAATTAATGAAAAGATGAAGAGTTGAATTTGAAACTGAGCGCTCGATACAAGTGAATAAAAGCAAGACCAGTTAGATAAGGCAAGTTCAGGCGACAAGATAAAAATAAAAATCATACAAGCCACGATAAAATTTATAAAATTGACAAAGCTTCAATCGCTTCCTCCTATTAAAGAGAGAAGACCAACCTAGATTCTGCAAAGCTTCATCACAGGTCATCATGACATCATTCAGATATAAACGTGCAACATAATGCCGAGTGCGCTCAAACTGATTAATGTCACCTTCTAAAGTCGGATCCCATGCAGCGGATCCATAATTATTTGTAATTATATCTTGCCATGGTTTGATTTCGAAGCCGCTTCCTCAAAACAATATTCATTCACCACTGATTTTTTCCTGACTTGATTAATATCGTGAAGTGTTGTTTAAGTCGATGTTTCGCAGTTTGGCTTGCGTTTGTTCCGCTTGATCAAGAGGCCAGCAACGCCTTTGTCGTACTCGCCAGGAAAATCCATAGGCACGATTCCATAATAGCAAGTGCTGGTGCAAGTGTTTTCGTTCAAATAATCGTACAGTTTCGGATTGATTTGTTTGGCTACTGCCTCTGGAAACGCTAGTGCGCTTGCTCCACTAGCGAAATCGATGAACAGTTGCTGGCTCCCATCGTTGTGGTCGCTAACCGCCTTTTCCAATGGGGCTTTAACCTCGTCGAGTTTCTTGCCACAGTCGAACAAGGTCTTGACATTGTAGTCGTCCTGGATATTTATAGAATCCCATGGAATGCCGTCTAATCCGCTTACATCCGCCAGAATTACTATTTTACCCCTGGCTTCGCCCAACGAGGGGATTCTATTTTCAGTGTAAATCTCACTTTCTCTGCCCGCCTGGTACTCTTTGAAGATTCGAATAAATTCCTCGCTCGGGACTGACGATTCCTCTTGCTTAACTCTCATTAGTATACTTTCGGATGGATGATCCAAAAGAAAACCAGCGCATTGATCCAAAACTGTACCGAAATCGATTTTCTCGGAAATAATGCTGTGATGAATATTGAAAGTGCCATTTACTACAGTGCATCTGATGTCGAGAAATCGTATCCCATAATTCAATTGCTCAGGTAGGGTCATCGTCTGGCATTTAGAGAGTTTCCAAGCATATCGAGCGCACGAATCGTGAGTGCCTGGGATGCTCATCAGTGACATCAGCTGGTCATCTGGAACGGCCGACATCCAGTCGCTACTTGCTGGGTCGCACGAGTCGTTGCTGAAATTCGCAGTAACAAGGCCACATTCCATTTTGAATGAATGAACATCATTACCTGTACCTATTTAAAAGACTGACCGAATCGTCCATCAGACTTGGATCATTAGATTCCTCGACTGGCAGTCGGTCATTGAATGCCCAACGATGTTGTGCCCCATCCTCAAGCTTCAGATTTTCGCCCAACGGGTTCGTCGATGCCAAATCACTGATCAGAAAAAGAAAGAGAAGAGAACCAGGTTTTAATGGAGCTGCCAACATTTTGATAATTCCACCAGACAAATCGTCGAGTGTGATGTAAATTCGATGCTCACAGTTGTTTGTGGCAGAGCAAAACGACATTGAGCCAAAAAACTGGTGGCGCGACACATAAATTGAGATAACTTATCTCCACGTTCACTTATAGATAGATACTTAGAACGGCACCCGCTTACTAAAATAAACAGCTTATTATGTGGGTCAAACTCGTAAACGTCACGTTTAAAAGGTAGCAACTTGGCGAGACAAGAAATGATAGCTGTATTCTATAACAGTGCTTAGAGTAGCAAGCACCCAACAGATTGGATGGCACCAAAACAGGCAACCTAGAGAAAGCCTAGGGAAGCATTCACGAGACGCCCATTCATGAGCATTCATGAGTTACTCTGGAAATGGCAGGTAAATTCACGACTTTTCACTTTTCCCCGGAAGACAGAAATTCTACTACAAAATTAGATTGACATGTGTGGTGAGAAAGTGAAAAACTTACTTATATTCTCTCGCGATTTCCAGAGGAAGCAGCCGAGACCGCACTCTTGCACATGAGCAGCGCGCGGAGCGGGAAATTTAAACAGGGCGTACTTCGTTTGGTGATCGCTACTTTCCCCTCAATTCTCACAGCTACAGTATATGTCGAATTTTAACCGGGAAAGAACCAACCGATGCAATTTTTCATGCTCTTTCCGAAAATAAGGGTCGACTTTACGACTTGCTTCATAAGATTTTCAAAAATGGATTTTTCTGAAAATTCCTCAAAGTTGGGTGCTGTTTTTGCATATTTGGATATCAAATGTAAGGCTAAAGTATGCACGATTGATGGGGGGGGGGGGGGGTGGGGCTGGTCATGTTAAAAACTAGATGGCTTTAGCATATTTCAGGCTCGTCGAACCCCGTCTCTCAGTTGGCATGAACGAACAGGGGGTCTGAAAGTCGTCGATTTGAGGGCACCTCTGACTTTGGCGCCCAGTTTCTCGAGACAGGTGGAAAATAAAAACTATCCGCGACAAGCATTCGATTTCTCGTCCATTCGCAAACACGCTAATGTGTCATTGATCAGAAAAGACCGAAAGATCAGCGAGTTATAGCTGATATCGCCGAAGCACTTTCAAAAATCGTTTTCCGCGATAATCCTGTGGAAATCAAGTGTGCACGAAAAAGCATTTTTGGATCTCTGTCATCACTCATGGGTGCACCTAATTCACTTCGAAAAAAAAGTTAAAAATTTGAAGCTTCGCAACCCCTGGGTGCCCTTACAGAAAGCCTGTATAAACCTTTGCTCTCTTCCCCACTGTTTGTCCCACTAGGTGCTGCTGTTCCCTCAATACCTCTGCTTCTTCTTCACTGTTTCTTCATGTATGTAATACCGACGTAAGTGTAATTAATGTAAATGCAATTCGATGTAATAGCGACCACAATGTTTGCTTCGATTTCGCTCCTCGGATCACCCTCCCCTGGTCCATGGACAGCGAAAACGAACCAAAAATATATCGGGAATGAGAAAACTGCAGCTGTGATACTGTTGAATTCACTAAAGTCTCAATGCCCAAATCTTGTTTTTTGCTGCTTTTCAGCGTTAGCTGGTTCTGAATTTGGAGGATAAACCATGCTTTCATCACCAGAGAAAGACTGGTCTGGTTTTTCCATACACTCTAATCGGCAGTGTGTCAAATATCCCTACTGAAATACGTTGAGAGATAAAAAATTCGTAGCTTGAGTACCGCAATACCTGAGTACCTGCAGCGGGAAAATTTGTTCCTTAGACTGCCCGAGTCCTTCAAGCCTATCACACTCCTACTGCCTTTTGCAACCCAAGTCGTACCTGTTCCTGAACCTGAACTCGAACCGCCACATGTCTAAGTCAGTCGATTCCCCCACCAGGCATGGTGGGGGAATCGACCGTGCCACTTGCTCACCCTCGTTTCTAGCCATAAATAGCCGTTCGTATGCTGTGCCATGGCTCTGTGCGATTTCCTGTGATCATTCGACCAGCTAAAACCTTTGAGGAACATGTTACATCTTTTTCGTATCATTCAGTCAACCACAGCACCTGTTCGAATCGTCATCACAGCCTCAAGAGTGCAGCTGAATGAGCAGCTTTTAAAACCATGTTTGAAACGTCCGTGAAAAAAAGGGCGGTATAGAAAAATGACACCGCGGCCCTCTAGTCTTTTTTCTGCACGGATAAATGCAATCTGAGAGAAACAAATTAGCATCGTTGTCAGCTAGCCCATTTAGAAAGGGTGGTATCGAGGTCCTAAACCTCACACTACTTGACGCTCTACTGTATGTTGATTGGATAGTTGTGATAGATACGTATACCGTTTTTTTATGGCCACTGCGTAAATAGTATTCCTTCGACTAGTGTACAGGTAGACTGATTTAATTGGCAAATGAATATAAAACCCATCATTCTAGCCGTCTACATTCTCCTATTTCCTTGTCGTTTCTTTTGTGGGGGCTCTCTTTTTGATATAACCTGCCTATCGTCCACATTTATCGGCGACATGTCATACTCTTATCACACATGGGGCGAATCACCCAAATATATCATGGTTACTGCATATATTTTAGCATTTATATGCTTAGCATGCTTAGCTATATGGGATATAAATAATATAATGCAAGACTATTCCACCGATAACCATGTAATTTCTGTCAAGCGAAATAATATTACCGAGCATTTCGCTTTTCTGAAAGGTGTGTCACGCCTGTGCATTCAACCTCAAACGTTTGGGTGGTTTCCATTTATTGGATATGTCGATAAAAAAGACCTCATCACAATGATAGCTGATTATTGGCGTTATGGAAATATAACTAAGAAAGGCAACTTTTCGGATTTATTTCTCGATACGACTCGAGCTATCAGTCATTTGATCATTCCATATTTATTCGTGCGGAGTATGGACATATATGGTCCTAATTATACTCACACTTCTTTCGCTAGCCGATTTGATATTAACAGATCAGAATTAGATCGGATTACAGAAAATTTTTTGTCAGATCCTCAAAATATAGACTCAACAATTGCAGCATGGACAAAAATCAAGCAAGTATTTATCAAGCAGACGAAAGGAATTAACAAAAATATTTCACTGGTGGCAATGGCAATGACCAGTATTTGCTTTCAGTTTCCAGTATCAGAAATGTTAACAATAAGAAATAATTTGCTGCAGTTTGAAACTTTATTTTCAGAAACAACATCTCTTTCCAATTTCCCCGGAACGTATGCGATTCAAATATTTATTTCAGTAAATGACAATTTCGAAGTTACTTGCGATGCTCATGTTAGAACAACAATAAGAGTGACAATTTTGAATCATGGCATTCATGATGTGTCTCGAGTCAATCCATCCTGTACTAATGATTACACATCACAAGACGAGTGCACATATCCGCAAGAAATTCACGAAACTGAGTCAGAATGTAATTGCACTCAATTTTCTAATTTATTAAAATTAATTAATCTTGAAAAATTTGGTAATACAACTAATTCCACAAATCAATTTTGTTCATTTAAAATTTATGAAAAATGCTGGGAGCTAGCGCGATTGCGCGCGGAAAAAAAGCGTAATACAACTGTAACTCAAAATTATTGTGTACCTTGTCAAACAACAAAAATTACGCATATAGTTTCTGTAAGGACAATAAAATTAGAATACACAAATGAGATATTTGTTCCTCGAACGAGAATAATATTTGAATGTAATGAAAGAAATTATTTTATTTTTGAAGAAAAACCCCAATTTACATTTGCACAATTTATATCACAAATTGGTGGTGATTTGGGTTTATATATTGGAGTTAGTATGATGAGTGCGTTGCATCTGATTCTTTTTATTTATCACATGCACAAACAAACTAGACGTAATTATTCATCGAAAAGGGGCGTTGTTAGAGGTTGGTTTCAGTTTATTCTAAGATATATGATCAGAAACGTGGACAGTTTCCAAGTGGAGGACACAATGGAACGAAGATTACAAGAACATGATATTAAACTTAAAGAGATGCAGAAGCTTGTGTCCAATTTGGAAATGAAGTTGGAGAAATATGAAAATCAAGTAACACGTTTGTGATGGATAGGACTACTCTAACTGAATGAAGTGATATGTCGTACAGGAAATTTATATCTAGAAAATGCAGTGATGTTTTCTTAGTCATATACAGCGTGCGCAATAAGCTGTCACTATTTGTAATTCTCTAATATCTCAATAACCATCGTGGCATGTCATGTCCATATCCATTATCCATAGCCAAGCACTATACAGCGCTATCGAGGGTTAAAGCACATATAATTGCAAAATATTTTTCACCCAGGTGGGAGTCGAACCCATCTCTACAAGTGCGCATCTAGCGTGAGAGGCAGACGAATTAACCCGCAATGTTGAGCAGATTCACGCTATTGCAGCTTGTAGAGGTCCACATTGCGTAATCGAGTGAGCTGATCTGGAGAATTATAAAACTAAACAACCCCCCCCCCCCTTCCCAGAAGGTTGGGGAAGACAACTACTTCGAACTCCTTCGAATGGCTAATGTCGATTCAGCATCAAGGGCGACACAAATGATTCCCGAGGTCGGATCGGAACAACTGCATTCAAAATTGAGCCTCGGGAACTTTTCCCGTTGAGTTTGACTCCACAGTCGACGCCAATGCTGTTTTCCCGGCTTCACAGATTCCAAACCAGATGCAGCAAAATGCAACCAAGTCACGACTTGAGATATCTAAGGTGAGGGGGGGACCCTTTGGGAGCAGTTGACCAGCATTCCGATGATTGCGAGCTTGCTCAAGCAGGAAAATGTTCTCATCAATAAAGCTTAATCAGTTATTGCCAGCAGCGAAAAGGCAGCGCATTTTTTGACTAAAATCTTTTGGCAACGCTGGCCTTTTTCTGATGTTTCAGATGATGAGCTGCCGCAGTCGTGCAAAGATACTGTTGTGTCCCAGACCATCCTTGACCTTGACCGATAAACCATTAATTTCGAGTGACCAGGCCATTGATCGCATTGATTACAGTGAAATTCGCTGAATTAGCTTTTCGATGGTGCTTCTGTTCATCAGGGGCTGACGGCTGCCAGCTGACTGATTGACAGCTTTCATGTCACAGAGATCATGACATCATATCGGATCCCACACTGTCTTAATTAGCGCATCAAGAAGATTCGAAATTTCAATCAGCAAATATTACCATTGGTGCATGATATCTCATAATTGCGTGTCCTCTATTTTTGCTGATTTTAGTCGGCTTTAGACAGCGCGAATGACGCATGAAATAACCCCCGTCTGATAGAGAAAAACACGTGAGTCGAATGGTTTTATCCGAAATACTTGGAGGCGACGTATCATTGCGAAATACATGTTCAAAAACTGGCGGGAACTTATCACGCATCCTTAATGCAGTTTTCATAATTCAGAAAAAATATTTCACCGGCCTTTTAAATAAACCTGGGCACATACAAAAAAACTTGCAACTCACGGCGGTATCGGATCGGATCATGTGAAATACTTGAAATTTTTTCGAACAATCAGAAACGTGGTCATTTAAATGGCAGCTTCCCATGACACAAATTTTTATTATCACACGTAAGCAGAGCCACTCTTATGGCTTTACCACACTGCTCATCAGGGATCTATTTTATGAGCTGATAACTCAAAATTACCGTAGATCTACAGTATGCTCTCCATAAATGAGTGTTCTACCAAAACTTCAAATTTTTTTTATAAAAACGGATATCTCCAATACTTCACACTCCCCACTTTAATTTTTGTAGTTCGACTTCAAACTTTGCAAAATCTGAGTCATACTTGTTTTCTGTTTGCCTGCGGTTATTGCAGAAACTAACGGCTGAGAATTTTGAATCGGATCCTACAGATCGGATGATCCGATCCTAATTTTTCGGATTGTGATTCCGGACGGATGGATCCGGACATGACTTGCAAGAAAAAAATTGAACAGCGGCATATTCAAACTTGGTTGTAGCGATACCTACTGCTCCGATATGGGTTTTTTAGAGAATAACGAGCAGCATAAGTTGTGCTGCCGTTCACACGCACCCTGGGAAGGATCGCTAAACACAACGCTATCACAAGGCATGAAATGTAAAATACAGCATGAAAACACTTCCAGATTCGTGCTGCAGGCTAACCAGTTCCTACTTAAACAAAACACAGTCACGCACTAGACATGGTCAAACAACATGGCACCAATATGATGCAAGCTACAAAAACTTAGGCGCAGCTTCAACGTTTTCTGCTCTTGAGTTTTTCGCACACACTGTGGTCTATCCGTTCGAGAACGTTCAAAATTTCAGTGGCATTCACCCATTTACCATTGTCCTCATTAGCCATAACCGCCTTTTCATATTTTGGTCGACAATATAGCAAGGCACAAGCCACAAATGCTGAGTACAGAGTCGTATTTTGTGGCAGAAGGTCATCCACACTTGTAACATTCCAATAGGCCTTCAATAAACCCTCGTGATGAATGAATAGATAAGGTGTCGATCTCAGAGGAATAATGGATTTTTCAATACTTTTAAATAATACTGTTGGACGAAATGCCAAACCCTTATTGACCAATTGTCCCGCAGTTTGTGGCCCATCATATTTTTGGTAAGTTGTTCTATTATTCTCAATATCTTCTTTCAAACCCATCATTGACCCTGGCCCAAAAGCAGACCAGGCGTGACAACATGTTTGATTGCGAAGTATAATTTCTTGATTTCGAGCCCAAATTTTGAAAAGACTCGTTCCAGCTCGTGCTGGTCCAATGGCACTGACGGCAGTGACTTGGTTGCCCCAACTGGCAGTTATGAAGTCATATTTGGTCAGTTGCAGATACCATGTAATTAATGTGTCCAATGCAAAAGTGTCCACATCGGCGTAGGCACCACCAAACCGAGCCATTATGTGCACACGAAATATGTCTGACCGATGACTAACCCTAAGTCGCTGATATTCATTCGATGTAATATTCAAATCAGGTAAATAATCACGAATTGTCGAGTCGTGGACAAGAATCGTGCGAATTTCAGGATTCCGACATTGCATGGCTTCAATTAGTAATCGAACATAAATTGGAATTATTTTATCATGATGCCAATATTGCCATAAAATTGGTTTTCCATCCAATTCATAAACCTTGTTTTTTGGATTATAAACAAATTTTTGATCTCTTACAAAAATATCATCGTAGGGCTGATATCGAACGAATTTTTGCAAAAGACGTGGTTGAGTGTCCAAAAAATTATAATTAATGATGTATGCAAATTGGAACAAAGAAAACAGAATAGATGAGAGAATGAAAATAAAAATTATTGATTGTCGTCTTTGCATAGTTGGATTGTTCAAAATTTGCCAGACCTAAAGTTAGAGTTTTCTGCGTAAAAACCAAGTCGTATTAACCAGGTCTGTACAGTACCTGAGACATAGTCGGTCATCGTCGGAAATACGGCAAAGGGTGGAAACTTGTTATTTCAGGATGTGCGTTACTGCATGGCCTTCAGCTACGTCGTGGTCTAGTTTCAGAAAATAAAGTACAGTTGCTGTAGGAAGGCGTAATTGCGTAAAAGAGTGATTGCACCTTTTTGTTTTGAACCATATTTTAGTCTGAAATACATTTGGAAGCTTTATGAGCCATCACAGAAAACGCTAGCCAACCATTCGCATTATGAATATATTTTGTGGTTTCGTCGGGATATTTGAAAACTCGCTTGGAATTTTTTGTATCTGCAGCTGCAGCGGCTAGAGCTTCTCGCATGTTTCAACATCAAATGTAAAACTACAGTATAGACGACAAGGGGCACGTTGAAAGCTAGATGGATTGGGCATATTTGAAGCTGGTCAAAGCTTGTGTCCCAGATACAGTGAAGGACAAGGAGGTTTAAAAGTTTTCAACTTGGGGGGGGGGGGGGGGGCACCTTCAACTTTGGTGTCTAATATCCCGAGAAAGGTAAAAGACAAAAACTTTTCGCGACAATTTTCCGATTCCTTGTTCGTTTGCGAGCACGCTGATGTGTCGTTGATCGAGAACGATCGAGCCTCCAATGAGGCTAGCCACTAACAACCAAGCAGTACGGATTGACTGACATGAAATACAAGTACCAAAGCATAACGTTCTATCTGACTGCCCCAGGCATGATGACTTTGAGACATTCTAGCGACGTTTCTGAAAAATATTCCATTCATTGCTGAGTATATCTCAAGGCATCATCTGTAATAAATTCATTGTGTGTTTTCTCTTCTCACTCATGATTTCCTTGACATTATGAAAGGTAATTTTATTAAAAGCTCCAGGCCTTCCCGTCAATTAGACTAAATCTCGAGTATTAGCGAGAATATACTGCACATATTGCGATTACAATTTACAAAATATTTTCAATTTTCAATTTCCAGGTTACTGTATCGCGTTGATCTCCATTCTGTTGGACTGCGTTCGTGAGCCTGGGCTTAATTCGCGTCGGTTTCTTCTTGTGAAGCGCGCTGGCCCCTTCGATGAGAAATGCATTGTGATGCTGTTAGGGAGAAACTATACTTCAGTTTTATCGCACGAAGCTCGACATCTTTTGACCCCCTTCCCCACTAACCGCATGCCGACCACTTCTCGCAAACCCCCTCAAAAATGGTCGACCACTTCAGCCATACCTCCCCCCTTCCAAACGCTGTTTTGCGAAATGTTTCATCTTATGCTTTCTTGAGCTCGACAAGGTGCCCTCTCCTTCGAAACCAAATCTTTTTTTTGATAGCAGATTTCTATTCTGTAAAAGCCTCCACAAACTTTCCCAAACTTTTCCCCATATTTTTTTAAAAGTTTTGCGGGTTGTGCCGCGTCGAACCAGTTCTTAAGTGGACTTCCAATCATTTTAGCTGGCCAGCTGTCATGATTTGATTAGCGAGGCTGTGAGGCGACCAGAGATAGCTTGTGATCCCGATACCGGCAGGATTTGACCCCTCCTAATACAGATCCTGATTTTGTAATCGAGGCATCAGCATTCTGCTAGTAATTATGATATGCATAGGCATGATCCACTCTGATCCACCAGATCTGCAATGAAGCAGGCGACAACAGCAACATCAGCTCAAATCGATAATCATAGCAACACTGATTTCACTTAGCCTGAGCTGGACGCGCATCGAAACTGCAAATGTACTCATTAATTTCAGCTTGTAATGACTGGAACTCGACCTGAAAAACAGCTTTAAAAAACTTAGATGACTAAAGTGCGCTTTAGTGAGAAAAACAGACGTGCGTTCGTGCGTGCAAACAATGTACGACCTCTAACAAAA
This sequence comes from Mesodorylaimus sp. YZB2_4, assembly GCA_030248295.1. NCBI lineage: Eukaryota > Metazoa > Nematoda > Enoplea > Dorylaimida > Dorylaimidae > Mesodorylaimus > Mesodorylaimus sp. YZB2_4. The sequence goes on along the minus strand of JASANH010001337.1, from coordinate 178,076 downwards.
GATCCTGATCCCGATCGGGTTTTCCCTGATCCCGATCCCTGAAAAAGGTGACCCTAACCTATCCCTAGAGGTGACCAGCTCTCACGGCAGGTTCCCTGTGTCTTCACTGGGGCACCTCCACACGAGGGCATATTGGGTGAGAGGGGGCTTAGGCTTAGCTTAGAGGCCGTCCCGCATTGCTCGAAGCTAGGTTCCCAATTCTCTGCTCTTGGCTGGGCATCCGCTATTTGACTGTAGCAGCAGTGTCGGCCAGATCCGGGTGTCCAAAGCCAGCGACAAGCTACTCAACTACCGTCCTCCGTCGGAATAGAGCCTCGGCCTCCCAGTCAGGGTTGCCGGACAGCAAGGCGGATCAACGCCCATGATCAGCTAAGCCATCGCCTCCCAATATTCCCCTCATGGTTCAGATGCCATTTCAATTGGGAATAAGAGTCCTGATGAAGCCGAAATTGCATTATCGAGAATGAACGACCAAGGAGAAGAGAAGACAAAAAGTTTTGAAGGCTTGAGAGCGCACTACTGGTGAAGATAAAAGGTGTTTTTGTCATCGAAAGTCTAAAAATTTGCTGATGATGAACTTTCTTAAAGGGGCGTGTTGATGGGACAACGATGTGCATGATCCGCACCTGCAGGACCAACACCTGTCTGGCTCGGTGATGTATAGTGCTGTTTTATACTCGATTCACATTGCATCTCCTCGCTCTCTGGAATTGTGGCTTTTCAAGCCACAACGCAACGAAAACCTCTTCACACAAATTTATTCCAGATCCAACCAAAAGCCTACAGCGGCATATATTTTTCTTATTTCCCATTTTGTATTCCTGTAAAAATCATGAATCGCATGTGACAAGTGAGGATTTATGGTGATGGTGCCAGCCCAACAAAAAAGCAGAATAAAGCACATTCGCTACATTGATTGAACTTGACCGAATGTCACACCGCACACAGGAAAATCCGCTGGTGGCTTCGGCAATTCCCTGATTGTACCTTCTCGAAAAAAGATTGACATCCCATTAGATCGATGCGGTAGAATATGACAGTGAGCGAACCACAAGCCGGGATTGTCAGCCTTGAATCGCAGTACTAGATAACCCCCGAACGGAATCTGGACAGTGTCTTTAAACAACGGTTTGTATCCATCCTGACTGAACACCTGCCACGGGATCGGGCTGCCATCCTCAGCAACTGTGTTCATATAGGGATCAGAGAAATTGCATTGGAATGGATAGCACGCTACATCCGTGGAGACCTTGTCTGCTAAACCATCGTTGCTGTATGCCGGGTAGCCCTGAAAATGTAGCATTTTAATTCGTCTTGAACTATGTACTCATTTCGACCTTTTTTGGGCCTTTTTCAAGAGTTACCGCGCCATTCCACGACTGTTTCCTCTCTATTATCTGTTTTCTTTGGGAATGTACACGCGGACTACTCTTTGACGCGGCAGGTGTGTATATTCCCAAAGAAAACAGATTATACAGCAGTCGATTTCACCATCTAGTTTTCCTTTTTTTGCGCGCACCGACGCTAAGACATGCTTGAATGTTATGCGAAACTGTGCGCAGCGCGCGCGTATTCAAATTTGTGGACGTGGATGGAAGTAATATTTTGATGATAGTTACAGCTACCAAAATCAATAAAAAAAAACTGAAAAACTTTTGGAAGTAATTGAAGCAACTTGACGGCAGTTTTCGACACTCATTCGATATATTTTTTGTATTTTTCGCGTCTTACCACTTTAATAACATAAAAATGATGGCCATGCAAATGCATCGGATGAATCATCCCCATTTTCGCATCAGTATTTCCAAAATCGTTGGCAAAAATGACCAGTTCCACAATGTCGCCCAGCTGCAATTCTGTGCGATGCGTGCACGTGCAAGTTTCATTTTGTCCACAATACTGTTCACAGTCGTTGATCAACTTCCATTCCCCTTCCGCAGCACTTTGCATGAAAGGCGGATAAGCTGGCGGGATATACTGTATTCCATTTATAGTATCAGCCCCCTCGACAAATCCTAAATTCCAAAAAATTCTTGTAAATTGATCTGGCGACGGTCTGAGAATTTCATCAGCCACCCTTCGATTATCGATTTCTGCCGACCTCATTCCGTCGTAATTTACACAAACTCGATTATATTTTATTGGAAATTTTTGGAAAGGGCAATTAGCCACTGTACAAGGAGCGATTGAAGTACATTTACGATCTTCTTCAGTGAATCTCGGCCGAACGAGTCCATCATCGTAGACCAACCAAGCCAGCCCAAAATGGTGTTCTTCATAATCTGGTCTCGGAACTAAACCAGGATCATATTTTTCTAAACTTCGAACTCGTATTAAAAAAGATCGATTCTTGACTGATATGGATTTCGATGTTGGACGTAAAATAACATCATATCTTTCGCCTTGTGATAAATGAATATAATCCACATTCGACACTGGTCTCATATCTGATCCATCCGTCGCTATGACAGTCATCTTATGGTCATCCACACTGACCATCAGACCGTAGATCATACCCGAATGGATTAATCGAAGTTTAATCGGGCTCGATACATCTGATCGAACACGAAATTCTTCCAGAGGTAATCGATGAGCGTAAAGACGTAGATCACTGACGCTATGCCATCCTCGACCATTCACTAAGGCCGAGGTCCATGGAAAAGACCCCATAAATTGTCCGACTGTATTTAAACTGGTTAATGAACAAATTGTTTGATTTTCGTAATTGTCAAAGAACATGCCCATATCGTTGTGGTAATGCCCGGTTAGGTCCTTTGTGGAATGATCGTACCAGTCGGTGATGACACTTATCAAATCCTGATACAAGTTGCCCCTATTTCTGTCCAAAACGATGAATGCCCCAAAAAGGCCATCCCCTAAGTCGAATGCGTTGTGTCCATGGTACCAATATGTGCCGGGTCGGTCAGTGATCTTGAACCGATATGTGAATGTTTGGCCTCGCATGATCGGACATTGAGTCAGTGAGGATACACCGTCCATAAAAAATGTGCCGCGTTGTTCCAAGCCGTGAAAATGGATCGAGATTGGGTCGTTCATGTGATTAGTCACGTGCACGATCACTTCGCTGTTAGCATAGACAACGAGGGGAGGGGCGGGCATGCTGCCATTGACAGCTATCACCTGTCGATGGTGACCGTTGCCGATGATTATACTCGACGTGTCGCCATTGTATGGTTCATAGTTTTGACATCCTGGATTCGCACCGCTTTTCCTAAAAAGTGACGGTTAGATGAGCTCTATTTTTCTTTTGAATTGCGTTTTTCAAATGTATGAATTTTCCTGAACGGACGCAATATTTGAATTCCCGCGTATTAATACTCAAATACTGTTGTAATATACTGTAGATACAAGGGCTTAATAGTGACAGTGCACGAAACCAGTCTAACTACTTGCGATTCATCCTTTGTGCACTTTGGTAGGAGTCAGATCGAAATGCATATCATGTTCCAGTCATCCTGCGCAAACGGAACCGTTGATGGCAGTTACTGAGGTTCTCTCGACTCCAGAACGAATTTCAACCTGAATCACCCATGGAAAATGATTTATGCCTACAATAACCCTTTTGCACCTCCTATATGTTTCTAATAAATGCGCGGGAACTTCAAATCTTGAAAATTCAATTTCAGTTTCCTGAACTAAATAGGCGGCAAGAATTTATTGCATGCGACTTCTGACATTCTATTTGCAGCATTATGTATAGGCGAGGACCAATTTCAGGCTCTCATGTTAGTGGAGCCAGAAAAAGCCAGAAATCTTGAGAATATTAAAATTTGTATCAATCTGACACCCTCCATCTTTTTTAGAAATCAGGGTACAGCGTGCAGTAAAGCGAGAAATAAGCTTCTTAAGTCGAAATCAGTTGAAACAAATAAGTCAAATAAGTCAAATATCAGGACATCATAAATCGTCTTCGTCACAGTGCTATGACCATCATAAATTTTTTAGAAATGTGAAATTGGCCCTTGGCGAAATCCATCTAAACGCCCCCCCCCCCCCCCCCCCCCTAAAAAAGTACACATAACCTCTGTGAGTATGTCGTGCCTGTTAAGGAAACATGGCAATACCCATGACTGGGTGCGAGCAGACATTGCGTATCCGAAATTCTGCCATCAATGTTTGGTCTGCTTTAATTAATGGGCAGGGTCAAAATCGGAATTTCAAAAATGCCTAATCATTTTATAAATATTATTATCAAGCAACTGTTGTTCTAACATTATAAAAATTTTCAGCGAAGATTTCAGCCCAATGCGAACTTACCGATAATAATACTTCTGGTCCCCAGTGTAATTTAGGTACACGACAGTTGTGCTGTGAGGATTTTTCCATGCCGACATAGTAAGCCTGGTGTCCACTGATAGCCAGAACTCGTAAACGTCTTGAGGTTGTGGACGTACAACCACATTGCCCAGACCAATATAAGTTTTTAGTAGCAGTAGGAGAAGAAAAAAGAGTCTTGTGAAGGCAACCATGATCTAAAAATAAAGTTCAAATACTGTGTAAACTCAATTGTTCGTAAAATCTAAGAAAAATGAATACTCTAGCAGTAATTTCCTGGAAGTAATCTATGAGAGACCCATCCCGGTTCAGTTAGCGACCATAATGCATAAGTATCTAGAAGTATTGTACACCATCCCATGTACTGTAAGGCAATCTACGAGCCTGTAGAGCCTGGTATAAATCAGATATTTGTGTCAATATGCGAAATGACAAACACAGCAAAAGACCCCAGGCTTTTTAGTAATGTAATTCATACTGCCAGAACTCCTCTGACATGCCTAATTTCAACCTACACGCTTACTGGTGACCGGAAAACTTCTCACACAATAATTGTTCCAGTGCTTCCTGTATTTTAAAACCAGTTAGGCGCTGGTACTGTGAGAGTGCCAAAAATTTGTAATGGTTTTTATTCATGCACCTCGAACAAAGCCCATACCAGTACAAACTGGCAGCCAGCGTGGCGAGGTGGCTGTGTAATCAAGGTACTACTCAATTTGGGAAGCAACAATAATTGTGCAAGCGTAATACGTTGAAAGAGTTGAAAGTTCCTGATGACTGATTTTACTTAAAAGCAGTTACAAAACTGCTTATGTCCATGTGATTTGTTAAATTCTATGTGACAAAAGTTTCGCCCATAGTCTACAAATTGGTTAACATATTGTGATTCAAATAATATTTTTTTGTCCAGGACCAGCAGGGAGAAGCAGGGCGAATGTGTTTTAAGGGATCATGAATCTAAAGAATAAAATTAGCATGATGTGAATTGGCTTGAAAAACTTTCTGTGTCTCGAATTCAATGATATACAGAACTCCAAAAACGATTCAGCAGGTTTTGTTTTTCCTATTCAAGCTATTTATGATTGTTCAAATGAGTGCGAAAACAAAGTTGTGCTCTACTTTGTGCTGCAAATGTATCGAGCTGCAGCTTAGTGGTATGTGAATACGTACAGTGGTATGTACACTGTATGTTGAAGGTTACAGGAATCAATGGCTCAATCAGTGGTCTTTGAGTCCCTCGATCTGATATAAAATTAGAAGCAGCAATGTGGCCCTGCAGTGGGATATTACGGGGGGGGGTCACTACACTAAGCTCCATATGTGTGCATCGAAAACAACGGGCCCTGATATTTATCGCGGCCCAGTACGACCTGCTTCGAGTACAGCCGAGATCTTCTCATTCTGTAGTGCGACTCTGTGCTCAAGATCGGTTCTTGGGAGCCATTCCTGGGCGGACGGGACTGAATCCTGAGATTGGAGCCTAGTGCGACCTGAGAGAATTGTTCAACCATTCACCATTTTCAGCCAAAACCGCATTGCACTGCACTATTTGCGAGGAGCCTTACCAACTATCTCATCGCGTTATGTTTAAAAAGTGCAGCAAAGTGATATTTTTCTCACATCAGATAAGACGGTGCAGTCGACCACGGATGATTGCAACCACTCTGGATGTCGAGAAGAGTTTCATTTATCCGAGGTCGACTGTAAAAACATTTTCCCATTTTATGATTCTACGCGATCAAGGCCTTTTTCTCATTATATCTGAGCCCTACTACCTAATTGAGAGCACAACAGTTTTTTGAAAAACTTTCCTGCCATCGTACTATGTGGCTTTTTCTGTTTATCCACTCCTGTACAATTCAGGTTCGCCAGATTTAGTTGAATCCAGGTATCAGGTGAATTTGATCGGCTAGAGGAAGAACACAATAATGTATTCGGGTATGCCAAACGAATATCGTGCATAGCTCATCAGTTGACTTGCATTGTTCGCAAGTGCATCGATAAATCACGAGACCTCAAACCAATAATTAAATCAGCATTTCTGCTGGTTAAAGCAATGAACTAGTCTACGCAGAAGAAAGAATATTTATTGACCAACAAAAGTGGCAAGGGTTTATTGTCACCTTCGCAAACCAGGTGGATTTACACCTACTATGTGCTTGACAGGTTACTTGAATGCGGAGAAGCAGTCGAAAAAGTGATCGTTGAGTACAGTATGGACAATTTTGCTTTGAGTCCACTAGAATGAAACCAAGTCGAATAGCTCAGGGAATTAGTGAAACCGTGCTTCTGTTGTCAATGAGCTTGAAGGAGATTCTCACGCAACGATTAGCAAAGAGATCCCAACAGTATATACGTCATAGAGATGATGAAGGAGAAAAGTGGAATGAGAGGCAAGTTTAGCAAAGTATCACGTGAACTGAAAGTCGAAATGGAGAGTCGGCTCGCAGTTATTCTGGATTCAAGATGCTTCAACTTCCAGGCAGTTTAGATGGTCTCAAACGTTTCTCGATCATGATTTTTTATGTGGTCTTCTAAAGGAACAGAGGAATCTTTGTATTGAATTCATCACCCGCGAACTGACTCAGGAGAGCTCAAGACTGCTCAATCAAGATCCTGGCCAAAACGAGCCTCCCCGTGAGGAAAATGCGCACGAAAAATACGGTTATTTTCACAAGATTGGTCAGAATCAGCGAGCTGGGATACCACGGAGTGTGAGCGACCGCTCATAGCTACTGAAAGCGAAGCTGCAAGCTTATGTCGAAGAAGCTCTAAAGCTGGAAGTATAGTTCGATGCGATGCGTCAAATAAGCTTGCGATGCGACGTTTTAGGCACCTTTTTACATTGTCAGTTGACCCAAAAGTGTCGCATCGCACGCTTATTTGACGCATCGCATCCAACTAAACTTCGGACTTAAGTTATTACATTTCGCCATTTCGATATTACATCGTAACTAGACGTGTGGATCGTTCATTTTGATTCCTACCCCCCAATAGGTTTCAGTCGGACTGGCCTCAACCAACTCCTTCGGTGACGTTTTAAAGAGGATACGTCGAAGATACGGTTGGTAAAAATACTTGATTTGAAGGCGTATGCGCGCAAAGTCTCTTCAATGCGTATTCGTATTGCTTAATACGCAAATTGCGTACTCTAAGAAGTATGCGTTCAAGTTTCCGTATTGCGTATTTTTCTTAGTCCAGCTAATGATCTATAGGCACGTCGCTACAGTGGAGATTTCAGAAATACAGGTTGAACGTCCTGACGTTAGTCGCGGCCGGCTCCAAATCGGCCCATATCACTGGCTCCTGCTTTGTCGTCAACCTCAACACCCGCTTTCTAGGCTAGGAGCATTCACACAGCGGTAGGATTGTCTGCACATTGCTACAACCAAATCAGAAAGATCGTTCACGTTTTCTCCTTTTTTAAATTAAAAACGATATTCTGCCTTGCCCCCTCTTTATTATACCACTAAGCTCAGTGGTACGAATTCATACTGCTAATTCCATGATGTACGGCCATGGGCTACTATCTCAATAAAAAGAGCAGGGATGTCGGCTTTTATAATTTACCCATAATCGACTATGTGCCTGATCACATCTGATCACGGACGGTCTTTTCGAATATCCCATGAACAGTAATAGGTGTACGAATTTTAAAAAAATTGGATTTCTCGAAATGTGACGGTCATTTCCATTTTTAAAAATCGTTCTTGACCTAAAATTGAGCAAGTTAAGATTTTACGACCAAAAATGACACTTTTTTGACCTTTAACGTGCTGTATTCCCGTGTATAATCATATTGAAAAAATTTTGCTCTCTCCAAGACAATCAGTTTTGTGAGTACTTCCGATAGAGCACATAAAAAGGGGGTCAAAAAATGTGACTAGTCAAGCATATTCCATATAGGTCGCGTCTCGCAGGAGCCCTCTCTTTATTTCGCTTGTTTGCGTACATGCAAGGATCGAAGCGGTAGGTATAGCTGAAACTACAATTGCAGATCAGATTCAAGGCAGTATTCCATAGTTTCCAGGCAACTAAAGAGTTGTTTCCTTTTTGTCAGACCTAACGTATATATCGTTACAGGAAAACGATATCGTTATCCTTCCTTAACGATATCCCAAAAATATCGTTATCGTTAACGGTTTCTCAAAAGATATCGTTCACGCGTTAAATATCGTTATTATCTCGCGGAAAAGACGCAATGTTGCCTCTTATAGTAAGCTGGGGTCTGGCGGGAGTACTGTCGAGCTTCTCTGGACTCTGAGCACTAGAGAGAAACAGTGGAGGAGCAGCAGAGAACAGTGGACTTGCCGCCTCTAAAGAGGTCTGCAAGACAACTGTATCCATTTTGGGGCCACTCCGTTGGTGCCACTTAATCGGCCACCGCCTTTTCCAGATGATGCGCCCCTGTTCAGATTGTAGCCGCACAAACTGACTGGTGAGTCCTGCTTCCTGCACCAAATCCTGGCCAGGATCCCCATCTATAGAATCTGACTTGCTGGCTATTTGCACTAATGGCCTATCACCTTGCATCATTGCCCACCATTGCACCAGCAACAGCGCGGCCGCGGTGGTGCAGCGGTTCGGCATTCGTCTCTCCGTATTGCTGGGGTGCGAGTGGCTGGACTCGTCGTGGGTTCGATCCCAGGTGATAAGGGTCGGTTTGCGAACAACAAACCCTCGCTGACCTTGCATGCCAGGCCGTGGGTGACTCACCCGGTAAGCCAGAGGTGCTTCGAGTGGAGAGACTGAAGCAAAACGAGGAGACAGTCTCGGCCGTCGAAATCCGAGGGGTTCAAAGCCCGCCCTCCATCGTCCGAGGAAGTCGGTTTCTGGCCCAGAATGCCCTCGCGTGCAGGTGCTTTTAGTGGAGATACGCAGAGGGACGCTGGTGTGTCTGCTGGTTTCCGGGCAGCCCTGCTTAACGTTACAATGTGGCCGGCTTTGAGCAAAAACAACAACTTGAAAAAATGCACCAGCAACAGTGACACCAGATTCATGGCGCTCTAAGCTTGCTTTAACTTTTTTGGAGTACTAATTGATTGGGGATGTGATCTTTTCCTAGTATTTATAGGATACTATCGTTAATTTTACAATGACGCGCGCAAAATCATTCTTCTGACCAAACACAAGTCTCATCAAAATACTGTCAACATGCACCTATTAATTACTGACAGTTTTTTAACTTTCTGTTCGTCAATTCTTCAATCTTGCTCAACATCTTCGAGAACACTGATGACATTCTAGACACTCCAGTAGTGCAGGGACTTTCTGACGCCGCGTCAGGTACAATTTTTAGGTTCGGCAAAATGTGAGTGTTATAGGAGACTGATGCAGCGTTCATTCACCTACAGTTGCATCCTGCGATCGTGGTCAATACCATCCCTTAAAGCGCATGAACTTGAAACTTTAAAGCTAAGAACTAACGGTAAATTAACGATACCATATCGTTTTTTGGGACGAATATCGTTATCGTTACCGTTATTTAAAAAAATATCGTTATCGTTGTCGTTTTGTTAACGACGCTGAAAAGATGTCGTCAACGACATGATATCGTTATCGTTATCGTTAACGCTATATACGCTAGTCCGACCATATCTGAATCGCTCGATTTTCTCGGCCATCGAGCATAGTTTCGAATGAAACTGTGCATATTTTAATAGCATGCAAAAACATACTCAAAACCTAAACTTTTACCAATCCATAATAATAGATTCCGTAATTTTTAATAAAACCATCACCGAAATACTGTCTTCTAAACTCGTAGTCATTATCGTCTCAAGATTATCGTATCTGTCTACTGATCACACTGACCGCACGATCGAGGGCATTCACTGCGCACGCCTTGGTCTCCGCATCCAGCAATGGTAGCTGTGATGCCGCACGTGATGTACGTGTCCTTGCAAGTCGAGCAGTACATACGTTTCAATTGCAGTATATCGTTTTGGGTCAGGATGCGGCCACTTAAACTCGTTTCGTTGCTCTGTAGCACTTTGAAAGTATCCAAGCCGGATGCAGTATTAAAAGCGCCATTGTGGTAGTGCATGATGGATTTGTAATCGTAAGGGACGCCATAGGTCGTACTATCATTGAACTTAGCATAGGCGTAAGCAAATGTCGGCTGAATATTTTTCCACAGGATCTCGACATAGTCGTCGCGATCAGTGCGCATGTGTTCGTGGTTGCCGCCCAGGGAGTGAATGATTTCGTGCATAACGACGCCCTTGAACGCCTCGCCCCTACCGCAGAATCCCTCAACCAAAAGACTTATTTTGTTGATGCCGTTATGTCCTAAAGGAGAAAAGCCCCCACACCAACCAGGAATCCGGCCGAAGTGAATTTGTGAGCCAGAATTGAGGGCGGCATTATCTCTCTGGAAACTGAGGCAGGGGACGGATTTTACGATTGTGTTGACCGCGTCGTCGATGGTGTTTTGATGGTCCTGATCAAGCCCAGTGGTGTTTATCCAATAGCGAATTGGCATTTTCCACAGCTTAACTGGATCATTTTCAAAATAAATCGAGGCGGAACGTTTTTCTCTGCTTTTATATCGTAATATATCGTCGATAAAAGCTTGAGCTTGCTGTGTGGTCAAAATTATGTCGCCTGCGAAGACGCCGTCGTCGGCGGGCTTGATTTCGGGAATCCCTAATTCAGCCTGCATCAGAGTTTTCAGTTCTTGGATCTTGCTCAAACGTTCTTCAACTTGAGTTCCAGCTTCCTCCTCAGATATTCCTTCTTCAAAAATCAACTCATCAACCAACAAATGCTTCACTTCGTCTCTCTCCTTCCTGAATTCTTCATTCTTTGCGTCGCCCTCCTTCTTGTAATTCTCCTAAAATTTCAATGAGTGCACGAAGTTTTTTCTCTTGGAAGCCTTTACAACAATTCTGCATATTGCGTGATCGAGTTCGTTTTGCCTATTTATCATTGCTTTTTATCAGACTGAAAAAATTCCAAGCACTCACCAACATGGCTTCCTTGATTTCGTCGCTCAAACGAGTCGGTTTTACTTCCCTATCTTTAGCCGCATAACCAATGTCGACCAATGCCAGTAAAACGCAAGTGATTACAATTGAGCGATGCATTTTGCCGACCGATTACTGGTCCCACTTAAATCTAGAATTTAATAAGTAAATAATACAGTATTGGCAGATTTAGGATATACAGAGTGTCTCACTATATCTTAGAGGTTTGCAGATATTTGTTTCGGGCTTCTGTAAAATTTTGATTTCCCTGCTGGTCATGGTTTTGGGTCCCATCTCCCAAGAAATTTGTGAATTGTGAAAGAGAGAGACTCTCGCTAACATCGTAGGAGGATAAAATTCATCATCCTTTCAAAGCCCACAAATCATCCCTCGGTCCGCCTTGGAACAGCCTGATTGGTAGCCCACCTGTAGCCCAGATCATTAACCCATAAAAATTATGCACTTACCAACGAGGCGGATGGACTGCTCCTGTGACGAAATGTGCACTGTTTGGGCAGGGTCCCAGTATTTATACATTTTTACACAGAATATTTCGGCACAGCCACGGGCTCACAGAATAGTGGTCATTTATCAGCAAAAGTTAATTGCTGGAGGAAAAACCAAAAATAGAATCTCATTTCGCGTAGGTCTATTGTATACGGTTCCAACCAGAGCGCCGTACGTGCAGAAATCTGAATGCAATGCACCTAAAGAGACCGTTTCCTGTCGTTGCTAGAGCACGAATGCTCACGAAATCTCAGTATCATTAGTCAATCGCAGAAATGAGTGATGCACAGCTATTTCATTTTTCCGATCTGTGTTTCGGCCCAGTCGAGCTAGAGCATATGAGTTATTAGTTCCATCATTTGGTAAACTAGATTTCTACTTCATGTAGCCGCCTCTACAGAAGTTATGCCATTTGGGATGGAGCTAGGTTGTCGCGTGTTCACTTGCTTGACCTACCGTACGATTGAATTTTAGAGAGAGTTTACTTAAGCCTCAGAAAAGTTGGGGTTTTGTTGTGTGCAATCGACAGTGTCCTAACAGCATGCGGCCGCAAGTCCGCGATGAGATGCTAGTCAACTTTTCCACCACATGGCGCATATTGAAAAAGGTTGTCAGGGCCGCAGCCGCGGTGGTGCAGCGGCTCAGCCCCACGTCTGGTCATATTGCTTGGGAGCCAGCGGCTGGGCGCTCTCTGGGTTCAATCCCCGAGACGGAGGTCGTTTTGCGTATCACAAACCTTCGCTAACCTCGCACGCCGCGCTGTGGATGACTCACCTAGTGATTTCGAGGTAATTTGAGTAAAGCGATGGAAGCCAAACGAGTGGATAGTCTCGGTTGTCGGACACTGTCAGGATTTAGAGCCTCCACCATCGTCCTGGGAGACCGTGTCCTGTCCAGGATGCTTGCAAAAATTCTCCCTGTGGTAGACGAAAGAGAGAGCGCAAGTGCGTTAAGTCCACCAAAACGGCTTTTCAGGACACCTTGGCTCCGCTGTGCCTGCTCCCTTAGTTTTGAGCTGGGGGCATCATGCAGGCAGGATGATGCGGGTCATATTCATCCACGAGTCTCTGTCTCTGAGCCAGCGATTGGGACTTCTTCGTAGTAGTTTAGTTTACTGTGCCTGGGCTGAAAATATTTATGCAAATGCTGCCACCTTATTGTCGAAGGCCCTAGTAGTAACCCACATCTCTTGATCGGTTCGTCTCTATCCGGTTTTAGACGGCCCTTGCCCTTGCCCACGAGTGGCAAGGGCATGAGTAGCCCTTGTCAATCGTGAACACTTCCTACGCTCGATTTCCCTTCAGATGGATTAAGGGAGAGCGACCCTGGATCTAATCCCGACTGGTTCTAGGACTGGTCACATGGGTGCCCTTCAGGCCTTCATGGGCTCCTGGACTGCCTTCAGTCCGTCTTCCTATCTCGTCGCGAGCGATTGGGTCCATCCTGATCGCCTCTCCCCTATTCCGTGCTCGTCACACGGCTGTCTTATAGGTACTTGTGGAGGTGTCGGCCCATCGACCCAATAAAGAGCTGTCGTTATTTTTGTCCGTTTGTTTCGGTGTGGACCGCGCTGGGGTGATTCGAGGCACGTACGCGTGTGGGTTTTCTTACCCACAGCTGGGAGGGTATCACAGTGTGACACCAGGATGCAGTATGTCTCTCTGGAAGCAATCACATAGCGGTTGCACTGTCACCTCTGGCTGAGACGAGAGCCTTCGTCAATGGAAGACACCTTCTGGGTAATTCACTTTTATGGTCTCCCCACTGTCTCTGTACCTGCAGCGAGCCCTCCACTCACTAGGCGTCTATGAGCCCATCTCCAATCACTAATTTCACTGCTTGTCCACCTTGTGTTGGTAGCTGATCTTTGTGGTTTTCAGTTCACTGTATGTTTTGATGCAGAATGGTAGCCCACTATTTTTAAAAAACGCTTACTACTTATTTTCTTTGGGAATGTACATGCGTGCCTCCCATGACGCGTACAGCTTGCAGCAACACTTGGATTGCCCTGCACGATCTTCCCAAACCACTTACTGTACATATGTTAAAGAGCATGCTGTCTGATCTACGGTAAAACTTTTCAGTAATCTTCGTCTACTCAGCTTACTGCAAAAGGCTCTGTCGCGCTTGTGCTCCTCCCACGCGCACCCTTCCCGCAGGGAGGAACACAGCCGCATGTGATTTTCCCTGGGAAAGACAAAGCGGTGTCCAGTCTCCCCCCTAGTGCATTTGTTCTACTCCCCTTTTTTTTCATACTGGTGATATTTGAATTTTCATCCTTCCGACAATCTTGAAGAATTCAAGTGCCGAAACGGAATGGATCGGGACACTTATCGAGCGTGCGTGGCCTATTCGACAAGAAAAACTTGTCCGGACGATGTCACGAAGGATGAGAAAAAGGCTCTTACGATTAGAATGCGCTTAGTTCAGTTTTGGTGACCGATAATTTTATTTCATCATCTTTGTGATAGTAAGCTCATTTGATTGTTTTCATCGTTGTTTCCCGAGGCGATCCGGCACGATACGTATGTATATTGCATTTTCTTATCCCATGGAGCTACTCTAGAATTCTAGATTTGTCATTTTAGAACTTGACAAATCTGCAAGTGCTGGAAGCGATGGCAGTCAGAGATTCGCGTAACTCTCTGTCATCACGAACCGATCTGGGTTTGTCGTGTTCGCGATGTACTGTGTAATTATAGGATTCCTTCAATCGCATGCGACGGCTGCGACTACTGGCCATCATGCGTATTCACTGTACATTTTGTCATAATCTTTAGGGAATGTTTATTGCTGGACAGAGTGCCACGAGAGAACCAAAAGTGGTATTGCGATGATTTCACTACGCCCGGTGACTGTTATGACCTAATTTTACGACTTTGCCATGTTTATCAACTTTTTGTTTATTTTAGAATCATTCATTGATCATAGGCTGCCCGCTGGACATAGTAATCAGAACACATTTCCCTAGACCGAGCCTAGAAGCCACAAAAAATGTCATTCAGCTGTCCGCTTTGTATCAGCAGGCCAAATCCTGCGAAGTGAAGCTCTAAGTATAGCTACAGTATCTTAGTTCGAGTTTGTTTCTTCAATCATTACTTCAACCGAGAAAAGCAGGTGGGATCTATCAGCTGCCTTAGATGTTTGGACAGTTTCCGCAGCATCATCGATGACAACTCATTCGCTGTTGATGTCTACAGTGATTGGGATCTGGCGTCAATAGTTTTTAGTTTAACTCATATTTGATTCGTTTTTATTCTCTTGATTCAGGTTTCGATCGCTTGACTCGCAATTATTGCGATTTATTTGCTTGTTTAAAAATAAGGGCCACTTAAAATTGTTCACTGGTTCAGAAGTTGCAACAGTCAGCAGAGTGATAACAAGACTGGAAAAGCTGAGAAAGTGAGGGAGTCTAAACGTATATCGAAACTGAAATAGTTCTGGAGCCCGAATCGTCTCCTGTGCAGGCTATCTCTTGACCATTCTGAACATCAGATAAAATTGGCTTAGCAGTGCTGGGAAAGTGTGAAAACAGATAATACCGAATTCTGATAAAAATTGAGGAAACTCATCCTCCGCTCCTTGCGTAAACCATTGGATGTCAGGCACTTGAGCATTTGAATACACGCTATGTGCTGCACGGATACTGTCGCTCCTGCACCTGAGCTTCCGGCTCGAAGTATAGCCATGTCTCGAATGCGGTGCGCAAAAAGTAGCAACGGCAATGGGGGGAGTAACAAACCCGCCAGGGAGAAACACGCATGCAGCATGTGATATTTCGGGAAGATAATAGCTTGGGGGGGGGGGGGGGGAAGAAGACAGGCGTGACAGCGCGAAACATACTTCTCGTGTAGCCTGTAGTTGTAGCGACTCCAGTCGCGAGCACCGCGCACATTGGCCATTTTTTCATACTGTAGCTGCTTACCCCAGGTACATGCTACCGTTCAATGGTACACGACAAGTATGAAGACCCGTTTTCGCTCTCATGTAGCCTGTACTTGCGAGCTACATGGCATGTAGTTTCCGGAATACTTCTCGTTTCTGGTCCGTTTTCTACTCATGAATGTAGCGGCTCTGTCGATAAACGAAATCTACTCTTTTCAGAAAATATTCAGAAATATGTTTTTCGGGTTATTTTGACTGCTCGTTCAGAATTTAAAGGTGGAAAAATCGGGAGCGGTAAGTTTGAAGGGTTTGTGGCATATTTGTTTTATAAAATACTTGTTTTTTCTAAAATAAGTGAAGTTCGACTTCGCGAGTGATGAATGGGACCGGAATTGGCCCCATTCATCACTCCGCTAGCCTCGCTAACCAAGTAAGTGGTTTCTTTTTGATTTCTGTGATTTCTTCCTTATCCTGATCTGCTTCCATATGGTCAAGTCGGTGGGGCGGTTCTGAACAGGCACGAAAATCGTGCCCATTAGCATCCATTCCCTTGTAAACCAGTACTTTTCAAATTCAGTGTTCCATACAGGATATTGGGACCCTGACTGATACGACTGGAGGACCCGTGTATTCGGACAGCTTTAGTTGCTTGGGACTATAAAATACCCCAACGTGTTTTTTTTTTATTTTTCCAGGTGACGTTCTGACTCCAGCGTAACTGGAACCGCTCATCCTGGATCTCCAAAACTTTTAATTTCTCAGGTGTTTCACTATGGATGAGTTGAGCAAAATTTAAAATCGAGTAGGTGTTGTCAGGTTTCGGTCTGGTCTCATTGGTTGAGGTAATTCATGCCATAGGTGTTATCAGGCTTTCGTGTGATCTCATTGTTGTCCTGATCGTGAGACTCTCTACGAAGTTGTTAATGCCGTGTTGGCTATCAGTTTCTACTGGCTCTGTTGATGGATAAAATGCATTAACATCATTTGCTGCAATCTGAAACTCATCCGAATCTTGTTCTGCGCAATTTCATCTTTATCGCAGCGGCATCCATCAAGGAACGTAGTTGTAGTGCACGCACGAGGTGGCGGCCTTGGTCTTGGTCGTGTCATTCAAGGACCACGAAAAGAGCTGGCATGTGGCCATTGATGGAATAAAGTTAAAGCTTCGACACCAAGATGTGTACTGCCTGCACTCACTTGCACACTCGCTTGGAGTCGTGCCGTTCGATATTTTAATTGGTGCTTCGTCCAAGCAGGCATCGCTTCGGGTGTAGTTATCAGATATGGCTAAAAGAAGGGAATGCACCTGCTGTATCTGCGAAACATGCTATTTGCCTTAGGGTAGGTACGCTCAACCTTAGTGCTCGATGTAAATTTATATCGCGATTATTTGTTTGAAAGCATCAAATTCACCTGAAAGTTCAACACCTGGAGTAGACATCGGGGACAGAAACCGCCATATGCTGGCTGGGTGATGATTTCTGTATTTCGGCCCCAGTGTGACACCACATGACCTGTAACAGTTGTTATCTAGCAGTGTTTATCAGGATTTTGAAAAGCTTCAGTCGATCGGGAAGATACTGATCGAATTTGTCATCTAGTGCTATGTCTAATAACTGGCTGGGTTAGGGTAGTGTAAGAAGACCTCGAAATTACTACGAAGAATGGTGTTTACTTGCAAATTGGCATAAAACGAGCCATGACCAAGTGCCCGAGCAGTCGCTGGTGGTGATGAACAGCCCGTCTGGATGGTATTTGTCTGACTGTCCGTAAATGTACAATTCGAAACACCTCGGCAAGATCCAGTCGTTATAAGAATCGTCGCAAGTGTGATAACGGCCCACATAGGTGTTGCTTAGCAGCATCTCCTTGTTCGGGGTTGATACATCATCGTACCAGAAAGTCGTGTCCGACGACAGGCCGCAGGACACCATGGTCGCGGTATCAACTAGCGCTATTCGCGGGCCCCCGGTGTTAGTTCCAAGAGTCGTCTGCAAACACAAACCACCTCTTCCGAGAGAAACTAACGAGCCACATGCCATCTTACCCGTATATAATTGGCGATTCTGGTGTACTCGCTGTGGGTGTGAATTTGTGCCACTGCCCCGCCGTGCTTCTTGCACGCATTCCATGCATCTTCCCAAGTGCGCGATTGTGCGATATAATTGGCAAGGAAAAAGCATCTACTTCCATCAGTAACGCCGTGAAATTGATCAGTGCAAACGAAGTCCAAATTAGCTTGGGTGTAACAGGTTTCCAAGGTGCCTGGCACAGAACGTCTAGTTGTTACTTAGTTCGGTGCACAAACGCCTGCCGAAATGCTTTCGACATTCACAGCTTTCAGACGATTTTTTTTCGAAATTTTTATCGATAACCCTAGTAAATGACAGCGAAACTTTAGTAGAGAAAAATATGGTCTATCGGCTGGTTGTCTTGATTTTGCTGTTTTCCGCTTTTATAGTTTACGACAGAGTTTTCCATTGGGGTCTTTACTATCGTGATACTGTAGCCTTTTCACTGTACTCTGTATAGATTTGATGTACAATCGAAACTATTTGATCAGGCCATGATCATGTGATCAGCACACGATCATAAGATTAGTCCACTATCCTGTGATGAGCACACGATTATGTGATCAGTCCATGACCATGTGATCAGCACACGATTATATGATCGACCCAGCATCATGTGTCGTGATTTGATCAACGAGATAAAAAGGGTTAGCGCCGACCTTAAAGAAGAATAACCAGTTTCCTAGGTCTTATCCTAAATTCATCAAGACGCAATGCTGGCTGTCCTCCATATGGCCCTGGTCTTGACAACGCGTGATGCTAGAGAAGAGCCCTGGCTCTTTCAATAGTCCTGCGATTGCGCGTGCCAGATTCATCATACTGGCTTTTAGGCTAGCTGATGATTAAAAGGACGCTTACACAAAGAGTGCTTAGCGACTGCTTCCAAAGCAAAGAGAGCGCTATTGTTATGTATGGACACTGGTAGAGAAAACTATTTGAAACAAATTTAAAAGGGTTTTTCGATTCCCTCAGGGCGAGGCGTTCTATACGAAGGCATGCCACGGGGTTTAAGTCTGCTTATGTTGTAGTTTTCAGTGTCAAAACAACCTGGAAGAGTAATGTCCGTTATTTTTTAAAAGAAAAGGGTCATCGCATATGATTAGGGTTCTTGTTTTTCTTGGCCACTGTAAAAGAAGCATAAGATGATCAATCGACGACGCGGGAAAATTCGGAAGAGTCCCGATTGACTAAAATCGCACCTATCTGCAGTTTTTTCAGTACGTACCATAAGTTGTAATAAAATAAAAACAATCGCTGCAAAAGCTTCCACAAAGGTCTCAGCAGAAAAGTCATGATAAGCGCCTGCGAAGTCAACTATTGTTATGTTCCTTGCGCATCCATTGCGCCCAATCACATTTGCAAAGGCTTATTTTTAGGTACCAGGATTTTGTCCCTACTTCAGCTCAGAATCTTTAAAAAGGAAATGAGTCCTATTTTGTCCTCAATTTTTTCTAGTGATCTTACAAGCTTACTATTCCTGTCTTTTCCGCAACGTGGACTAGCATTGACTAACAATAAGATAGAAATCCGAGTATAACCAGCTTACTTATATTCACATTTGGCGGCAGGAGGGCCGAATTAATTGGACTAACCAGAAGCCAACCGACGAACAGAACGGAAAGGCTCATGGCGCCTGCATACCAGACACAGCTACAGTATTACCCTTTCCAGAGCGAGTAACGACTAAATACCCAGTCTGGGGCTACCAAGTGAATTTGACGGGGTAATGGCTGCAGAAACGCCTTTAACCTGGCAACCAGAAAGCCAATGCAGTTCTTTTTTTACTGAGCGATTAGGCTTGAGTAATATTTGGAGATGTTTCTCCAAGTTTCAGCTAGCGTGCAATCAATAAGATACGCGCTCTGACAATCGCTGAACGTAAGAGAAGCAAACGCGGACACCAGATGGCGGCGGCAGATACTATGAATCACTGTATATATATTGGGTAATTCGGTAGAGACGTTTTCTGGATTCGAATGTCATAAAATGTGCCAAGCGCCATGTTTCCGATCTTGCCACTTCCACCATCCAATCTGCAGTATGTCATAGGACTCGTTGGACTCGTGCCTTGATACATTTTATTGCCCTGGGTAGTACTGTCGTATTGTTGACGGGCAGAAGTTTGGTGGGAGCGCGCAAACATTTTGAGGGGCATCGATGGTTTTTGATTTACGCCCTACTTTTCTGTTAGAAATACAGTACATGTACTCGATTCAACTCCGTCACACTCTCCTACTTGGTGTGCTCAGAGCACTGCCGGTTTTGAGACCCACTACCTGGCATTCAGAGAAATGGTCCAAGGACATTTCT
This sequence comes from Mesodorylaimus sp. YZB2_4, assembly GCA_030248295.1. Lineage (NCBI taxonomy): Eukaryota > Metazoa > Nematoda > Enoplea > Dorylaimida > Dorylaimidae > Mesodorylaimus > Mesodorylaimus sp. YZB2_4. The sequence continues at coordinate 158,038 of JASANH010001337.1, read as the reverse complement.
CCAAGGGGAAGCTTGAGATGGCGAAACAATGAAAAGGAGGCAAGTCTGCAAATCAGCCAAATTTTCAGTGCATTAGACAGCTAGAATATTCCTTATCAGTTTTATGAAATAACTAAGTCAATTGATAAAGTACTGTTTTAGTAGACTAGGAGGAACGCCAACGAGGGAAGTCAAACCTGACACGTGACAAAACTGTGCACGAAACAAATATCTGTTAAAAAGGAACGATATACAGTATCAGCTGATGCACTAAAAAAGCCGGATTAAAACTTTTGCATTTGCATGTCGCCATCATCATTGTCTTTACAGCCTAACTCCTTCATAATTTCTGCCGTTGTCTTGTTCTTGGTTTCTGGCAGGAACATTGCCAAGCACACAATCGATATAGTCAGGGGGACCACGTGCAATAGGAAACTGAATTCGCGGACCATTCGTTGCAGTGGATAAAATAGGAATCCAGCCGTTCCTGCACTGCATCTCAGTACGATCATGGCCATGGTCTGAGCCAAGGGACGTGCTTTCATTGGGACCAATTCCACTGTCAAGAACCACATGGCACTAGCTGGGCCCAGGCCGAACATAAGAGCGATGAGGCTTATCACTGCCACACTGATGTAACCTGACCACTCAACACCGTAGACGCGGGTCAGGTGGGCAAAAATGATGCATAGAACATTCAGTATCACCATGACTGACATACTGATGAGCATGACTGGACGACGACCCAATCGATCCACTATAGCACTGCCGAGTAAAGCACCAAGGACGCAAGGTGCTGTTATTCCCACTGTTCCATATTGGGCATCAGTTTGAGACAACCCACTGTTGATTAGAATACTCGTGGAAAAATTAGAAAAGTTGCCAATTCCACTGTAAATCGATGAAAACATGACCAACCACCCCAAAAGGACACCTTTCCTGATGTAAGGGGTAGAAAATATTTCCTTCAAGGGCATTGATTTTGCTGTTCCAATGCTCAGTTCTTGACGAATTTCATTCAATTCTCCTTTGATTTCTTCTTCATTCCTTCCAAATCTCCGCAAAGCTTCTGCTGCTTCAGCATAATTTCCACGCATAACAAGATATTTTGGTGACTCTGGAAAGAACGGAATGGCTATCAAGCACATCACGCTGATGCTCCCTTCGATGAGAAATAAGTAAGGCCAGGTTGAAATGCTGCCGAGGATGACGGGTAAGGCTAGAATAGAAGCCACCATAAACCCTACTTCCAGAATGAAACCTGTCATCGACCCGATAAGACCTCTTGTTGATCTTTTACTGATTTCATTGAAGTAAATCGATTGCAGCCCCAGTTGAACGCCTTGAGCTGCCCCGCACAGAAGTCGACCAATCAGGAACAGCTCCCAGGAATTAGCTGGTTGAGAAATTGCTTGCACAGCGCAAGTAATCGATGTCGCCGCGTTGGTGAAATAAAAACTGCGTTTTCTACCCCACTTTTCTAGCACATATTTGACAAAAAATGTACCAATTAAGCCTCCCAAAGTTTGCATTTGAACGATGAAAGGCCAAATGTACGTCCATTGGATTTCGCCCAAATACTCCCCCTGGTGCGAATAATAAGAGTCATTAATGAAACTTCTAAACGTATTTTCGCTTGGATTGATAACAGTCAGTTGATATCCGTAATGGAAGCTACCACCGAGGCTTATTATGAAAGCTGGTACGAGAACTTGCAAAGTCGATTTTAGCCCCATCAATGACGTGGATATGTGCTAGACTTGGAGTCAGAAATGCCTGCCAGACCCTTGCAAATATACTGTCATTGTCACGCGCTGCTAAGAGCTTTAATATTGTGCTTTGTGTTTTGGGACAACATTCCGTTCGAAGCTTACTTGTAATGCGACAGTAATAAAATGCTTGCTTTAGTGTCTGATTAGCTGTTTTATTGTTTTTTGCATCCATTTGCGTAAAACTCTGGCAAATAATTGTTGTCTCCAAGTGCCTATTGACGACGCTTAGACTTCAGTTTATATGAGAGGGTTCGCTTGGTATGTGGCACTTTATCACGCTGCGTACCAAAGACCATACATAGTTCTCCAAAACAAACACAGGGTGTTTAAAGACTGAAATCTCGTGATCTGATGAGATTGGAAAGAGGGTCGTCGCTTCCGCTAAGCTATTATCTGTTTTCTTTGAGAATGTACACGCGGCCTATGCGGTAACGTGGATAGCGTGTATATTCTCGAAGAAAACAGGTTATAGAAAGGTTATGTGCATATTTCGATAGCGCGATGCACTTGGTAGAAGGCATAGTTAGCATCAGGTATTCAACGTTTTCTTTGGTTTGTGCGCAGCCTTCCTGCAAATGGCTCTGCCAGCCGCGCACACTTGGATCGCTAGTCCAAGTTTGTGTGCAGGTATCAAAACACCCTATGACTACAGGATTCCAAAAGGAGGTCAAGACATGGACAAAAAGGAGAATGTTTTGCAATCAAAAACAGTTTATTATTATAATGAGTAACGCGAAGAAACCACTCAGCTACATAAGTGGCACTTGAAAAAGAATGACGCAAGAGGCGAATTGGGGATACTTTCCAAATTAAAACCTGATGAGTTGCCTTATAAGATTTTTTAAAAAATTTTTATGGGCTGAAGCCCGTTTTGCTTCTAGCCGCCAGCAGTCAAATCTTCAAAGCAGGGCTATGCGTGGACCAGCACACAGCAGCGTTCCTCTGCGTGTCTCCACTAGGAGCACCTCAACGAGAGGGTCCTGGACAGTACAACAACTTCATTGGACGATGGCGGGTGGCCTCTGAACCCTGTCGGTGTTCGACAGCTGAGACTGTCTCCTCGTTTGGCTTCCGTCTCTCCACTAGGAGCACCTTAACTGTACTAGGTAAGTCACGCATGATATTATGTGCAAGGGAGCGAGGGTTCATTGTTTGAAAACCGGCCTCCGCAACTGGGGATCGAACCCGGGACGAGTCCAGCCACTCGCTCCCAAGCAATACGGAGAGACGAATGGCGAACCGCTGCACCACCGCGGCCGCCCAGGAGAATTTCTCGTAATGAGCAATGGATGATTCTTTTCTCCCATTCAGTAAACTTGAGTCCAAAGGTTAGTGTGGGTGCTGACTTATCTGCGAGCTTATTATTTGCAGTAGGTAAAACCAACAAGCAATAAATACAGAAATGTACCTGCTTGTTTTGGCTTCTGGCACAGGTTTGGGGGCGGGAATAGGCACTAACTGTGATTTGGAAGTGTTGTCTTCATGCCTTATCTATATATATTATAATGGTCAGTCTTATTGAGCTATGTAAAACTATAGTATGAAACTAAAGAGACAAAAATGTCAGAAGAAGAAGGAATGAAACAGAAACTGCATGCCACACGGTCAGATCGGCGATCGGCCAGATTCCATACTCCAATTTTCAATCTTTCAGGTTTTAGGCGTTTCGGTTAGTGTTTTTGAAGTTTTGTGACTAAGTTACGGCTTCCATTGTGGACAAAATGCGCCTGCTGACACCTCTTTGTATAGTCCTTATGCATTATGCACCAGTTACTAAGCTCTGTATCTTGTAACCGAATAAAAGTTTGTGAAATAAGAGAGCAGCTATCTGCAGCTTCCTTCACCAACGACTCCGCCCAAGCTTGCTCGTCCAATAGACTTTATCAAAACCACCCAGCGCGCTTGAATGCCCTCAAGATTAGAAGATCCAAGATAAGGTTCGAGAAATTGCTGCTAAATGAGCCGCTTTGAGTTGGGTGACCTACTGCCTTATCAGACTCCTGGCATCATGTATTTTCAGAGTATAGGAAACAGTCCCAACCGAGTGGAGTGTCCTGTTGCTCACAGTTGGCCAAACATTGTTGGGCCATGTACAGCGGCATCATCGAGCAGGCCATGATAAGTGTTTGTTATGACCGAGACCGAAAAGAGTCGTGCTAAGGCGACCACGCGGTCCATCCGTTTCTCTCCGGTTTTTTAAGCCTAGCGTGGCAAAAAGCTGAACCTGAAGAAAAACCTAGCATCCTAACTCAAGGCCACAAAGATTTTGTTTTTGTTGCTTCCAGTCTCTATTTTTGACGGCTCTATACAATCGAAGATTTATGTGTTCATGTATAAGCTCGAATGCCCGACATCTTACTTGTACGGGGAACTTCGAATGTTTTGAATGATGGCAGGCCGATATCAGTGTCAAATCCCTCTTGCATGTCAGTTATCTGATGGGGAATCTCTTTACTGCAGCTTGATATGACACTAAGGAGCATTGCGCATCCCACTTAAATCAATTTACATGGACAGCCGCTTATCACTGACTAGACTTCATCCCTTGCTTTAATATCCGGCAACCGTGAACATTGGGTGCAAGTACGTTTGGATATTGAACACTGCGCACCATGCAGACTGGCCGTAAAGAAACTCTGGCCTGATCGGGACTGGCCGTACAGGAACTTTAGCTGAACCATTCAAAGAATTTGATGCTGTTTTTTTGCAAAAAATTTTAAAAATTCATTGATAGCAATCAGAATTCATCTTCATCATCGTTACTTGCAGCAATTGAGAGCGCTGCGCTGAGATTCTGCTCCCATCAGATTTAGTGATGCTGTTGCGAATACCATGATAAATTTTCGGGATGTACGGCGCTGGCTTTTTCAAATCTTCATTTTTCGCTTCTCGATTCGATGGCAACATCGGATGGCATGAGATCCACTTTCACAGTAGGATCCAAATCTCCTTCCAAATCTCCTCACTCCCGTCCCCCCCCCCTCCCCATGTGATCGAAATTTCATATTGAACGTGGCATTGAAAAACCCCATCGACCCCACCGCGTGATACCCAAGCTTTACCAGAGCATCCGCATCATGACGTTGTCATACGACTGGGTCCGTACTACTGAAAGGAGTGACTGACGACCCTAACGGGTGACTCTCCCAGCTGCCAGCTCCGTGCAGAGTATCGATTGCTAGTCGAGCCTCTACAGTGCTGAGGGCCTGCTCATGAGTGGATGAAACAGGCCAGCATTCGGACCCATACTGTGTGGGAATACTGGGTTGACCACCGTTTTGTAGATCTTTCCCTTGAACTTGTCTGTGATCCATCAGCCGCACCTGTCACCTGGCGCCATTTCCTCCAGGCTGCTTGTATTCTTGCCCGGACGTCAGCTGCAAAACTTCCGTCATGGCTGATGATTGAACCCGGGTACCAGAATTTCCAGCCTTCTTCAGTTCTTCATAATCGATGGTGATGGCGCCATCAGTCTGGGGCCGCCCTCCAGGTACTTGGTCTTCTTGATGTTTAGCTGTAAGCCATATTCGTCTATCCGATCTTTCCATAGCTGGATATCCCTCTGGATCGCTGCTCTGTCCCCACAAGCGAGGAAAACATTGTCGGGATTTAGAGAAGCATTGTGAGTTGTCACAAACCGCAGATATGCGTATGCCATGTTGTATCTTCCTTGATCTTCCTTGACTCAAACACCGATCAGAATCTATCACTTTTCCATTTTGCAAAGTTTTGATAAATCAATAACAGAAGCCGAATACTGCTCATTGATTAGACAGCTTTCGCTAATTGTGAATACCAGGTGGTTGCAGACATGCGGAGACCATTTTCTATTGATATTTGTTCATTGCGTCTCATATTATATACCCTTTTTCACCCGAGCCATGTGAAATTCCTGCACATGTGACCATTCTGCATGCTGTATCTCGCGAACCGTTAGACCTATGCATGATTGACGGTTTTATCCAGCAGAGCGCACTCGAAAACGCACTAAACGCCTTCACCTCCAAATCTCAAAATTTGTCACATATGACCGTTATGCATGGAGCCCCTCGATTTTTATACACGTTACCGAACCTGGATAGCAGGAAAAGACAGAGTGAAATAATATTCCGCCATAAAATGCGCCATGCACAATACGGGATTCAAGATAAGATATTCACAAATCTTACATCATAAAAAGCACTGAAAAACAACTTTTTTATCAAGAAAAAATCACTTTTTAAATTTTAAAAATTTTTTTCCTAAACAATTTGGGGTCGAGGTTTTAGCATCAAAATATACTCTGTACCTGTTTGTACCCGCGCTGTGTCGAGCTATGTCCTAGAAAATCTTACCAATCGTCAGTTCCTTTCATCCATGGCACCAACTTGTCAGCCCTTCTCTGATCATATTCCTGAACTGTTTGCTTACCAAAGCCATCACATAAAAATCTAAACCGTTGATGAGCGGAATTTCGAAATTCCTTATAACTGATAACAACGTGTTTCCACACGAGCCAAATCCAGGCATAAAAGTTTTTAAACAAACTTGAATAACTTTAATTAAATATTCATTCATAATTTGAGAACATGTGAAAAGTGTTAAAATGAGCAGCGTTTTTTCCGTGACCCTCCTAGCTTTTTCTTTAGCCAACCTACTCCCGCCCAAAGTCATAGCAGCTACTTTAGTATTCCTCATTTTATGTAACTTCACAATGCTGAATCCACAAACGGTTATGACTACTAACGCAAGTACGAAAACGCAGGTGCGCAGTGTTACTAAAACGAATGCCAACTCACTTTGAGCGAACTCGAAATTCTGTTTTACCGCATACAAGCCAGGTTTACTAGAATTCACAGCGTCGTAATACCACAATCCGTACAAACTGACTCCAATGCCAGCACAAACGCCACTGGCCATCATCGATGCTTCCCATTTGCGCCTGCTCAACGTTTTGTACTCGACTGGTTTCGACAATGCGTACCATCGATCGATGGCCATAGCCAGCGAAATGAACAGTTTTATACTCGATGTAATATCGTAAACAGTTATGCCCAGTTTTGCTGATATCCACATCAGGGCGTAGCTGCTGCGATACCAATCTGGGCCTTGCGTGCTACCAGAACCAGAAAACCATTGATAAAAAAATAAGTTGGAAAATCCTCCGAATGTGTCTACACATTTTGCTACAGTTTCATAAAATTGAAAGGCGTACAAATTGTTTTTCTTATGTTTCTTTAAAAATGCGAGAAAACATAGTAAATGTCCCGTTATATCTATTACAAATATGACAGGTCTGTAGATGAAAAATGTAAAATAAGATAGCTGCTTGAGAGTATTCCGTGTTATTTCCGAGGCCAGAAAAACACATGTAGAATTTTCGGCCATGGCAATCTGATCGAGGAATCAAAGGGTTCGGAACTCTTTTCACTGATTTATCACATTTGCACTTATCAGCCTTCCTTCTGTTTTTTTAAAATCAAACGTGATGGACAAGTCGCGCAACACGAAAAAAAGACGAAATCGGATGAAATTTTCTCGAAGCTGCCCAGCGAATAAAGTTATATCCTCATAAAAACAAGACAGAGCGCTGTATAATTTCATCGCCTTTCGAGATCATAATTATCCAAGCACATTTGACTAATAAGTCACGTCTTACGTGAGGGGGCAGAAAATAAGGTCAGATAGGTACTTGCGTCACACTTTCTGGCTTTTACTACAGGAGTAGCCTTTCACCTTTGATATCGTGGGCATCAAATCATATCAGCTTGACAGACGTCGCTCATCGCGCGAATATGGCCTTACATATTTGTATATTGAAAAACCAATTACTGTAGGCCCGGCCAACGTAATAACTATTTTATAATAAGATGAATTCGTGCCTGTCACGAGCCGAGGATATAATTTTGAAGGTCTCGAGAAAAAAAACATGCCGTTCTTGCTAGTGACTCACAGCGGATTCTTGGTCGCCATCAGCGAAATGGCGATAGCAGACATGTTGGCACACACAAAAATCGCTGAGAACAAGCCGTGAGGAGCAATAAAATATTTTTTTCCAAGCACGAGGGAGACACATGCGGCGTGAATTGGGTGCATTGAGAGGCTTTCTGAAAGACTTGGTTCATATGGAATATACAAGGGCAGCCGACTTTTTGACCTTCCTTTTTATATGCTCAATCGAAAGTACTCACTCAACTGTCTTGACATGAAGAATTTTCTTTAAATGCTTTAATATGGTTTTTTTTAGTTAAAAACACCCGAACCACAGTTTTTATTTACATGGCCAGTAAGTGCGCCCCATTTACGCAAGTTTAGCTAGTCAGGATCGATAATTTCAGCTGCTGATCAGTAATCGCCTACCTTGCAGCCCTAAAAAAGAGCTTTCAAGTTTTCTCCCGCGTCAAAATTCTCTCATTTTTACCTGAGGTATTAAGGAAAATTCAATTTGGTAAGAAGTGCTTGCAATACGCTTCTTTTGAATTTCCCGCTCGCATGCCGCTTATGAGTAAGAACGGTTCCGGCTGCTTGCTGGAGGAATCGTGAGAAAATATATTACTTCATCATTTTTTCTCTACGAGTAGGTCTAATTTGTGCTGGATTGTGCTGGAATTTGTGCTATTTTCTTTTGTGCAAAAAGTTAAAAATCACTGTGACTTCTAGAGTGAGCAGCCAAACCCGCTCTTCTGTCACAAGCGGCAAGCAGGCGAAAAATTGAAGAATAACGTCAGGCTGGCACTTTTTACCGAAATAGAGTTTTCTTCAAAGATCAGTTTAAATTGAACGAATTTTGACGCAGGAAAAAGCATTTAAAAGCTTTTTTCAAGGGCTATAAAAAGGTCATGTGACCAGAGCGAATGAGCAACAGCTAAAACTGTCTAAACGATGGGGTGGGCTGTTATCGGCCATATGTTTAATAAGTGTGGTCTGTAGCGCAAAAATCAGGGTTGTTTCATGATGTCCTGGCCATGGGCTACTATTTCAGTGAAAAAAAGCAGATCTGGCTTTTATAACTTGCCCATAATCGATTATGTGCCTGATCACGGTTTTTTTCGAATATCTCATGAACAATCACGGCTAGGCTTATTTCGAAAAAAGTTTTAGATTCCATGAAATTTAGCGATTATTTCTGTTTTTAGAATTGGTTCTAGACCTAAAAGTAAGCAGGTTATGATATTTCGACCAACAGTGAGTTTTTTGACTTTAAAAGTGCTTTATTTCCATATATATGCATTTCAAAAAGAATTTATTCCCGCCAAGACAATCAGTTTTGTGAGTACTTTCGAACATTCGACATAAAATGATTGGCCAAAAAAGTCGACTGGCCAAGTATGTATATTCCTCATATGGGTCGAGTTTCTTCAAAACGCTGTCTTAAGAAGCTCGTCAGAGCCCTCGAAACTGTTTTTCTCATAGTTTTGTTGCTTTGTGCCCCCTTGGGGGATTTTAAATCGTAAGATACAGGCTCTCTATGGCTCTAAATGACCTCAAACTCAAGGTCTTAAATCTGTCCAAGCCCTGATTGACCGATCCGTTGTAAAAGTCAGGTTCGAGGTCAGATAATTGTGTGGGGCGTGGTCAACTTCAGGGTCAGGTAAAGAGGTGAAAAACCGCGGGTATTTCAAATTCTACTAAACAGTACGTTGATTAGCTCCACGCGTGCTCTCTTATACCCGTATCCTTGATTTGTATTTCCGAAAAGTGTATTTAACCATCGACCAACACACTTTGCGGGAAAATACAGCCAAAATGGTAAACCTAGGAAGAAAGGATGGCATCACAAATTTGTTCAGTCAAATTTTTCGGACAAAGGACTTTTCCATAGTTCAAACAATGTGACGCAGGCTCACGCTAACACAAAGGAGATACTACCCCAACCCCAACAGATTTTCAAGCCCTGAAAGCTGAATAAACGAAAAGGCCTGGAAGCTGCGAATTTCTTTCAGTATTCCCAATACTAACCGATTCTTATATAAGGATAGAAATTCTCAGGAATCATCAACCATAATTTTCTCTATTTGAGAGATAGAATGATGATCTGCCTCCTTGCATCCATCGTTTTTGTATTTGTCGTCAGCTCGTGTGTTGAGGGCACAAGCCCGCCGAAAAGTGAGTTTCGAGCAGATTTCCAGCATTTTTGTGGGATTTGGTTTCCCCTGTTAGCGATGCTTTGAATTAGTAATTTAGATATTAGCGGCTAATGTGTTGAATGTTTTGATCCTTCAGACATGAGAGCTACAGATCGCTACCTTTATTCACAAAACGCAATATGCTATAGCTACACTGCCGAAGATGCCGCGGGAAGTGGATGGTCTTAAAACCCCTCTCTCAATCGTAGAAGTCAGAGAAACTACAGTAATTTCTTGGGGTCTGCCTCGTCAGGAGGAGCGCATCGAGCGGTCAACGAAGGCAGCCAGATCACTGCCGTTTTCACAGGCCAAACACATTAAAAACCCCATCTTTGGACACACTAACGGAGTAAGGACAAACGATGCTGCGAAAGCATACTGACCATCCTCGTGAGGTATTCGCATTGCAACCTTCCTAGCACGGAACTCACACAGGTACGATCTACAGAATGACACCTGAGAACGTTTCTCGTTTTAGAACCTTGCGACCCTGCAACGCCAAGCCGTCCTGGCCAGAAGAAACTTCAGTGCAACAATCAAGGTTCATCAAAGAACAGAATTCTTTTTTCTGCTAATCGAATTCTGCTTTGTAGGCTATTTCAAACTGATTCAGGGTAACCCATCGACTGTGTGGTGTGTCCATCCTGAAACAGGTGTTAAGATCAAGGGAAGCGACAAGCCGCGCCGTAGACCCGGTGGACCCAGATGCGGAAGTAGGCCATTTTAGGTTTGAATACGCTGTGTCCATATCTCTTGCAATTCTAGAGTGCGCTATAGCATTGGCTACGTCCTATAATCCGCCATTTATCGATTTCATCGAAAACCGACCAAAGTGTGATGAAAACGGTAATATTCGCTGTTTTAGTTCTAAAAAGACATGACTGGGCTATTGTTTCAGGCAGATTTCTTCCATTTCAATCAAACCCAAGCACCGGTTTATCGTGGTGCGTAAATCCCCAGACTGGCGCTAGAATCCAAGACAGCATTAAAACTGCAAAAGATGGCCCAGCCAAGTGCGCGTGAGCATCGATGCAGTCATTGCCGTGAAGTTCGAAAAGCGTTTGAGGTAAAGCGTATGGAAATTCTACTGACTAAAATAAAACAGCACAAAAGAGACTTTACTTGCCCTTTAGCACGTCGATTATAAATATCTGAGCCTTTCAATTTTCTAACAGACCCCAGCAAGCAATCAAATGTGCCAAAGCAGACAATAGCAGAAGTCTCGGGTGTCTGGGGTTACAATATTGTCTAACTCACCGCAAGACACAAGCAGTGCCATTATCTACTCTGCACCGCTTTGCAAATAATGGGTTGACAGAGTGGTGGCTACAATGCAAGAACCACACACCACCAACTCCAAAGCCACTATCTAGTTCAAGAATCAAAGTTGTTTTTTCATGTTGACCCACTCTCTCAGAACTTCTCGACAGAATAGTTTCCCTCATCGGGCCTATCATACCCAAGCTTGCGCAGGATCTGATTGGTCGACCTATTCTTCGTTTCTGGAAGCCAAATAGCCAAGCACACCAATGCCACACTCAGGGGAATAATGTGTAATAAAAAGCAGAATTCATTCACAGCTTCCTCCAAGGGGTAAAAGATCAAAGAAGCAGTAGCCGAGGCGATCCACTGTACACCCATTGCCAACGTGTGGGCTGTAGACCGAGCCCTCTGGGGCATCAATTCTGCTGTCAAGGACCACACTGCACTTGAAAGACCTCCGCCAAAGGTCAAATAAATCATTGCCCCCACAGCAATGTTGGCGTATGATGTCCACAAAATTGCGTGCACTCTGCTCAGATTGGAAAATAAAATGAATAGGATGTTCCACAGCAACATTAATCCAAATGCTCCTAAAATTAATGGCCGGCGTCCTAAATAATCCAGTGCAAAGCAGGCCACGAATACGCCCAGAAAGGCCAGAGAGGACATGCCTATCGCGCTGTATTGGGCATCTTCTTCAGACACACCACTGCTGGTCAGAATGGTCGTAGAGAAATAGGAAAGGGCAGTAATGCCACTGTAAACTGAGGAAAATATAACGAGCCAGCCTAAAAGCAATCCTTTTCTGATATAGGGCATTGAAAAAAGCATTTGTAACGACATGGTCTCATTTCCTTGTTCCCCACATTTGTCATCTATTTCCTGACGAATTTCTTCAAGTTCTTGCTTAATATCTTCTTCAGTCCTTCCAAGACTGCGAAAGGCTTGCGCTGCTTCGGTATATTTTCCTCGACTGGCTAGAAATTTTGGGGATTCAGGTAAGTATGGTAAGGTCATCAAAGTAAGGACACTAGGAATGGCTTCGACTAAAAAAAGATAGGGCCATTTTCTGCCGCTGCCCAAAATCAAAGGTAATGCTAGTACCGAAGAAAGGAGAAATCCAAATTCCAGCAACAAACCAGTCATCGACCCGAGCAGACCACGTTTCGATTTTGAGCTAATCTCATTCAAGTAGACTGGTTGGAAGCCTTGATTTAGTCCTTGCATAACACCACTTAAAAAACGTCCAATTGTCAGCAGTTCCCACGAATTGGCAATTTTCGATATTCCTTGAATCAAGCAAGCAAAAATAGCCATGCTATTGGTTAAGTAGAAACATGGTTTTCTTCCCCAAGTTTCAGACAAATATCTAACGAAACAGGTGCCAATTAGACCACCGATAGCTTGCATATTGACCACAGTTGGCCATAGGTAATTCCACTGGGAACTGGTCAAGTACACTGAAAAGTGAGCCTGATAGGACGAATTGATGAAGTCTCGAAATGCCTGCTCGCTCGGATTCATGACCATCAGTTGATAGCCGTAGTGGAATGTGCCGCCCAGACTGATCAGCAGTGCTGGGCACAGGAGACGCCAGGTGGACAGTCGGATCATGCTGTCTGCCGAGTTACTGCAGAGGAAGAGGTTGGCAGGGGCAGGGCGCAAGGACAGCCACAAATATGCAATATGCACAGAGTTCAGGTATTCCAGTGGGTCCCACAGTGCATCACTGTGCTAAATAGCCGATGGCTGGGGGGAGTTGGGTCGGCAAAGATGACTAAGAGAGCGTATGCGAGGATCATATCTTTATAGTATGAAGTATCAACTTGTTATGCCGTATGGCACAAAAACCATCTCGCACAAATTGCCGCCTGTGCTGACGAAGTTCAAAGTGGAAGAGCACTCGGGGAGTCGCCGTTTTGTTTACGAACGATAAGATATCGCGATAAGGGAATCACAATGAAAGTGCAATGCAGCTCAGTTTGATAAAGACATCCCGCCAGGATGGATGCATTGAACGGGAGCACACAATCAGCGTATACAGCGCACTCGAGGGCTAAGGAACGCATATTTGACAATCATCTTGTACCGAGGCGGTAGTCGAATCCCCCTGTAAGTGCGCACTCAGCAAGACAGACAGACGCCAGGCCACGACATTGGTCAGGAGGGGGGCTGGCAATATCTCAAAATACCTCTAGAGTAGGTCAATGAAGGACTTATGCTTTAAAAGCGCAGTCGGCTGAGCAGAACAGCTTCCATAAGAGGAGGCTTTAAATCCTTCTAAGACAGGCTTTCTATAAGGTTCGACCCATGTGAAACATAGGTTGCCAAAAAAACTTTCTGACCTGACCGTTGACCTGCAAATAATTTTATATTTTCTGGCTCTGACTTTGACAGTGATCGGACAAAAAATTTTGTAAACACCACCAGCCGGCACCAGGAAGAAAGCTTCTCTGTGTTTGCAATTTTACCAAGAAATTTCACTACAGCTGACATTACATGATATTTCACTGGGCTTCCATGATGAAAAAATTTCTGGAAGTAGAGTTCTTGAAAAATGCGATCCAAAAAGATGATCGTGCGTGAGAATTGGCGGGCGCACAAGCACAACACAATGGATTCAGTTTTTGGGCCACATGCCTGGAGCGAAAAATGACTATACTGTGAGCGAGAGAGGCTCGACAGAGAAAGGAGAAAGGAGTGCAACTGCGGTATACTAAATTTATTAAAACATGATGTACTGGCTCAACTGCTGCCTGCAAGCATCGACGATGTCGAGAATCGTTCTCATTCTAGTGCGACTTTGCATATCTTCTCGCGACCTGGATCTCTACTCCGAGATAAATTCTCACCTGCGAACAATCTCTATTCTGGTGCGACTAGGAGATTAGTTCTGGATCGATTCTCCAAGGTTAGTTTTCAAATAGCGGTGTCTTTTTGTCATATTCGTCACATTGCATAACCCTTACATAGATAAGTATGTCTGCGCCTGAGGGGCAGGTATAGAAATCCAGCAAACATAGAAGATGTTTTTGCGCGAGATGTTCCATCCTAAAGTACTCACAGACCGCGCACATCCGCAAGCACCTACTGTTATGAAAAGTTATGTCATTACTACGTCACCCCGCCTGTTACTTTCCCCCGTCAGGCGGTCGCATACGAAAAAACTCCCCCGACCATGGCTTTTAATGTGATGTACACCAATTTGCCTGATCTTGTAGTGATACGACCGATAAAATGGGCGAGAAGCTCATTTTTACCGTTTCACCGTCAGCCAAGCTGATAAATTGCCTTTTTAATGAGTAAGATGTTGCTGTTTTATTGCATTGATTTCACGAGTTTCACAATTACACGATTTCCTGTGATATAAAAACACGATTTCGCGAATCGAACAGTTGCACGAGGCGTAAAAGACAGATGTCCACCCCACCAGGCCGTTGTGAGTTAGACGTTTGGCTGTGAGTTCCCAATTTAGTTTTTTCGGGCTTTTGCCCATAGCCTACCGATCAAGCCAGCGAGTGCGCGAGGACACGCTCACATAGCAGCTTCCCTCAGTTCGTGTCTTGTCCAGCCATCTCCACTCAAGGATATGTCTTTCAACGAAAACTTGAAAAAATAGAAATCATTTTTAATGCTTCTAAAAAATCTTCAAGCAGAAATGCCTATGGCTGTGAAAAACGAAATAAAAATTCCTTCCACAGCGAAGTTACAAAATGCTTGCACTCTCAAGGTAATGTATCTGCTTAAAACAAACTATGCGATCCTGAGTGACATAAATGCGCAATGACGGCCAAGAAAGGCAGACTCTTATTGAATCTTCGCGCGATAGCCCGCTTCAAATACTGTAGATGTTTTTTCATCAGATTCGCCAGGGACTATGCGGTTTTAAAAAATCCGGTTGCTTTAGGAAGCAACTTTGCAAAAAAAAATTTGAAGAATCTCGTGTTACTCTTTTAAGTCATTGGCAGCGACTCATCGCGAGCATTGGCATGAATGGCTACTCGGTCATTGCTGCGATATCTGAGGGTTTTAGTTTCGTCAGCGAATTCACCCTCGGTTGTGTAATCGTAGATTTCTATTGTACAAATACTTTTTTTTCAAGGCATAGAAGCAAATACTGTAAGATCAGCGGAGGCCAGTTTTTCAGGCCTGAAAACAATTTAGGACGGAGCGAGGATATGAGTCAGCAAAATTAGATGCTAGACATTCTTATTATCGCTGATGACCACGACGCCATCAACTGGCTGCATACTTTTTTTAAAATTTTTGCGGGGTGAAGGCCGTTTTTTGTGCGGGGACCAACGCGTCCCTCTGTGCCCACTACAGTTGGAGCACTTACACACGAGGCCATGCTGAACAGGAAACCGACTTCCTCGAACGATGGCGGGCTGGCTGTGAACCCTGTCGGTGTTGGACAGCCGAGACTGTCTCCTCGTTCTGCTTTTGTCTCTCTACTCGGAGCACCTCGAAGGTACCGGATAAGACCCACGGCTTGGGGCGCAAGGTCAGCGAGAATGTATGGTTCATGAGCCAGCCTCCATCGCTGGGAATCGAACCTGGATCGGACGAGTCCAGCCACCCGCTCCCAAGCAATATGGGGGAACATGCCCAGCCACTGCACCACCGCGACCACCAATGCATGCTGTGATGTGCGATTTTTTTTCATCGCGGAACAGATGCTTTCTGACTTTCCTTCATTCGTTTCGTGCTGTACTACAAGGCATTGGTGCAGGTCATACTGCTGGGCCCCCTGTAAAAGTCTAGATAGCGCAATCTAACTTTAATAGTTAAAAATTGTACAACTCGTTCTGTAAATTCAGCAAAAAAGACTTGAGCAATTTTTTTTAGAATTTGCTTTAAACGAACTTTATTAAAGCAACATCCGTATCATGAAAGTGTCGACATTACGTTTGCTCGTGGGTTTGGTTCTGCAATGTATTTTTCCAATTTAGTATCTTTAAAACCATTTTAAAAGGTTAACTTTCAGGCGCTCCCATTGGCACGACACATTACCAAATATCATGCTTCCAGTGTGAAAGCCATGAACGTGACTGCTTTGAAGGCCACTGCGTTGCCTATGGGCCGACGGCTGCATGCCAGACAGTTGTCTGCGATTTGGGTAAGGTTTTGTATAATCCGCTAAACACTAATCGAATCTGGTTGACTGTTTCAGGCGCTCCGTTTTTGAATATCCGTAGGACGTGCTCCAATGAAGCTGGTATGCGCCTTCATTATGACCCCTATTACTTGTACCCGAATGAATATGGTGTCGGTGCCCCTGGCAGCTGCGTGGCTTATCGTTGCAATTTCGATCACTTTTGCACGGATAATCCCTACCGCATCATAAGCGTTCTTCCTCATGCACATGTTCCTCAGCCTCCGCCAGGTGGCCATCCTGGTACGGGCGGGCCAAGTGGACCGCCTGGGCTACCAGGAAAACCTGGACCACCGGGACCACCTGGGCCGCCAGGGCCGCCCGAGCCACCTTCTGGACCGCGTGGGCCACCAGAACGACCCGCTGGACCGACTGGGCCGCCTGAACCAACCGCCGGACCGCCTGGGACGCCAGAGCAGCCTGAACAGCCGGAGAATGAAGCGGCGACAACTACAGGATTGCCACAATAGGCTGCTTCTTGCAGACAGCACTGGCAATATTTGAGTGACAGTCGCTATTTGCTATTTCTGGCAAGTGTATTGCAAGGGGCATGCAGTTAAGCCTCAGCATTAAAAAAACTTCATAAACTTGATATGGTATTTAATTTCTGCTATGTGAAATTACGACCTTTCAGAGTGGTATCGAAAATCCTTGACCTATGTCTTCGCAATGAGCCCCTAAACAGACCCCCTCAATTAGATTCCTTGGTCGTGGCCTGGCGGGTTAGTCGTCCGTCTTGCACGCCAGGCGCGCAGTTACAGGCGAGCGTTCGACTCGCGGTCTGGCATACAATTTCGTATGTATCTGTCCCTTCACCCTCGAGTGCGCATAAGCTTTTGGTGATGTGGTAAAACAGGAACATGAACATGAGTCGCACGCTCTGTCAAGTGGCATCGTTTGTATGGGACACCTTCAGAAAAATTCAGATCATCACACGCGATCAGGAATCGTTTATTTGGCTGGTTACACAGCACTGAAAGATTTTGAAAAAAATTAAAAGCCAAGATCAATCTGGTCTTTTCTGTCTGGAGCTCACCAAGACGAAAATGACTTCAGTTTTTAAGGTGTTGATAAAATTGATTGCCTGCCCCTTCATCAAGCTGGAACTGGACTCAAAATTTTGGCAAGATTTCTAGTCCAAGTATTGACCAAGAATATGTAGATCGAGTCTACAAAATATAAAATCATTCCTTGTCACACAGTCGATCAAGTCATTTGAAAACAAAGTGCGGATAACGAGTCAATCTAGCGTTGCCAGGTTAGCTTTTAACGCAGCTGTAACATCAAAAGGGGGAATCATAATGGATGAGAAATTATAAGGGTATGTTATTCGTATCAAATATTCATCAGAAAAGATTGATCGACGTTATACACGCTCTCACTTTGAGTACCAAGTCCCAGATTGATGCTGTTAGCCGCTAGATGATTATTGTAAGCCTTTTTGTATTACACTGACACTCCCCCTCAGTGTTTACGGCTCGCAAACCGACATTCATCATCGGGGATTGTAGAACCCAAATCAAGTCAAGCCACTTGCTCACAAGCAAAACGAGTAGACGAATGTCGAACCATTGCACCATCACTGCCGTTAGGATGAAAACTCTTTTTGGTAGAGCCCCCCCCCCCCCCCAAATCCTATATTCCACGCTCATATTCACCAGGAACCCCTGCCCCGATTCGTCATTTTGGTTTGGCTACAGTATTGGTGGCGTGGAACATACACGACTTTTAAAAAATCTAATGTGAAGATTCACAAAGAGCTACTGATGCATGCAGATGGCTCAGGCGAATGGGTGCCAGCCACTTTGCAATAACTTTAATAGATCGAGCTTTAAAAAGCTTTAAATAATGGCACAAAGTTATCTCATCGTCAGTGCAGCCTTAGCGTGTGACGCATTAAGGAATAAGACAGCAGCGCCATTATTGGAAGAGCTCTACTGACATAACTTCTCTGCATCATAAAAGACCAAATTTTGTGGCCCGTTTTGGTTAACTTATCTTCCGTGCCACTGACATGTTTGCAACTTCAAAAGTTCTATTCACTGTCCATCCATTATTGTATAAAATCAGCGGCGGTAGGTTGGGAAAGTAGTGAAACCAACCAGCACCTTCTCAGGAGTGCGTTGGCGCACCCATACGGCGGGAGATAGTCTCTTGGCAAAATCTTTGGCTGGAGGCGGGTTAGTCTCGCGACTGTATATGCCCTAACGTTAAAACCATCCACCTGAGAAGCTGACGTCTGCCATCCAAGGGACTTAGATCCCTACCGCCAGGGATGTTGGATTCACTGTTTTCCCAACCGATCACGTTTAGCTTACTCAAATCCTTCGTATCGATTGTGCTGATTCACTCGTGTTTTGGGCTGATATTCCCAACTGATACCAAACCATCAGCAGCCGCAATGAACGATACTTCTGCCATGAACGTGTGGAATTATGAAGTCGATCGCAAGATTAAGACATCTGTGACATTCAAAGGTCGTATTTTATCAGTTTGGGAAGAAAAAAAACCAACGTCGAACTTCACTTCAGACAAGCATTACTACGTCACCCCGCCTGTTACTTTTCCCCGCCAGACCCTGACATGCGAAACACATCCTCTGACAATGATTACGAATGTCAGATATAGGATTAATGTGTGGGACACCAGTTTGCCAGGTGTCGTTGTGGAACGACTGAAAGAAATGGGTGAAAAGGACGTCGCCGTCAGCCAAGTTCATCCTTTGCCTTTTTACCAAGTAAGATCTAAATGTTTTGCAGCATGTTGTGTCCACCATAAAAGTTGATGTTGACATTTTGCACTTTTTGCATAAAAGTGTGATACGGGTCTGAGCAAATCGTCTTGACACAGGTTTTGCTCAGACCTGTATCACACTTAAAAAATTGGAATTCGAGTTAATTGTACCACACTTCGAGCGCTTTTGACTGTGATGCGCAGACAGAGTGTCACAGCACATATTATAACGGTTGATGTCTCCGAATCAGTATTTTTTGCATACTTCCGTATTTCTCATTAAAATTATGGCAAAAGTTGCTTAAAATATTATAAAAAATCAGTGTTGATTTCTGATTTCAAAAACTGATCTTCATTCTATCTATATTTCAAATGCCTCTTTTAATGATATTCAGTATATGCTTTATCAGAGGAATACATCTGCTCTCAGAGGTATCCAGCAAATGTAGCAGATGTATCAGAGGAACACATCTGCTATATGTTTCGATTTATTAAAACTCTTTTCCTGTTTTTCGTCAAGTTTCAGATATATCATCACATCTCCCTTTTTTGGCCTCAACATTCAAAAATTTGCTGACTCCTACCTAATATATGCCATCTAGTACTGATCGTGAGCTTTGCACTGAAAATCGTTGCAGTTACAAAAAACATCTGTTATACTGCGCATCACAGTCAAAAGCGCGCGAAGTGCGTGTAACTCAACTATATCGGTGAGAATTCGATTTTCGCATTCTGAAAAGCGGGGATGCAATTTTCCCATAGAGCAAATGGTTAGGCTGAAAACGCTTTGTTTTTTTTCCTAATTTTCATTCGCGTAGCCACAGAGTGAAACCCAGAATGCACTATTCTGAATCTCCCTCGGGTTATTAGGAGTTTTGGTCGTGAATGTTTTAATTAAAATGACATTAGGCAAGAATCATTTGGAACAGCCGTGAGCAGGCGTTACCATCAAATATTATTCTATCGACGGCATGGGTTAACAATTTGCAACAACAGAAATATTATTACTTTTACATGGTTGCTCTAATGGATCCTAAGAACTGTAATAAGATATTTTTGAGTATTTCCACAAAACCTGATTCACTAGTAGACTTCATTCAACTGCAATTTACATTTTCGGCCGCAAAAGTTGGAAGCAAATTACTCAATATCAATTCAACACACATAATCACAAGTCAGCTTTTTAGTTCACTAATAAACCTTCCTGACGCTGAAGGAGCCTATCGATATTTATCATCTAAAGATTACAATCTTATGCTTTTGCAAATCGCTAATCGTCTATCAGCTCTGGAGATCACGAGTGGAGAATATGTGACTGCTCAAGAAGGATTGTCTCTGAGATACGCGGTAGCCGAACTCTTAGGAGCCCAAAAGGAAAATGTGGGAAACTTTAATGACAGAATGTGGGATTCAACATTTTGGGAGCCCTTGGACGCCAGACCAGACAGAATTACTAAAGAATTGAATAAGTTTTTTGTAATCAATGAAACTGATAGTCAAATTTATTCGGCACAAAGCGGTGCGTCGTCGTCTTCGCTTGTGAACACACTGCTGGGACTCTGCACATCTAGTGCGTCATGTATGTCATTGGATGAAATGAAACATAACCTGGAAGTCCTAAATATCGAAGTGGTTATCGAAGGTGGTCAGTTTATTCCAAAGGAGCTAGATTTATATCGATTAAACATCAATGATTTACAGCGTTCTGATTTAATATTCACCAAAAGAATTCAGTTTCAACAAGTGCCCATTGCAGGCGCTTTACAAGTGACAGTGGACAACTCACCAATACCGATCAGCAGGGAGAGCCAAATATCTGACATACAGGAGACTGGGGCAAGTGGCTTCCCTGTGGAGGGAAGGATTTGGAAGGTTACAGATAGTGAGAAAATCAGATATTTGATGAATATTCATCCACCATCTGCTTCTGTGAAACACTCTTTTAGTGTCGTCATTCTTTTATTGTGTGCATGTGCCCTTGGTATATAAAGGGCCATACGAGAAGGCAGTGGAGTGCCAATCTAAACTTTTGCTGTGTTCAATATCTGCTCCCTGCATTGGACTAGGCTAAACTTTGCCCAGTCGATATCATGGATCGACGATTGTTACTTGGAATCAACGATGACCTTATAATCATGTGATCGATTGATCTACGAAATAAAAATCGATAATCATGGTGGTGGATCCATGCGAGCATGCTGGTCCGCAATACAAATCTGTTGAACAAAGAAAACATCAGATCAACATACCTGTAGTCGGCTTACTCAGCATCGGGTGCGCGTGCATCGTAGTGTGTGTAGACTGAAGATGAGAAATCCGACTTGGCCATACGGCAGGGTTTGGCCAACCCGCTGCCATCACCAGGGTATTTCACAAAAGATCCCACTGATTTCAGTAGTAGTCTAAGAACCTTATAGTAGTAATAAAACTTGCCCTGGCTCACAGAAAAGAGAATTTTTCTGAACAACATGCGTTGGAAATCAAAATAAGCCCTGTCATTCATCAGAACATTACAGCCCATAGTAACAATCTTTTTAATGTTCTTATTACCAGGATTCTAACTAGAACCCCCCATAAGCCTGAGACCTCTGATAAAATATTTTATAAAAATTTTTTTAAAATCTTACTGTTCTTTCGTAGTTTGTATGAAGCATAACAGGGTGTTTATGAAACCTGTCTATAAAATTACCTTTTCAATTCAAGAATAAAACTACTCTCTGAGTAACCATGGCTTCCTTGATTGGACTTGGAACCGATTTGACCTCCGATCGGCAAACAGTAGATCATTATCACTCTGCTGGGTGGTTAAAGTGAAGGACGCTGCTCCATGCTGGGGATGGTATCCAGGCCGAGTAGGTAGAAGACCAAGCAGCCACATCGTTCGCACACCTCGTCATGAAAAGAAACCGCCGTGGATTTCAATGTTCAGAGTTTTATGCAGATATGCCAAGCAGACGGGCGAGGAAACGTCAATTTTTTTATCATAATGCTAATGAGCAACTGTTGGACCTTCCCAGGTCCTAATGGCGCTTGCGGATTTAAAGCAGACGAAACGTGGAAGGTGCTGGAGACTTTAAATTTTTTAGCTGTTAGGCTAACACTTAGATTAGTAATGAATTTAGTCCAGCATCGACCGATCCTGATCTGATCTGACCTGATTTATTCCCCAGCGAAACGCGGTACGACCCCGGGCTTGGATCCTAATCCCGATCAGATCCAGAGGGTCTGGATCGGCTCAATCCCGATCGAATTCGGCCGATCCGCCTTAGAAAATACAAGATTGATGGGGATTACGTCTTTGGCGCTGACTCCTCACAAGCCTGTCCTGTTTCTCCGCTCCATCAGAGCATTCAAGAGACACGAAACAGCTAAGGAGCGCCTAATGTGGGATTATATGCTGATTTGAGAGAAAGAAACGTGCAACCCCAATCTCGTGGTGGGGGGTTCCTTCCCCGTCTCGGCGTACCATCGTGTGATGGAAGAACGCCAAAAAGCACGTTATGCTGATCTGCCTCCAGGCATGACCGATGATGGCACGTCCATCTCATGGTCAACTCGCCCCGCCGTGCGCCCGTCGCAGACTGCGAGACAGGCCTGATGCTTTTCGCGCACGCGCACGCGCACCTCAGGTCGTTTGTGCCTTTCCGCGTACGCGCATGCTTGCGCATCTAGGTCTTCCTGTTTGTCTTTCTGCGCACGCGCAATACAGGTTGATCCTGTTAAGGTTTCCTTTCAGCTTACTCAACATTGGTCGCTCGTCGCCTCTCGGCCCTCACTGGACACCCTGATCGCTTGTCGATCTGCCGCCCATCGCTCTGATCGCTGTCGATCTCAATATGGTCGGTTGAAGTACGTCGACCCGTGATCTAGGACGTTTTGTAAGTGTGTGAGTTTCTTCGGAAAGGGAGGGGGGAGATATCCGCTCTTGCGGGTTTAGGTTGAATTGCTATCCGCTCTTGCGGGTCTAGGCGTCATGAGCATTGAATGTCATGTAGGGGTATACGTTATGTGCGTTTGTTCGATGTACCCCTCTTATCAGCTGGCCATACCGCAAAGAAGATTCGTCTCTAGGGCACGGGCGCTTATCCTTGGGTAGCAGTCTTCTGCATACGCCTACCCGGGTTTTGATCCATCCCGATCTGAGGCTCCCTTTTTGATTCGACTGCTCATATGGAAGGCCGGCATATCAGGTGTCTAAATTCTTTTCCCTTATCGCAATTGGTGCTCCCGCTTTCCTCTACTCCGGCTCCGAGTGGCTGGTTTAGAAGGAGCGTGGGGTCACGCTCAATTGGCGGTGGGAGAAGTGCAACCCCAATCTCGTGATGGGGGGTTCCTTCCCCGTTTGGTGCAGACCGCCCGGCAACACGTGTCTCGTGCACGAAGTCTTCTTCCATAGGCCTCACTGGGGGGAGCAAAGCGAGCCTAGATCTAACCGTGACTGGTTTGTCCTCCTCGCCCGGATCGGTCGCTTGGCCGGCCCGCCTAGACTGCTCGTCAGTCATCATCCACTCGTCGATCGGTGCGGTTGGGTCTCATCCCCCAGCTGCCCTTCCCTATAAGTGCTCTTCACTTGGTTGGTTGTACGAGCGTAGAGGTGTCCGCCTGTCGGCCTAATAAAGGTGCGTCTATATTAGCGTCCGTTTCAGTAGGGACCGCGCAGGGTAGATCGAACCTTAGTACGCGTGTAGGTATCCTCATCCACGTACGGGGAAGGTACCACAAACGGGACGTCATCATCATAGTATGCCACACTTTATTATTTTACAGCAGAAAAAGCGTGAAAGTTTTATTTGCCGATACGACCAATGCAGTGGTCGGATAGGATCGGGAAACGCTCCACCCTTGGATCGGCGGATCGGCTCGGCTGGATCGGTGGATCCGTCGATGCTGGGATTCAGTCGATTGCCTACCAATAAGACAGCTGGTGTAAAGCTGTGTCTTGGCGGATTTGATTTTAGAATCTTGCACCCCGATTAGTCTCTCCAGCTTCTCGGATGGAACTTTTTGACAAAATTATGATTCAGCACTGAAAATTCAGATCCTTCGCCTTCGATGTGGAGTCGGCGGAAAAAATACAGTGTGTAAAGTGATGATAAGCGGAGCTTCATCAAATTTTCATTCAGCGCTGAAAAAGAAACCTGAAAATAGTGTGTAGAGGGCGGTGGGAGCCAACTCGAATCCGCTTTATGCCCTGAGATAGTACCAAGAATTCTTAATCCCGTTTTCTCGCTTCATGTTTGAGAGCCTAAAGTCTGGTTATCATGCCCTAGCTTATTACCAATTATTGTCCTTGGTGTTACAATTTTTTTTTGCATCTGACCAGTCACGAATTAGGCCGCTAAATGCGGAAGTTCACGACACAACGATTTAATAGCTGATATCAAAACATCACAAAACATGCAGCTTTTACAACAAAAGACTGTCATTTCACTCAAAGCTCAGCTTTCTACTAATTCTTATATACAGTAGCGCGGGAATCACTTTTTCTCGGGGATACACGTACCAATTTAAGTTCAGGCTGGAGACATTAGGAGTGCATTTTTTGCATGACTTGTATGACTGGAACCATTTTCATTTTGACACTTTTCCATCGATTAGCACGAGCCGATGCAGTGTTGGCTCCCATATTGTCCACGCCCATACTTTGGCTCGGTCGGGTTTCAGTATAATCGTCGTCATCGTCGTCGTCGTCATCGGCACCAACCCCGTGACACATGATGTCCACATCGTCACCTTTTATGTCCAGTTTTCTTACCACTAATTTTAAAAGATCTTTGACTGTCGACAAGTCTTGTTGGACTATTCGGATCCTGGAACGAGAAGCAGCTTTCACGCTGCCAGTAGAGTTAGAGTGCTGACAAACTTCTTCTTGGTCTTGTTCAACTCGAGCACCAATGGGTCCTGGCGTATCGCATTCTCGCGTTGATGAGCAAACTTTGACAAACCATTGGCTGCCTTTTCAAACTCGTCCGCATGAGTCGCTCCCGAACGGCAGCGCAACTCGGAGAAAAAGCGTTTAATGCTCTGGAGAGGAAAATGCATATCTACAGTGGGAGAGTCAGGTCACCTTAAACTGCCGCTGGGCCCTTTTTATCTTTCATTATTGCCATTAGCCCAAAGAATTAAAGATTCTACTTGCAAGCGATCCTTTGCCAGCAGTGGGGGCAATCACCTTTCAGGGTGATGTTTCAGCCAGGAACTAGGTTAGAACACGGTCGCCTCTCTGGTGTTTGGCGATGTGGAAAAGCTTTACTGGTCACTCCCACCAGGAATACAGACTCAGACGTGTTACAGAATGCCATGGATTCACTGTGGATCTTTATGGAGCTTGGAATCTGGCAAGTGCCACATCACAGGGGTCCAAAACATTCGTTTCAAACCATGAAAACCCTGATAAAATGAGGAACAATTTTGCAAAAATAACAAACTTACATCAACAAAAGCCAATTTCGACCTGAATCGATTTGGGAAAACCACAAGTTCCATTCTGTCCACTCGATTGAGTAGCCATCTAGGCAATTTTTTTTCCAATTCGGTGTGATATTCAACTTGCATAGCTAATCGTTTCAGCTGGGCATCTTTTTGCACCATCTCAATATCGCCCACTGCTAGACCGATCTTAATGAAAAACGTGTATTTTGAGCTTGTATCATAACCAGAATTTTGACCGTACTTACCAATAAATTAACAAATAAAATGGGTACCAATACAACAAACAACAGCAGAAACGCGTAGGAAAGCAGGGGGAATGGCAAATTTCCATGGTTCAGGTTCTCCACAAATGTCTGGAGTGAAAATATTTTAGACATGCAATACTTTTCACAGAAATGAAGGATCACGTCATCTGCAGATACTTGCCACGCTATCGCTGTACCCGACTGATAACGAGATGTATCTCACATGCGTTTTGAGGCAGCGCTTTTTTCTGTCAACGGTGATATTACTCCTATATTTTATAGACTTCTCATCAAGGGTCCTGGACAGTCAGACTTGAGTGTACTCATGACTTGAATTAATCTGACGATCTTCTTCAGCGATGTCCTATTTACAAGCAGCAGAGAAACTGGATTTTTCCAGCAGAAAATCAAAACCGAAAATTAGGATGGTATCAGATATTTCGAAATGTCTGTTGTGCTCGGAAAATAAACTTACCACCACAAAATCGAAATCTCCCATCATCAGCATGACAGTTCTGACAATGGATACTGGTGGTGACATAAATGCGTTTTCCTCCTGAAATTAGTGTGATTTACACCATTTTAGAAATTCAACAGCTGCAGTGTACTCACTGTATTTGCTAATAGCATGTAAAAAGTTAATCCGAATGCCACAATGAGAACAGAAAATACCAAAATGACACGGATCATGGTTTTGAGAATTTGAAGAAACATCACGACATACAACCCCATCGAGTCCAATCTGGAAAATTAATTTTCATTTTTACTTATGAATATTTGGATACCAGCCAGCTGGATTCCTGAGAGAATTGCACTCTACGTACAGAAACGGCAATCATACCTTTGTAAATGAATAAGCAAATTGAACCAGGACAAAAAAACAGCTATCGACCCGCATTGCCAGGAAAATGGATCAATTGAGCTTTCGAATAATGTGTTGTAAACAGTGATTAAGCCAGAAAAATATAAACTCCATTCTAAATAATTTATTCCATCAGCGAAATAAAGTATTTTCTGAAAACAAACCAGGCGGGTAGAATTTTTAGTGGTCTGGTTTAAACCTGATTCAGTAGAATATGGTGTAGATACAGTACAATACTTGGGCATGGACATATGCACAGCATGTATGTATATGAAAATATATAGCTATACTGTATACCGTATGTACCTCGATATATATACATATATAGTATGCCGTAAACATGTATATATATATATATATTATATTTAAATTTATATATATATATATGTATATATATATATTATATATATATATTATATTTAAATTTATATATATTTATACATATACATATATATATGTATATGTATAGAAATACGGGGAAAAATATATGTATGTATATACAGTATACGTATATATGTATATGTATGATATATAAATATATATATGTATACATATGTATGCGTGTATATCTATATATATACATGCATACATTATATAAACATGCACACACATTATACATAGAGAGAGAGATAAATCCAGATATACTATATTCATGTAAAAGTTCGCTGCATGCACATATATTTATTGATACGCACTGTATACTGTTTTCTTTGGGAAAGCACATGCGGCACGTGAAGGGCGTGAATAATCCTGAAGATAACAGGTCATGGGTACATACATACTATATTTAACGCTTTCCCGAACGCAGCCTACAGTACGTGCCTGTTGGTATATTTGGACGAATTCCTTTACGACATTGATCAGAATCATGCCAAACACCATCGCATGCAATAAATGGTAGAGTGGTGTTATTTCCTGAAAATGAAGTTTATTTGCTGACTAATGATTGTTGGCTACCCTGTGACTGCTCACCAATGCATGCTCCTTCAGTTGCACATCAGGGTCAGTGGAAGTAGAATTGCTTGGAGCATCATTCGAATTCGTCATCTCGAATAAAATAGTCCGAACTTTCTTGTCGCCCAGCGTCCAAATAGCAGCCGTGAAACTGGCGACAAATAATGAATATAAAATAATATGAGCAGAGAATATCCAACGCCCGTAAGCGCGCCTAGAATAAAAAATCGGTCCACTTTAGTCCCACATTGAAAATCTCTAATTTTTGCAAGAAGAGGCCTGAAGTGGGAAGTCAAGAGTTTGAGTCCACCAAATATAGAGAACGGGTACAGTACGTTCGAATGTTCTTCTAATAAGGTATGATATATTGACAAAAAAACAACTTTCATGCGCCCCTTGTCTTTTTTCCAGCCGTGGCGTGGTGCAGGCCAACGTACTGAGAATACTCGCTGGGTATACGAAAATGACTCCGGAGGCGGCATGAAAATTTTGCCCAAGTGAAAAATTTGATGAGATGTCACTCAGAAGCCAAAAAATCTATTTTTATATCTATTTCCTGTAAATCATGCTGTAACAGATGCCCGATTTTCTTACTAAAGTACTTAGGCAGCATGTGGTTCTCTCGGTGTCTAGAGGACGGTAGTAGAGAAACAATGGCATGTCGACCAGTTGCATTGACGTTTCGCGACTGATAGGTCGCAAACTGCTTTTCATGTGAGTTTTATGCAAAGCGCATGAGCTCCCCGCTAGCTTTCCTTCCTAGCGTCAATCTCTGGTCTGGATGAGGAGACACCGCATGAAGGCGTGCGTAGCGTGTTACCCACTCATAATCTGACTTGTAAGTACTCGGAATACTCTGATTACTTACAGTCAGACCTCGGTCCTTGGTCGACAGCATAAATCTCAGACTTTAGTGTTCGAAAGACTGGGGTTTTTTACCTCTGACCTGACCTTGACCTTGACAAAAGGTCGGCCGATTAGAATTTTGACTGAGTTCTGAGCTTGACCTTGAGGTCATTTCTCAATATCTCGGATACACACATTAAACACGAAAAAATCACAGCTAACTGAAACACTGATCGAATTTCTGCTTAAAATCACTGGCTTTGCATGCTTTATTAATTAGGCAGCATTACTCGAGTACTCGAAGTTCAGGCTTTTTAAAGCCCCAAGTCTCATGTGCGGTACTATTATCGCAAGGCATAGAGGATAAATAGTTTTTGACAGCATGAACTTTCAAATATCCCGCGTGCGTCGCTGCACTTTGCAGCACAGTTGTCCTCGTTGTCCTGTGCGAAAATGAGCGGACGCAAAAAAAGGCGCATTTATAGTCGACAAAATTTCTACTCCTACCCCTAGGGTCGGTGTAGTGGCCATATACTTAAGCGTATGCTATTACTCCTACCCTAGGGGTAGGTGTAGAAATTTTGTCGACTATAAATGCGACTAAAGGGACATCGAGAACATATTTATGTTTCCTATACCTGGCCATACAAACAATGCATTGCACTCTCAACCCCAAGCAGCAGATGCCGCCAACTTACCATTTCATTCGCAAATAACTCGACGACACAGGATGAGCTAGTAAGTCCACACGTTGATGCGCCACCATGAGCTGTGGCAGAATTTTATAATGGCAAAAATCGTGATAGAAAAATTGATTCAAATCTTACATTCAAAGCCTCAAGTGGTTGTTTTGGCCTTTGTTTCGCCGATTTTTCTTCTAGCGTTTTCTCTTCTTCTGGTACAACATTGATGATTCCACGTTGCAAGTATCGGAAATTATATTTCTCCTAAAAATTCCAGCCTTGAGACAGCGAAAAATGCGCCGGGTTCAATAGTGAATGGTGTGACATCTGATGTGAGCTCATCAGGTATCAAGCGCCAATGGCCGTTGCAAACTGGCACATACCCAGTAATGATGTGATTGGTTATCAACAAATGCACACGTTCGGCAACGGTCCAAAACTACCTAAAATAGGACTGCTTCTTCAACAAAACAGACTTCCGTTAATTTGTCTTACATGACATATTTGAGGCAGATGCCTAATCAAGCCCATGAATGCCTCGGCTCCTCGATAGTCCAGGATTTCTGTCCATCTAAATGAGAAGAAACAGAGAAGTTGAAAAATCTGATGCACAATGCAATACAGAAGGTACCTTCTATGCTTGACCATGATTAAGGCCACTTCGAAATGCTGACTCTGCAGGGCGATGTCCATCGGCGTCTCGAAATCGTCGTTGATCGAGTAGACGCATCCAGTGCTCAAAAGCAGGTCGGTTGGCCGCGTGCGATTGGCTTGCACAGCGTAATGCAGTGCAGTGTTCTGAAATGCAGCGGGCATTCATCATGTTGGACTGTTTAAGGGCAGTGGGGGTCTTACTCCATTTCTGTCCCTCTGATCCAAAAGGTTGTGATGGAAAGACAACAACAATTCCATCGTTTTGACAAAGTCATTCTGCGCAGCCAAGTGCAACGGGCTTCGACCCACGTAATCCCTGAAGAGAGGAATTTAAAATATACATTTTTTTCAATTTGTAGTCTTTTAGTTCATATAGCATATCTTGAGAAAATGCTGGTTTACTTGTGTAAAAGGGCGCCTTTGTACAATAGCAACTGCACGACTCTGGTATGGCCACTCATACTCGCGATGTGCAATGCTGTCATACCCTGACCGTCAGTTTCGTTCAGAATGTTCATAGCACCGGAGCTCTCGAGCAGTTGCCTCACTACATTGTATCGTCCGTGCCTAGAAAAAATTCAGTTATCGTTTGCGCTGACATTGAAGCGTTTTAGTGTCCAAACTGCAGAACACAAATCAGTTTCCTGCTCTGTTTGTGGGGAGCCAGGTGTTTGCGCAAGGCCAAATACAATATATAAGGTGCTGGGCTACTATGGGTCTTACAAGGGCTTTTACCAAGTATGGGTAAGGTTGTGTGGGTTAGAGGGGGTTTTGGGGGAAAGGAGGAGGGGGTAGAGATCAGATCAGATCGCCTAAGCCTGATCTGATTGCGTGTGAGACAGGTCAGGTTTGGGTCGAGTCGAGTGAGTGAGTTGTATTCCTGTTTAAACTGTAGGCTGGCTGAAAAATGGACCTGTGCTTGGAGGCCAGGGCTTGGTCAGTCAGGTCAGGTCTTGGTCCTGCCCACATACAATTTGATCGCTCCTGCTTCCTTGCTTTTCTTTCTTCCTGCTGGACCTAAGGTAAGGGGTGGGGGGGGGGGGGGGGGGGGGGTTCGAGAGGCAGAGTTCAATGTCCTGGCTGGACCAACAGGGGGTTTACACCCCTACCCTTGCTCACACTGCTTTTACTTAATACAGTCCCATATTGATCTGTGAAGTAAGCGAGTTTCAATTCGCAAATTCCTGGTAAAAAAATTTTTGATATGAATGCGGAAACTGGAAAACTAAAATTATCTTTTTTACGACAGCCGGAACTTGCCGGTTTTAGAGCTAAAATTCTTTTGTTTCTCCGCGCTATGGCTTTCTTGACATTTGCATCTTCATATCATGTTAATTCAAGTGCAAATGTGCGAAGGAGCCCCTGCAAAGAGCGTTATTTTTAAAGGATCAACCGCCTGAAGAGAATCCAGTAAACGATTAGTGAACTATGTGGAGACGCTGCTACACAAGTGTAAGCAGAACACTAATTCTGCACTGTCCGAAGCCTTTTCAGAGGCACTTCAACAGGGTTAAGGCCTACGAGGATGTCTAAGCTGCCCATCCCGATGGTTAATGTGCATCACTTGCTTTTTCAAGCTTCCGAACAATCAGGTCGACAGTTGCGACTTCTGTGCGCAGCTGATTGTCGGTTTTAATAAGAAATCAGGTACCCTGGCTGATTACTAGAGACCTCTACACTTCCTGATTGGTTGGCTTGTCTTATCACTCAGGGAGCACTCAGTGCTGTGACCATGATTAAAAAGAGAGGAAGTCACCATTTGCCAAGTTTACTCTTGTAAACAGGCTTCTGGTCAGTGTTCTTATGCCAACAGGGCTACCTCTATGCAACTTATTTGGGTACCCTTATTTTTACAGTTGGTGCCCCTCCAGCAAACAAAGATGAAAATGCAATAAAATGCAAGTTGGAGCCAAACAGTCAATGGAATGGACAAGTGAGCGTGTGAAAACTAGAAAGCTGTTTTGAAAGCGGACGCTAAGAATAAAATCGATTGCCTGTTATCTCGGATGATTCAGATAAAAAATTTTACCAGGTTCCCTTTTTTGTTATAGTGAGAGTAAGAAAAATTATAAAATCAAAACAATTTTTGTGAAAAATTAACGACTGCAGCTTACCTGGCCGCAAAGTGCAGCGCGCATCGATCATCAACATCCTTCAAATGCAAGTTGGCTCCCAAAGGCAAGAATGCATCGATGCATCGGACAGTGCCTTCTTTAGCTGCCAGATGCAGCGGCGTGCAGCCGAACGCGTCTTTCTGGTTCAGCAGCCTTTTCCCATCTTCCGTCTGAAAAAGTCTTAAATTCTCCAAGACGCTCTGAGTCTTGGAAAGCATACATAGTTCCTTACCTGACATAATTTATTGAATTCATCTTGCGAAAAAGCGCTAAGATATGCTCTTCCAACAAGATAATGCAACACACTCTTTTTATTTCTGTCCACTGCCGACATGTTGGCTCCATTGATCAAAAGCATACGAAATGCCCGAAATCCGCTGCAGGCCACGGCTAGCAGGAGTGGTGTGCGCTTTTCTTGGTCCGTTGCTTCTATATCCGCTTTCTAAAAACCAGGGTTTCGTTCACATTGCTTTTACTGTTGCAGGCAAATGCGTATGATGTTTGTTACAAGGAGGCAGTCACCCTATTTCCTCCTGTTTCTCATTGTGAATTCAACTTCCTTGTAAGTCTCAAGGGCAGATGCATGAAGTATGCTGGATTTGTATGCAGCCAGAAGTCATGTCTTCTCAAATCCAGGTCGTGTCCTACACCGCCTACACAGCGTTATAACTTCACCTCAATGCATTATGTATGATCCACCAACGTTCTGTAAGCGCTAATGTATTTTGCTGCTTCTCTAATTTCTCTGGCAAGTAGGTCACATTCATGTGCATCTACAAATGTTGTACTTGAAATGTGATCACCTGTTCCAGTAAATATTGCACGACTTCCGGGTGATCGAACATGGCCGCTCTGTGCAATAAGCTCATGTCGAGCACGTCTTTCGTCTCCAAGACGATTTTAGCCTCGTCCTCGCCGACACGTTGAACGTGTGTCTCATACAATACTTTCACGATGGGCAGCGAGCCCTGAGCACATGCTAAATGCAGCGGGGTGGAAAAATCTTCTTGTCGTGTGTCGACTACGGCACCAAATTTTAAACAAATTGATACTGACTATAAAATGGAAAACATTTTACAGGAATGAAGTTTTGTTACAAAAACACTTACTTGTAAATTGCCACTATTCACAGCCATGTGCAGTGCGTTATTCTTCTCTTTATCAATTTGGTGTAATAACTGCTCTGTTGTGTAGCCCAAATTGCCCCCTGGGAAATAAGAAAGAATTTTCTGAATAAGAGAGCAAGCAAATTTTTTTCGTGCGCGTAATCGCAGCTCGGAATCACAGGAAATTAAAAAACTAAATTTGAGACTTTTTCATTTGCTAGCGCTACCTGATCAATGCACTAAGGACAGAATATGTCAGATGGATGACAAAATTGATATCCTCAGGCTTTGCGGATGAGGCAGCACAAAATAGCAAACTTACATGGAAAATAATCAATTTCTAGAAATAACTGTAAAGTTTTCACTGAACCACATTTGGCAGCGAGATGAACAGGATAAAAGCCATTGTCGGATGGCACATCTAACTTGCATCCAGCTTTTAACTTAAACCAGAAAAAGTTATTTCAAAGAGAACAGAAATCATTGAAAATTTAAATCTTCATACCCCATAAATACTGAATGACCTTACCAGAACTTCGGCGGCTTCCGACTTATCACCAATGGCTGCAAAGTGCAAAGCAAGCTGTCCTCGGAATCCTTTTAAATTCACGTCAACGGAGTCCCGAAACTCGCATAATTCCTATAGGCAGAAGGTTTCTTTGAGAGTCGAGCAGTAAAAAAGTTACTGCAGCTTGATAACAGTGTTTTGTCATTTATGCAGAAGGAAAGTGACGGAAATCTCACGTATGTATGGGATAAAGAATTTGAATTACTGCGCACATGCTTTATGCAGCAGCATGCTTAAATATACTGTAAGTCAGGGCGAGCATAAGATCGGTTGGAACACTTTTCTGTTGGCACAGTTGTCGAGTGTTATGTGGAGATTTTCCATAAGCGGTTGATGGTCTCACGATGGGTGCGTATGACACTTGGCAGCGAGGTTGATACCGCGACATTCGCATAAGCTATGCATATAAATCAAAGTGCATAAGAAACTGGATTTTTGAGAGCCACTAGGCACTCAGTTTCCTCAGGATAGCACATGGCACACACTGACTTGGCCCATGGACACTGCAATGTTCCTAGAAGGTTAGAAGGATGAAACTATGCTTTATCTAGGAAATTCCATGTGCTGCAAAGATGTCTGCCCTGATTAAAAAAATAATCACTTATTTTATGAAACTTTGATGTCAGAATGCGGTTATTTTCCGCTCCAGGCTCATATTAAGTTATCCGCCCCAGACCAATTATTCGGTATTTATGAATGCTTTTTCTACGCATCTTTTTGCCCCAGAGAAATTAACTTACCGCAACCACTTCCTTCTTTCCCAGTGAAGCTGCCAAATGAAGAGGCGCTAGTAATGTTTCATTGATAATATTGCCCTCAGCTCCTGCCATCAATAAATGACGCACTGTGTCAGCCCGTCCCTTCTCCACTGCCAAGTGCAACGCAGTATGCCCTTCTGGCGTTTGCGCATTGATATCTGAAACAGTGGGAGTTTCGGTCAGAAACTCAGCATGCAATGTTAGATTAGTACGCTTGTGAATAAAGAGATCAAAGTTCACAGCTGCAAGGATTGTAAGATGAAGAACATACAGTACTGTACATTTTGTCCTTTGGCATACCTGCTCCATTTGTCAGCAAGAAATCAATGATCGCAAATCTATTTCTGGACACTGCGTGATGTAAACACGTCAAGCCAGCTTTATCCTTTAGCACGACTCTCGAAGGATCTTGAAGAATTAGTTTTTCGACAACCGTCATCAGCCCCTGAGCGCAGGCCTGAAATAGTCAGTTTGGAGTGACACATTCATTATTTTACATTCATTATATTAACGTGTTTTCAAACGGGAGTCACGATTCAATAAGGTCACGCCAGTGTGGGGGAAGTACCAGCCAGTGCTGGTTCACCCCGACCACCAAGTCTCATCGTTAAATGTAGCAAATGTGAAAAATGTCTCAGGAATGATCCAACGCCTCGATAATTTTAGATATCTAACGTATTAGTGTCTCTATTGATAGAGCTCCCCATAAACAAGTTAAGGTGCCAGTTCGTCGAAACACTTTGCAGATCCTATTAAAACAACAAATTTTCGACATCTAAGCATTTTTGCCGACAAAAATGCCGCAATCGCGAAAAGAGAAGAGCTACGCTTTCTGCAAAGAATTTGAGAAGAAAGACGGTATTTTCCACCACCGCCATTCAAAGAGGGCAATAAAAGGATCACATGAGGAGGAGGAAAAGAATGGGGATACAATACAGTACAGTAGGAGTAAGTATGCACAGCAGGAAAATCGCAAGAAATTTTAATATTTTTAGCAACACACCTACAAGGAAGGGCTCCAAAGCAGAGAAAATGAATCTTGCATTGCGGCATTTCAAGATTTAGAAGCAACGCTTATTTAAGAAAGCTAGTGAGTTTTCATTAGCGCACCTCGTCATGCAAATAAGACCTATGGTTTTTTCCTACAAGCATACTGGGTACAAAGACGCATATTTAAATCAGCTGTAAAATCTTACAAAACCATCAATCTATAGGCTTAGGAGTTGTTAAGTTTCTTTTTTAATTTTTTTTTGAACTTGAAAATTTGCCTCGCACTTTTGTTTAGAATGCCACTTTCTGCCAAAATATCTTTTTGTTCATGAATACAAAGATTCGCCTTAAGTTTTTGAAATTCCTGTCACGTATGCATACCATGGCTGTGAGCTGCGATGCAGGGTAAGTAAGCACTAATGAAGCAAGACCTGGGTGGTTCATTGAATCAAAAGTTTTGCTGAATCATTCAACATTGTCCTATTCTCGATCAGCATATTCCGAGCCATATTGACACACTTACTTTGTGGACATAAAATGGACTCTCTTCAAACGTACAAATCTCCTTGCCCATTTTAATGCCAGTTGATAATTTTTCAGTCGAAGCTTTGGGCAACGTTTCTACAAACGTGATATTTGAGTCGACGACGCGTGATTTCCGCCGACTGAATCGCTTGACTGCTACAACCGCATTAACAACACTCCACAGCTTCTTCTCTCGTCGCGGCACAGTCGACGACGATTGAACCATTTGCTAAAACGAAATTGGACAAGCTGGGCGAGATCGAATGAAAAAAGGGGCAGGAAGTGGGAGGGGTGATGGACCTGGAAAAACCTTCGCTCACCTCAATCTTTTCCCATGGACATACATATATGATAAGGAAATAGAAAATGAGAAAAAGTCAAGATGACCCTGTATAAAGCACTATTAACCTGGCTCTAGCTTGTCCATCACGCGCTGCATGAATAAGGTCGTCGACAAAGGAAACAAAAATGAATTATTTCTTTTCTATATAACTCCCTGAAGAGTAAACGGAATTACATCCGTCCCATCAGCTATGTATCTGATATGCTTCTCTGGCTCGCCTATCGATAAAGACGTCCTGTCCTCTTCGGCCACCGAGGCTTGACCCAAGTAGGCGTGTCGTTACGCTGTCGTGGGAGACCATTGCATGGCTGCACAGCCCAGCATTGCTTTCCAATTATGCTCCACTTTCAGGGATTGACTGGCCAGATCGAGCAGAGGGTGAAGTTATTCACATTCCACAATTTGCGTCTTTAACAAAACCACTTCATAATTAATTTGGCGTCGTACCTGGCTCCACCACTTTTTAACATCACGCAATCTAAAGAGTGAAAAGCAGAAAGTGCGCCAGCGACATCATGAAAAACTGCTGTCCACCCGCTAAGTCTGGACTGTGATGCCACGATTGGACTTTGTCCGACTAGGTGGCCATGAATCAGCACGCCATGCCGAAGGTCTACTCGAAGAAAAAGTGAGATGATCGATGCCAAGTCTTGGGGAAAAGAGTTGTCCTCGTTCAATAACAAGTCGATCGATTTTGCTTGATTTTAATTATTTATTTGTACTAAATAAGGACACTTTGGCAGACAAGTTCGAAAGAGCAAAACACGCCATTCTTAGAACTTTTGTGATTTGACTGCTTAAAACCCCCATTCTACATTTTCAGGTGGAATCAAATATTCTACATCCGCCCTTTTAAAACTTGGGTTTGGCTTTCTCTTAGCCTCGCAAGTCAATTTTTTGCTTGCATATCGAGTTGGTATAATACCAAATCGAGGCTATGATGAAATTTAGTAACCTTTTCCGCCGTGGCAAGTCGGGTCGAAATGTTGGAGCGTGACGTTTATTGTCAGCGAATAATATGATGAGACGCTCGGCTGCCAAGGACAAACCCAACAATAGTACGATAGCTTGTAATAACTTTGTAGAAGATCGTATAACAAATAGGGGTCAAATTCTTGAAGAGCAGAATAAGGATGAAATGAGAAATGAGTCGAGAATGAGGCTATTAAAGGCGCGTAGGCGAATACATAAAGTATATCGTATTTTTACAAAGACTATCAGAAGGCTAACAAGGCTCCCTGATCATTTCAAGTGTTCAAAAGAGCTATGCCAGACAATGCAGTGTCCCGTTTAGAAAAATCTTCACAATGGCAAGGAGAGAAAGACCTAGTTCAATAAACGAAAATAGATATCGCTTTCGGATGGTAAGGGCAGAAATTAAACACTGACGGGTTCCTAGGAATGTACTGATAATCACATTACAACATCTCGCACATACGACGGCTATAAGGTCGTTTTGCTGCTATTCCGAGAATCAGGTGGAATTTCTTTTTCGAACAAGTGTTTAATGAAAAGTATTCTCGTATTTTGTCTAGTGCAAATTATTTGATGATTCAAGCTTCATTCAACATAAGCTGTGCGGAAAACATGAGAAACAATGTAGAAAATTCAATTGTGAAATTGAAAAATTGGATAGTTTTTATGAACAAAGAGGCGCAATTTTGGCCAGGTTTTACCAAGTTACAAAGCAAAACAAGTTCACGCGCTACAAGTCACGGCCGGATCGGATCCCATCCGTTCGGATCGTATCATCCGATCCGAATTATCCAATCTGAAGTTCCGAGCCAAGGGTGTTTAGAAAACCGCATGCAAACAACTAACCATTAAAATTGTTCTCCAACCCCTTGTGTAGTAAAACGAATTAGATGAGATCAATATTCTGCATTGATGCTTCCTTTTCCCTGCTCACGAATAGAGTTACAAGTCATCTTGTCGTTAGTATTATTTAAGACCAGTGAAAACGTGGATGACTCTTTGCAAACAGGTTGGAGTTAGTCGACAGAAATATTTGTTAGTGAGGAGTGGAAATATCCGTTTTTTTACATAGTTTGAAGTTATGCTGCAGTATTTTTTCTTATCATTTTTTTGGATGTTAGCAATCATGAATTAATGCAGGCACCAAAAAAACCTACTTCTCCTAAACTTACCAGTCAAGTATTGTTGCATGGCCCAGGGTTCCTTCGATACCTTTTTATCGACATTATTACAAATGAGTTTGGTTTTCATACTTTTTTATTAGTTGGGTTATCACCTATTCGACACCTACACTATGCTGACCTAGAAGCTCGAATTTAGCGACTACGACGACTTGTTGCCTTGCTGGTTTTCATCCATTTTCCCTATGTTCTCCCCATGGATCCCTTTCCTTTCGTTTTTTGGCAGGTCACGGATGATGGCCGGAAACCAGAATTTGTCTGCCCTTCGAAAGGGGCCTAACTTATCGAAGCACCTTGTCCCCTCACCTTTCGAAAAATCATTACGCTGTTGCCTTCCAAGTTTGGGCTAGTTCACAAGTTCTGCCTCCATTTTTCACGAGTCACTTTATGCAAGCCCGCTTTTCCACAAGGGCCGAAAAAGTCGTGGTGAAACGCTCGTTCGTCAGGCTTGTGACTTATTGCCCGTAGTTCTTTATACTTGCAGCGTGTGTTTACTTGATGCCCACAAGCTCCTTGTAACTAGGCGTCTCTCACGCTTGAATTTCTTGCTTATGAGTTTGTTTGTGGTGAAACGCGAATACTTGTAAAACGAGCACTTGTGGCGCTTAGAACACTTGGAAGTGCCTCGTTGAAACTGGGCCCAGGACGCTTAACGTAACTGAACAGTCTCCCGGCTTGCTCAACCTTTCGTCCATCTCAATATCATTGTAAGGTGATATGCACATGCAGCCAGTCTGTCAGAGGACAAACATGTTTAGCTACCCTGGACAAACTAGGAGATAAAAATTATGCCAAGAACATAAAGGTTTAAGAATTTTAGTGACTTCAGGATGCGTATGGAATTTTTATCTCGAATTTGTACGATATGTGGATAATTTAGTGCCGGGTGATTTAATTTTTTGTGCTTGCGAAAGTTATTTTAGCCACTGATTTCCTTGAATGCCTTAAACTTTGGATTTTGAGGAAATCAGACAGAATAACAGCGGCTGACTATTTTGCATTTTTTAGAACAAGTTATGTGCTGTATCCTAAAACTAACTAGCCTACTTACACCCCATCTGCACATCCCCAATTTGAACCTTCATCAATGCATGCAGGTACGACGAGAGAGATATCATTTTTTCGCCTAGCCACCCACCTATAATATATTGGGTGTCAGAAACCCTGCCTAAAGTGGTGATGTAAATAAAATAGAAATCCATGGCCTGTAAGAAAAAGTTGATCTCTTACTCGCGTTATAAATATGTATAGAACTCTGACTTTGATCGGGATCGTGATTGTATTTTATGCAAAAACTCATTCCTGCGTTAGAAAAACGCAATTTTACTCGAAATACTTTTGTAGGTAGTGAATTTATAAATATTACATTGTATGCCAACGAGCCTTCATTTGCCTTTTTGTCATGAAAATCGTGTTTCTACTGACCCCCCTTAAGCGACTTCATATGCATTGGCACTTCCCCGACTGAGTTGTCCTGATGTGTGTGCAGATTTTAAGTGCATAGTTTTGGACTCAACAATCGTTTAGAAAAGTCGCAGCGTGAAATATTTTTTGTCTCTTTTTCTAATGTCGAGCGATCTGTTTCATCTAAACTTGGGCTAGCATCGCTGCGTGATGGCTTTATCAGAGCAGGCATGCTCATGTTCCTTGTCACACACTTCTGTACAAGGCACAGGCACAGGGATAAGCTTTCTGTATAGATTCGATCCATGGAAAACATGGACGACCATGCTTCAATTTTTGACCTCCTGCTTTTAACGTTATGAGTGACTTCTATGCACCTATGAGTGGTGATAGTGACACAACAGTCACTATCAACAGTCGTTTTTTGTACAAACTCGATTTTCAAAGAAATATCGCGAAATACGTTTCTTCGGATGTGGCTAGGCGATATCGGTCATAACTTACTGACTTTCGGTCTTATATGATCAGCGATCCCATCAGCGTGCTCGCAAATGAATGAGAGATCGAATGCTAGTCGTAAAAAATTTTTCTCCTCACCCCTTCTTGAAATATAGGGCGCTAAAGCTTAAGATGCCCACCACACCAGGTCGACGACTTTCAGACCTTTTGTGGATTGAAAGACGGTGTTTCACCAGCTGAAATATGACCGATCCATCTAGCTTTCAACGTAGCCCCCTTTCATCCTATACTTTAGCATAACATTTTGCTATCCAGATATACAAAACACTGCAGCCAACTACGGAAAAATTAAAAAAAATTGATTTCTTAAAATCTTATAAACTATGTAGATAACATAGACTTCATTTTCGGATGGACCATAAAAATTGGACTGATTAGTTTTTCCCGTTTGAAATTCGACTGCTAACTGTTGAAATAGAGGGAAGAAGGTAGAGACCAACAAGTGCCAGAAGTAGGCAACTTTTGAATTTCCCGCCCGCGCGCCGCTTGTAACATTAGAAATCCAGAAACCGCACGTGATTTAAAACTTTTCTTATTTTTCACAAATAATCGATAGTCTAGTACAAAACCAGTTCGGCTCGTCATGGAAAGTAAAAAAACTAAACAGTTTCTTATTAACCACTCCTAACCCTCCTAACCGCTCTTATGTCATAAGCGGCGCTCGGGCGGGAAATTTAATAGTTGCGACCATCTGGAACTTGGTCAACCACTTGCAAAAACACGATTTTTGCGACAGCTCCATGAAGTCGAGTTTGCGTGAAAAAAACTGTTGCAAAAAAACTGTGAAAAAACTGTTGAAAACACTATCGCCATTCATGGATGCATCAAACTCGCACATAAAAGTAGGTGGTCAAAAACTTAAAGCTTGGTCGCCACTGGGTCGACGATGCCAGAAAGCCGCGTCTTTGTGATAATAAAGGGGGTTTGAAAATCAAAATATAAAGGTGATCAACCATTTCGAATGTGGTTGCATGCACGTGAATCAATGGCGAATAAGTTCAAGAAACCGGACAAGATACATCATCAAGACTTTCGCATAAATTCTATCACGTCACAAACAGCTTACAAGTTAACTTCAAACACTTATAAGCAATTCTGGGAGAAAATATTTCCAACAAGCGGCGCGCCACTTTCGTTACAAGATCCCACACATCAAGAATGCATTTTTTGCATGACTTGTACAACTGGAACCATCCTCGTCTTAGCGTTCTTCCAATGATGAGCTCGCACTGATGCAAAGCTTGGTTGCAACTTATCCGTGCCCATGCATTGACCAAGAAGCGATTCATTGTAACAGTCGTCGTCGTCGTCGTCGTCGTCGTCGTCGTCCACGTCAGCTCCGTGGCACATTATATCCACATCATCGCCTTGAATATTAAGTTTTCTCACCACCAACTTTAAAAGGTCTTTGACTGTCGACAGTTCCTGATGAATGAGCCTGATCCTGGAACGAAACTTGGCGTTAAACTCTACCTGAAACTGTGAGTAGCGTCATACTTTTTCTTGGTCTTATTCATCTCTAGAACCATCGGATTCTGGCGTATCGCATTATCGCGTTGATAGGCAAACTTGAAAAGTCCGTTGGATGCCTTTTCATGGCCGATGTCATCAACTGCCGTCGAACGGTAGCGTAATCGAGTCAAAAGGCGTTTGATGCTCTGGGGAACAGAAGATTTAAAAATGTTAGTTCCAAACAAGACATTTGCAGACTATGTTCTTTTTATTTCAGCTTTTCGTAGCATTTCTTGTGTCTCTGCCATTGTTTTCTCTTGGCTTACGGGGCACAAGCTTTTTTTGAATTTTGAGTTCGCGGGCTCCAACAGACCAGCAGACATGAAGCTGTGCGAATGGATCGCGATTGACCGAAACTGTTCCGCGTATGCGCACCCGATATGGCGTCATCCGAGGCTCGTGTCGGAATGAAATATCAAATAGAATGAAAATGAAATGAAAATCGCAGTTACAGATATCAAAGGAAATTAATTCATCACTTCTTCATTCCATTAGTTTTATTTCGACACGACTCCGAATGACGTCATATCAGG
Source organism: Mesodorylaimus sp. YZB2_4 (assembly GCA_030248295.1). Classification (NCBI taxonomy): domain Eukaryota; kingdom Metazoa; phylum Nematoda; class Enoplea; order Dorylaimida; family Dorylaimidae; genus Mesodorylaimus; species Mesodorylaimus sp. YZB2_4. The sequence continues at coordinate 115,827 of JASANH010001337.1, read as the reverse complement.
CGAGCAATCGCCAAACTGTGTCAGTCAATCACGATCCATTTCGCACCGCTACATGCGCTAGAGCCTGCGAATCTAAAATTCGATGAAGCTTGTGCCCTGAAGCCTTAGCAGGTCAAAAGAATGCAAAAGCGGAATGTTGCCAGAGCAAACATTGCTTCAGACTAGCGCAGTAGACCCGACTGTTACAACGAACTTACATCGACAAAAGCCAATTTCGACCTGAATCGATTTGGGAAAACCACGAGTTCCATTCTGTCCACTCGATTGAGGAGCCATCTAGGCAATTTTTTTTCTAGTTCTGTGTGATATTCAACTTGCATAGCTAATCTTTTCAACTGAGCATCTTTTTGCACCATTTCAATATCGCCTACTGCTAGACCGATCTATTCGAAAAATTCACAGTCTTGCAAGACTGCATGATAACTGGCATTTTGGTCGCGCTTACCAGCAAGTTCACAAATAAAATAGGCACTAATACGACGAACAACAGCAGAAATGCGTAGGAAAGCAATGGGAATGGCAAATTTCCATTGTTTAAATTCTCCACAAACGTCTTAAAAAAGTTATTTCCAGCTTCGTAGAAAGCTAAAGAATTGCATATCACCTAAGCAAAAGTAGGACAAAGAGGGAGGGGGCGGGGTTGACAAATTCCATTTTGTTTTGTTCTGTCCTGAATGCTCTTTTTAATGGACCAGAGACACGTCAGAGATAACAAGATCAACGAATAAAGTCAAGCTAATACAGACCGAAAAAATCCTATTTCAGCTGTTCTCAAGAAAGCGAAGTTGAAAATCAGGCATTACCGCGCAAAAATTGCTATTCAACTGGTACTGCTGCTTACTGCAACCCGTAAATATGCGGATTACTGTAACCGCTGTTTCGAAGCTTTCGCGCGGTAAGCCTGAATTTTGACTTTTTTCCCGATTTTCTTGAGAATGGTTAAACTGGGACTTTCTCCTTTGGAAACCAATCATTTCTGTATGAGTACTAGTGCCTGATATTGCCACCTCTAAACCATTCGTGGCCATATAAAAATGCGGAAATCAGAAGCCAGGTTTTCAAAAAAGTTGAATTGCACGCATTGGCGCGCTTCACAATGTGATGCGCAGGTAGCGGGTCTTACTGTAAAAAGTGGTTTCTGATTACAGTGGACTCCCATAACAGTGGTTTTGCAACAGCGGAAGAAATCAGTTACATCGTTAAATCTTGAAGAAACAGAAAATATGTAACTTCTATCTATTTGGACAAATTTAATGGAAGTCGTTGCGGTTACAGTAATCCAATATCCTGCGCATCGAAGTAAAATGCGCGCGAAGTGCGTCTAATTCAACTTTCGCAAACTAAAAATCTACTTTCCGCAATTTTTTTAAAGCGGTGCAGATGGAGTATGCTAAACTTAACCTCACAAGAAGCTTACCGCTACAAAATCGAAGTCACCCATCATGAACATGATAGTCCGGACCACTGAGATTGGTGGTGACATAAATGCATTTGCCTCCTGGAAACAAAGGATCAGCAACACAATTTTATTTAAAAAAATTAACACTGACCGTGCTGGCTAAAAGCATATAAAAAGTTAATCCAAATGCCACAATGAGTACAGAAAATACCGAAATGACGCGGATCATGGTTTTGAGGATTTGAAGAAACATCACAACATACAACCCCATCGAGTCCAATCTGAAAAGATGTAGCTTTAGGACATTGTGTTCTTTGCATTTCTCGATTCTTGATGGAACTTTAGTTGAAACAGCCAACATACCTTTGCAAATGAATGAGTAAATTGAACCAGGACAGAAAGATTGATATTGACCCGCACTGCCAGGATAGTGAATGAATGGAGGTTCCGAATAGCGTGTTGCAGACGGTTATCGAGCCAGAAATATACAAACTCCACTCTAAGTAGTTGACGCCGTCAGCGAAATAAAGTATTTTCTAAAAAAGCTTATTATATTGAATTCGCAAGATGAATGCGGATTTATTGAAGCCGTGGCAAATACCATTCGCAGAGTTCAAAAAATTAGAAAAAAGTGTGCCACAGTAATTCTTCGTGATCCTTTATAGCAAATTTAAATATGTTCCTGCTGTCCTTTGCTGCGCGATTTTTCGGTTGTGTTGTTTTCACACAGGGCTAACGTGGTATAGAATGCTATAACGACGCACGCAGGAAATTTAAACCTTTATACAAGCTTTGAGATTTGTTTAATTTACTCAAATTTATATACTTGTGTGTCAATATTCTTGTTTTTGTAAATTTAGGCAAAACCCATGTATGGTAATTGCATAAATGCTGTCTTCCATACCCTCCAATTTTCATTTCCTACATTAGCATACCATGGTTGCATCTCGAACTTGATGCAATCCAATTTAATTTCAATTCAGTAAGAGATCATGCACATATTTTTTCATGTGGCGAGAGGGAACCTACCTGTTGGTACATTTGAACGAACTCCTTCACGACATTCAGCATAATCATAGCGAAAACAATCGAGTGCAATAAGAAGTAAAGCGACGTTATTTCCTAAAAGTTTCGTTTCTACTGACCGATTTGTTACTAAATGCTTCACGCCCACTCTACTCACCAGTGCTTGTTCCATCGGCTGCACATCAGGGTCCGTGGCTGTGGAGTTGGCGATGACATCCTGCGACTTTGTCATTGTTACCAAAATAGTTCTCACTTTTTTGTCGCCTAGAGTCCAAACAGCGGCGGTGAAACTGGCGACAAATAAGGAATATAAGATAATCTGAGCTGAGAATATCCAACACCCGTAGGCACGCCTAGAAGATGAAAACGTGTTCGATTTATTCACTGGCAGGCTCTGCATGGGGCTTTTTACTCATGCATGGGCTCTCCTAATCCTGACAGAAACTGCAAAAGATTTTCCGAGCCAAATGTGCTTGAATATTTTTAAGATGAAACTAAAATCTGGCTCATGTACGTGCTTCTAGAGAAGCTTCTAAACAATAAACTACTCAGGGAAGTCAAAAGTGTTTTGGCAAGTCGTAGCAATCGCATCACGGTAATGATGGGATGTACGGGTAAGATGTTCACTAATTTCCCTTGTATGTCACAAAAACATTCGAGAGCTTTGCAGGCTATCTTTTTTGGACAGCACTCGAAACCGCGAGTCTCATGCGCGGTACATGTGCACATGTTTTAATCGCAAGGCATAAAGGATAAATAGTTTTTGCAATCATAAACTTTCAAATTTCCCGCGTGTGTCGCTACAGTACTTTATAGCACAATGATCCATCTCGTCGTTGTCCTGTGCGAAAGTGAGTGGACGAGACGAAACTCGCACAGGGATATCGAAAACACGTTGACCAAGTAGTTGGACGCCCGACTTCATGTGCGGGCAGAGAGGCCACAAAGAAGATTACTGTGCATTCTGAACTCAAAGTAGGAGATGTCGCCAACTTACCATTTCATTCGCAAATAACTCGATGATACAGGATGCGCCAGCAAGTCAACCCGTTGATGCGCGACCATGAGCTAGAAAATTTTTCCCTTACCATAAAAATCCCCTATTTTTCATCCAACCTCACATTTAAGGCCTCGAGTGGTTGTTTTGGCCTTTGTTTGCTTGATCTTTCCTCCAACGTATTCTCTTCGTTTGTAACATTGTTGAGGATTCCACGTTGCAAATAGCGAAAGTTATATTTTTCCTGTGAAATGAAACCTTAGAACTGTGACAGAACTGGTTATTTTGACCTGGTTGGACAGTTGTGCGTGTGAAATGCAAAGCAGCACTTACCCAGTAGTTAAGTGACTGGTTATCAACAAATGCACACGTTCGGCAACGGTCCAAAACTACCTAAACTAGGACTGCTTCTTCAACAAAACAGATTTTCGTTAATTTGTCTTACATGACATATTTGAGGCAGATGCCTAATCAAGCCCATGAATGCCTCGGCTCCTCGATAGTCCAGGATTTCTGTCCATCTAAATGAGAAGAAACAGAGAAGTTGAAAAATCTGATGCACAATGCAATACAGAAGGTACCTTCTATGCTTGACCATGATCAAGGCCACTTCGAAATGCTGACTCTGCAAGGCGATGTCCATCGGCGTCTCGAAATCGTCGTTGATCGAGTAGACGCATCCAGTGCTCAAAAGCAGGTCGGTTGGCCGCGTGCGATTGGCTTGCACAGCGTAATGCAGTGCAGTGTTCTGAAATGCAGCGGGCATTCATCATGTTGAACTGTTTGAGGGCAGTGGGGGTCTTACTCCATTTCTGTCCCTCTGATCCAAAAGGTTGTGATGAAAAGACAACAACAATTCCATCGTTTTGACAAAGTCATTCTGCGCAGCCAAGTGCAACGGGCTTCGACCCACGTAATCCCTGAAGAGAGGAATTTAAAATATACATTTTTTCAATTTGTAGTCTTTTAGTTCATATAGCATATCTTGAGAAAATGCTGGTTTACTTGTGTAAAAGGGCGCCTTTGTACAATAGCAACTGCACGACTCTGGTATGGCCACTCATACTCGCGATGTGCAATGCTGTCATACCCTGACCGTCAGTTTCGTTAAGTATGTTCATCGCACCGGTGTTTTCAAGCAATTGTTTTACTACGTTGTATCGCCCGTGCCTGCGGAAAAGATTTTTTAGATAACGCTTCAAAAAATATCGTGAGATTTCTCTTATTCGTACTGCGGGAGGTGCGGACAAAGAATAGTATCCTGCAGTATTATATGTTTCAAGGTCTAAGCCTGCTTACAGACACTCTGCGAAAGCGCGCACCATTGGGACGAGGACAGGAAAACGTCCCAGAGTCTGTCCGCGACAAAACTACCTTCTGGTCGAACGCTGACCAAGTACTTTATTATACTGTACCTACTCTAATGCCTGCACGCCACAATGCTTCCAAAACTTACTGCTAAAAACTTTTTTTGATTCCGCTTAGAAAAAAAAACATAATATTTGTCAATTTCTTTAACGTAAAAATCTTTTTCAAACAGAGTTCATAGTTTTAGACAGAGGAGTTCAGACAGACAGACAGAGCTCTTCTCTACGTAACCTCACGATTTACTGTCTCTTGATAATACAGTCAGGAAAGTATGGAAATCTAGTTTAACTTGCAGGGACATATCACAGAATAAGATATTTTAGGGAAAATCTCGACCGAACCTGGACTACCAACCCCGACAAAAGTCACCCTCAGCGGAAAACTGCATCTGTCAGGTTCGAGTGTGAAAATGAAACAGGAAAATGGATACCAACACAATAAATTACCTTGCCGCAAAATGCAACGCGCATCGATCTTCAAGATCTTTCAAATGCACATTGGCGCCCAAGGGCAGGAATGCATCGATGCATCGAACAGTGCCTTCTTTGGCTGCCAAATGCAAAGGCGTGCATCCAAATGCGTCTTTCTGGTTTAACAGCTTTTTTCCATCTTCTGTCTGAAAATGCTTCTGATACTTTAAAAGTAGAGCTAGCTTGTCGAAACAAAAAGTTCTATACTTGAAAGATAATCGAGATTTGTGACTTTAGAAAACAGGCATTGTTTCTTACCAATGTCTCAGGCTATTTGGGTCCAAAAAAGTAAGCCCATTTTCGATGGGGATTTTGAGTTGGGTTTCCTGACAAAGTGACTTTGGCTCTTACCTGACACAAATCATGAAATTCATCTTGCGAGAAAGCGCTAAGATACGCTCTTCCAACAAGATAATGCAAAACATTTCTTTTATTTCTGTCCACTGCCGACATGTTGGCTCCATTAATCAGAAGCATACGGAATGCCCGAAATCCGCTGCATGCCACGGCTAGCAGGAGTGGAGTGCGCTTTTCTTGGTCCGTAGCTTCTATGTCTGCTTTCTAAAATTGGGTTCGTTGCCTTTTGGTTGACACAAACGGACACTCAATTTGCTTCTCGCCTTGCGTCATAGGTTTTTAAGGCTTTCCGTGAGGGTCGACCCTCTTGGTATAACTTCAGAAAGCATGGTATTTGCAGAATAGGAATGTAGTTGGGTGCCTTTGGACAGCTCACTCCTCATTCCAGCGCGCTACTTAGTGCAGGGGCGGTACCCAACAGTTGTCCCCTCCACAATCCTGTTTCGCCCCTCCTCGCTATGGCCGTGTGTAACTAGCTCACGCAAGCGACGGGTTGTACGAGATCGCGAAGTCTCCGGTCAAAAAACTTCAAGTATACCTGCCGCTGAGACATCAAGTGGAGTAGTTTACGTCCCCTATGCATGGGAGAGTTTCCATCTCCTGACCGCCGGTAATGTTGATTAGGTCCCCTAGTACCTCGAACCTAACTTTATCACGCCCATAGCACCAGGTGCTAAGAGAAACGCTTTGTTGTTCCCCCTCGAAGTTTCTTAGAACAAGTGACTAGATCAGATTCTTGTGCGTGCAAAAAGTGAATTGGCATGTGATCACCTGTTCCAGTAAATACTGCACGACTTCTGGGTGATCGAACATGGCCGCCCTGTGCAATAAGCTCATGTCGAGCACGTCCTTTGTTTCCAAGACAATGCAAGCCTCGTCCTCGCCGACACGTTGAACGTGTGTCTCATACAATACTTTCACGATGGGCAGTGAGCCCTGCGCACATGCTAAATGCAAAGGCGTGGAAAAATCTTCTTGTCGTGTGTCGACTGCAGCACCAAATTTCAAACAAATTGATACTGACTATAACATGGAAAACATTTTACAGAAATAAAGTTTTGTTACAAAAACACTTACTTGTAAGTTGCCACTATTCACAGCCATGTGCAGTGCGTTATTCTTTTCTTTGTCAGTCTGATGCAGTAGCTGCTCAGTCGTCCAGCCTAAAGTTCCCCCTTAAAAAAGAAATCCAGAGGAGGCGTCAGCATGTCGGGTGTGATCGCAATTGGGATGAGACAAAAAAATGAATTTTAGAGTGCAGTAAACTCTTTTATTTGCTAGCAGCTACTCGAATCGATGAACCCAGACATGATTTGTCGGCAGACATTGGTAATTTCGATTCTTTTGGAAGAAAGGCAAAAAAGCAAACTTACATGGAAAATAATCAATTTGTAAAAATAACTGCAAGGTTTTGACTGAACCACATTTAGCGGCGAGATGAATTGGATAAAATCCATTTTCGGATGGCACATCTAACTTGCAGCCGGCCTTTAACTAAATTCAAATATTTGTGCCACGGTTATGAAAAAAATTCTCAGGCCTCATTGTAACTTCTATGATAGCGTTCGTTCGGGATTCCGGGCCTGATCCCAAGAAAAAATGATGGGGTTGAATGTTGTGGCGAGGGGGAAGAGGAGAGAAGGGAATGTTTCAGAAGGGCAACCTGGAGAAACTTAAGGGAATGATTGAACTAATTAAGAGGAAAGAATGGATTTTTTTGCTAATTCCGAACTGATCCTCCTTTTTTTGTTTGCCTGATTTTGAATGCAATGATGTAAATATTGTACTAAAAATTATTCAAGGGAATTGAGTTTCGGCTGTATATTTGCGGGCTACTCAGGGTGGATTGTGAGTCACTTACAGCTAATAAAAAGTCAAAAAAGCATTCTGAAAATCCTTATCCAGAACGAATGCTATTTTATGAGCATCCCCTTACCAGTACTTCGGCGGCTTCCGACTTATCACCAATGGCTGCAAAATGCAAAGCAAGCTGTCCGCGAAATCCTTTTAAATTCACGTCAACTAGGTCTTTAAAATAGCATAACTCCTAAAATATTAAAAATTTATTAGAGCCAATCTGTGCCGTCATCTCAAGTTATGATTAAGTGCACTCTTTCAGTCAGTAACTCCTTCGGTGAGCTGCTAAGGAAAATTTTACATATAGTAAATGAGAAACCTCATGAAATAAAAAGCTTCACCTCGAAAACATGTGCGCGAGGGTTTTCATGCAAGCGCAAGAGCAACAACTTTTTTAAAAGGCGATAAATTAAAGTCATAAGCCAAGAAAAATATCAGGGAAATGAAAATTTGTCTTTTAATACAACTAGCACTGGCTTTTGAGTGAAAGATTCTTTATCTACTTAACTAGCACAGTCAGGTCATGGCGGAATTTCGCACTCTTTGAGGCCCAGAAAAATGCTGACTAAAATTTAATGGCGATTCCAACGAGGAGCACATTTTGCTAGGAAGTAGAAGGACCTATGTTGACCTTTCCATTATGTGCGCTTATAAAAGATATGTCAACGAGGAGGACATGTGTCTCCTTTAATCCATCGTGCGCTCTAACACTATCTGCTGGCATTCCTGCTGTTCTAACACAGCTTACCGCAACCACTTCCTTGTTCCCCAATGACGATGCCAGATGAATCGGCGCCAGCTTCGCTTCATTGATGATATTGCCCGCGGCTCCTGCTATCAGCAAATGACGCGCTGTATCGGCTCGTCCTTTTTCCACGGCTAGGTGCAGCGCTGTGTTTCCTTCAAGCGTCTGAGCATCGATATCTAGAACAGCATATACGGTCAGTCAGCACAACTATGTTATTATTGCAAGTGATACTTGTCTGTTGATTTGATAGAAATACAGCGAATTTTTTGTGCTTTTTGCACAATTCATGTTTCTTCGGCTTACCAGCTCCACTTCTCAGCAAGAAATCGATAATCGCGAATCTATTTCTGGCCACCGCGTGATGTAAACAAGTCAAGCCAGATTTGTCCTTGAGCACGACTCTCGTAGGATCTTGAAGAATTAGTTTTTCGACAACCGTCATCAGCCCCTGAGCGCATGCCTAAAATAATAGCCTTTTCGTGACACATTTATTATTATACACCCATGTAATTAAGGCCTTTTCAGAGAAAAGTCACGAAATAATCTGTGAATAGTCACGTCAGCAGGGCCGGTGCTAACGCTGGCTCGTCACCAAGTCTGATTGTGAACTGTCGAAAGTAATTAGAAATACTTCCAGGATGCGTGACCCTGCTGCAGGTGGTTTGCTATAATAGACCACCTAGTAATGCCTCGCGTGCTCATGTCCATGCGCTAGCACATCACTAAACACAGATATGTGCATTCAACGATGCACAGACACATCACGAACGGGGCAGTTTACTCGACTAGCCGTCTCTCGTGGAATTCCATGCTGCAAGCCAGGGTCGACCATGCGCCCATCCCTGCGGCCTGGTGCCCCGTACCGTACTGCACTCGTAACAACCAAAAATTTTATTTCAGCAGATTTTTTCGAAAGGTTTTTTGATACTGAGCGAGGGCTTTCAGACTGTTTGAAAATTTAAATACGTCTAACTGGCCCCTATGAAGCAAAAAAGTTTACCTCAACATCAAATTATCACGCAAATCATAATAAAAGTCGGTACGGTCGGTACTTTGAGCGTCGTACCCATACCTCACTGTACCACCCCAGTAAGGCAGTACGGCTGTACAGTCGACTCTGAGCTGCAAGGCACGTCACTCTTTGGTCACTCTTCATATACTAAGCGGTCTGTGTCATGTCATACTTTATCCATAGCTGCAACATACTGCGCACTCGAAGGCAGGAACACGCAGACTGACAATCATTTTTTTTACCGAGGCAGGAGTCGAACCCTCCCGTAAGAGCGCACCCAGCGTGAGCGGCAGACGCCTTGACCCGCCAGGCCACGACCCCGGCCTTCTGAATTCAACAATACTAACTGATCCAAAGTGACAACAATGCGTAGTTTTCGATTAACAATCGGAGCAGAACTAACGCAGCAAAAATTTTTAGTAACTTGCTCCATAATTTACCTATTGCTGCAGCATATAACCTGTTTTCTTTGAGAATATACACGCCCTCCACGTTACCGCATAGGCCGCGTGTACATTCCCCAAGAAAAGGGGGCACTTTAAGGAAATCTGTCCCAAATTGCTTGGGTCAGCAACCTTGACCAGGAGGCCGCACTTCAGCTCCGGCTGGGGACGGCAATTTAGTAAGCCCGTCACTGGCCTTGCACCCCTGGCTCCGGGCGACTCGCCAGGTACTGTCGAGTGGCGGACGCCGAACGAGTAAAGAGTCAGGGAACTGGTCAACACCAATCGGGTAGGTCCCTTCCTTCTCCCCAGTATCATCCTGCGATGCTGGTGTTGGCACAGGATGCCCTCGGGTCCAGGTGCTCCTGGAGGAGACACACAGGAAAGCTGCCGTCTAGCTTACCGTATCATAACTGCTGGCCGGCTTTGGCCAAACCGGATCGGAAGTCCCGTGGGGAACTGGGGCGGCACGGGGCCCAACCCACAAAAATTTAAACAAAAAACTTCAAGCAAACTGGCCCATCAAAAAACTGTACGAGCGCAATGAAAAATTAACGATATTGTTTTACACATTACCCTGCTCCAGGTACGAAAAGAAGTCGCGTTGGCTCCAGATCGCAAAAGATCTTCCGCGCGCGCAATTATAATGACACTTACGATTAGTAATACATAACCCTATACTCTCTTCCCCCCCCCCCCCCCGGGCTACTCACTAATTAACTAGCGGGATTACTTGTACTTTTTCCCGGATTTTGAGGATGAAACTGATTGAGTAAACATCGAAAAAAAACTGGCACTGAGGCCCCACTTACCTTGTGAACATAGAATGGGCTCTCTTCGAATGTGCATATTTGCTTGCCCATTGTCAAACCAATTGAAAATCTCCTAGCCGATTGTTTACGAAAACTTTCTACAAGTGTGATATTTGAGTCCACAACGCGTGATCTTCGTCGGCTGAATCGCTTGACTGCCCAAACTACATTAATAATACGTCGGATATTCTTTTTCCCACGCGATACTCTCGACGACGATTGAGCCATCAGCTTCAAACATTTAACGAATCGCGCAACATAAATAAGAAAAAAGCAGGAAGTAGCAAAGGGGCGAGTCTGGAGATACCCGCCTACCTCCTCCCTACAAAAGCTTCAAAAGGATAAAGGGATAAAAAATGGGAAAAAGCCGAAACGAGCGTAAATACCTGGCACCTCTAACTTGCACATCACGAGCTCCATATGAGGTCGTCAAAAAAGAAAACACGAGAGGATTATTTTCCCATTAAAATCCTTTCAAAAAATACGTGCGCGCGAGCGAATAAAAATTTTCTGATATTCCGATTTAACAAGACGTCCTGTCCTGCTTAATCGAAAAGAGACCGCTCGCTGTGCCGTTGAACACGTCGTACAGTATGCGCCTTACATGTGTCCTTGTAGGGTCTTTTACCGATTCTAGGTCTGAAAGGAGCATTCTGTTCAGAACTAGAAATCTAGATGGGTCTGCAATGATGTCCCCGTTAGAAAAATCTTGATGATATGGCAAGGAGAGAAACCTATTTTAATAGGAACGATGCTGGGAGCAGAAATTAAAAACTGGCGAGTTCCTAATCACAGGCACTGATAACAATTTTTGAATTTCTGGCACAGACAAAGGCTATAAGGTCATTTTTCTGACATGATTGTGACCGATGGAAATTCGAAAATCATTGGAAATTTCTATTGGGTGTATTGATTAAGCCTGCTCTCTTAAAGGGCCACACACACGCTCTGAGGGAGCGAAACTGTGAAAAGTACTTATCGAGACGCGAAAAATAAAAAAAATTGCAGCCGGGTCTGAACCAGCTGTTCGTGAAAAAATCGTCCAACAATTTCAAATCCCGATTACCGCAAAAAACAAAGTGCAAAAGCAGGTTCAGTATGTTTAGCGCAAATGCGCCCCGAACTCCTACTGTAGTGTGCGCACAGAGGCGCGCCTTGCGAGACGAAGGAACGAAGTTCGACGAACGAGTGAAAAGTTGTGACTGTACGCTGGGCAAGAAGATGAATTCCTCAGGTTTTGAAGACGAAGCTCCTGAATATATACTGTACTAGTGCCTATCCGTCTTTTGATCCATCGCAGGAAGACGTGAATCGGTTCGTGTCTTGAGCAGGAAATATTTCCGAGAACTGTCCAGATATGTACGATCTGAGGTAAGCAAATCGTTCCATTGGAACAAGATACCTACGTACAGCACAGAGGTGCAGTCACCTTTTTCGGTGGTTTGATAACCTTTCATTAGATTTATGCCTAATTTAGGTTAAAATTAAAGCTTTACCACACGGAAGGAGAGACAACTGGATTTCGCGAGGCGTCGAAGAAAACCCGATGGTTCGAAGCATCGCAATGATTTATTTTGATTGATGTTGCATTTTACAATACGTCATTCATAGTCACTTTCATTACTCATTACTCCCCACGTTTACTTGCTTTACTATTCTATTGTTTCAGTTTGCTTTGTATTTTATTAGCTATGCTTTACACGTTCTATCTACAGTAAAAATTACCTGTATGACAATCACGTCTCAGACTAAAAACAAATCGTCGAACTATTTTATGGGCTTTCGGAGTGGTCGTCCATCGCAACTAAACTAGAAATGAGGCATGACTCAAACATGCAGATGCCTTACAGACAATAACTCTGATCATGAGACAAGAAATATGGATTAATAAGAGGATTTGAGCACATTGTCTCTATCTATCGTCGCCATTGTTTCGAAAAAATGCGCGGCTTTTTTATGATTTAGTTCAAGCTGCTTTTATCGGCGTACGCATTCTATGTATTGCGTAGAAGCCAGTCTGCGTATGCGTACATGCGTACATCGGTTAGAATGCGCTAGCGTATACGCATCCAAATTTCAATGCGTAATACGCAAACTTTGCGTGTGCGTATTTTGTACGCAACCAACTGTACAATCTACATTGGAATATTCATTTATTTTTCTGTCAGCCAAACACAGTAGCGCACTCAGAGACTCCAGACACGCAAACTAGGGCAGGCTGGGACTGAACGCGCCAAAAGAGCCATGGTTCTTCCAGACAGCATCCTGTTTCATAAAATGATCGCAGAAAATATTCAAATTCAGCTTATAATGTAAGACTCTGACAAAGATCTGGTACCTTTTTACTCCGCTCCACTGAAAGTGTTTGACTGGGGGAGGGAATATGTAAGCCGGCAATTCGAAAAATCATGGTCCATGATAAAATTGTGTCCGTTTACCGCTTTATCAAGAAGAGCGCTCCAATCAAGCATACAACTAGCAAAAAGGGGCGCCTCAAAGAATGACCCTCTTATGTTTTGTCTTCTGCCAGCCTTACTAAGCAAGTCATTGCAGTAAACTTTCTACCAATGCGCCTGCTGATACAGCTTTCAGAGCTACTTTCGACTTCACTGATGCAGAATTGAATGCTCTTTCTGCCTGTGTTAGTGTAAAGTTTACGACGCAACTTCAAAAGAAAACAAGCCGTTTCTGCGAGTCATTCTTTATGGCACACCCGACAAACAGTTTAAATTGAAGTATTAGTTTATTCACCGTGTGCAGGAACAAAATTGAGTCGATCGTTATATGATATTGATGCGTAATACTTTACTGGTATTAATAAATATTGGTTTTATCCCTTTGTTTTGTTTTTGTGAATATCGTCATGGCCCAAATTAGTTTTATTTATAAAATTCAACGTGCGCAGGAAACGTGTTTTGAAGCGATTACTGTCTTTTATATTGTATGTACCGTCATCCAGGGTGATGATGACCAGATTAATCTCGTTTACTCCCAGGATTTTTCTTTGAGCATGGATTTTGTGCTTCATTTGTTTTTCTAAGCTGAAATGTCATGCAAACTGAGCCTTTTGGCGGATTCACTGGCATTGATTTTGTTTTGTTTCCATGTTTTTAAAAAGTGCTTTAAGGGCGGCAGCTAGCTAACTTTAGTGCCTATTTTCATAATCTACGTACATTCTTTCCTATGAGCTGCAAAGCGTCTATCAGCTGCAGCAATGGAAGTAGGAAATCATAAGCTTGTCCCTAAAAATGAGGCAAAGTCACCCTGAATGACGGCACTGTATTTTCCCCACAACATTGTTTAGCCATGCCGGCGCGGCGGTATTGACCCACTGGGCTTCCTGCCGCTGGGCTTAGGCTTATTGCCGACGGGTTTGTCACCACTTGGTCTGTTGCCGCTGGGTCTATTGCCACTAGGCTTATTGCCGCTTGGTTTTTTGCCACTTGGTTTATTGCCGGTAGGCTTGCTGCCGCTGGGCTTGTTCGGTTTCCCACCCTTTCCTCCTTTTCGGCCTCCTCCTATCGGCTGGTCCTTACTTATGGACGGATCATTCAAGTACATTTTCTTCGCCGTATCCATGATCCAGTCGTAATAAAATCCTATTCTGGGTCCGACCACGGCATCACCTGGTCCGCAAAGCCCATCACCCGGGAGGAAACGACCATTTATAATACCTCTGTTGAGTACAGCGACCATTGTCAGGACCCCGCTTATGTAGCAGAAAATTGGAGCCCCGGAGTCACCCTAAAAATACATATGGGAAGCACTGAAAACTTGTGTGGCACTGAACAAAAGCCTTTTTTTACATCGCAGGCTGCTGCTGTTTCATTGAGAAAACCTATTTCAGTGGCTGCGTTGAAGAATCTTGTATCATCTGTTTCAATTTTGACTGGCTCAAGATCCAATACTTGCAGGGCTGGCGCATACTTTAGATCAGTAATATTCAAGGTGCCTTGCTCCAACACATCTAAAATTGATTATCTTTTTGGCAATGTCTGCAACGAAATGGTGCAACCAAGAATATTTGTGCGATTCATGCGCATCTGTATCAAAGCGCCGTGGCATTCTCTCCAGCATGCAGCTACTGGATAATGGTGCATACCAGGACTACTGGATGATGTCTTATTAATTCGCGAGAAGTGAAATATATTCTAGATGGGATTCTGCTAGACATTGCGTCATACCGGACACAATCAACCCAACTTACACGAATGAACTCCCCAGGCGGCAGTTTTGCAATCTCGAGGTTTCCAGGTCCAGTTGTCGTTCCTCATTAATTTGAGTGGTGCAGCGGTTGTACCAAACGTTATGGGTTCATTCAAAAAGACGAGTGCTATGTCATCCAGTCCGCTCGTATAATTGTAGTTAGGAGGATGAGCTATTTTGCTTGCGACTCGATAAGGCGGTGGTGAAGAGGGGCTTATTGCTGTGGCATGATCACCGACGTAAAATCTTACAGGCATTTTAAAGAAACTTTGTCCATCGAACTCCCTTAAAATTGGAAAGATCATATGCCAATTGAACTTGAACATTATGACAGCAGTACAGACGTGTTGAGCTGTTTGCTAAGAAAACTTACGCGGGTTCATTCGCGCACAGATCACACTAAGTCCGTTTCGTTATGATATACGCAGTCATACAGTATCCGTTGTGTTTTCAAATTTTTTAGAAACGGTGAAATCGGTTCATGGACGATTCCAAAATTTCTAAAGGGAAAAAGAGAAAAGGGAAAAGCCAGAAGGTTAAATATTTATTTGTTTTCAAATTAGTTCTGATCGAATTTAAAATTTTTTAAAATAATTTTTGAGAGAGGACGAAGGGCTTTGCGGCCAGAGAAATAAAGAATACTTATTAAAGAGCTGCAGGAGAAAATTAGAGCGTTGTATAAATTCAAACTTACAGTAAAAAAGAAACTGACCTTCGGTACATAGTACACTTACTCGACGCAGTGAGCAGATGTCAAGACAAATCTTGAACTGACATTATTATTTCTGATGGGATTGATCAGTGCGGCTGCGCACATAGGATATCTAATCCGTCCAGCCCCGTCTTGTATGCGTACACTCAGTATAAATGGGAACTCGTTCCTGTTAGCTGGTCGGCCGAATATCACTGAAAGGACAGCAGTGATGCACTTTGGTTATTACATTACCTAATATCTACCTCCAAGAATGCACGGGGGGCAAATTGCAATCAAGAAGATGAAAGTCAACATGACTGGGACAGATTTTCGATAGACGATGTTCTCATCGGCTGAACTGCCACTGCTAATTGAGGTGCCAATTCTCATAGGCGGGACCTGCCACTTTGATTTTGAGAGGGTATGTCTCGCTTTGATTCTTGGCAGCTACCGTAGCATGCTTGGTTTCTTACCAAGCCAAGCACGATCCATGTAGACTTGATTTAAACAAGACGCTAATCTGTCATAAGGGTTATTTCATTCCACAATTGCACCTGGTGCTCCGTTTTTGCCACAGAATCAGGATCGTCGTCATTGGCTGTACATTATTCAATTAACGCGAAACATGGTCGTGGAACACAAAGAAACACGCGCGCTGTCGCTGTCGTCTCTTACCAAGCATTACGAAAGTAGTCAGGGGTGCGTCAGGGCTGCTATGGTTTCCAGCCAACCTAAACCATGCAGAACTTACTGATTTCCTAGAATGAGCAACTGTAAAATTGTTTCTGTCAAGTGAGACTTACCAGAACTCATAAATCCCTTATCAGTCTAGCAGAACATATGGTTCAACGTTAGAGGACGAGGGCTGTACAGTGTATCAGCATGGCAGGATGTGCATGACTTTCGTATGCTATGCCTGCTACTGCAGTAGTGGAAGTGTTATAATGCAGGCATCGGCAGCGCGTCATAGGCCGCAAGAATCGATCGTCAGAGCTTCTCCGAAATTTTGAAAACGTTCGTCAAAGTGATTTTTCGCACCGCCAATAGCATCCACAACACACATCATCGGCACTGCACGCCCTCTGTAACTGCATGTCCTCTTTGTCCGCTTGTTCATGCACTGAGCAATAAGACGAAGATGTAACATACCGAAAACTGATTTAGCGACGCTCGTGGGAAAGTAAAAGTTTTGGTCGGCAAAAACAGTGGAGTTTGTTCATTGAGCGCGAATTAGAGCATTGATATGCACATTTCACAGCGGCAATCCGAGGTATATTTGGTACTCAACGGTGCTCTAGCTGCACAAATTCTAACAGCACAAAAAGTCATTAACGGATTAAAAATTTCTAGTTTGTTTTTGTTTTTCATCTATAGCGCGCAGTATTTTCTGAATCGTTATAGAACAGTCAAGTCTTGCGATCATACCTACGGGTGAAACATCAACCCGAGGGGTTCACGTCTCCCAGCCAGGGGAGAGTATCGATTACTCTCTCCCACGCGCCTACTAGGCGGGGTTACACGCCACCGCTGATTCGATCAAGCGAGATGCGCAAGGACAAGAGGCCTCATCTTGGTACAGCAGCTCGTCCTGCAGAGAATCAGTCAGCAAAAACCTTGATTTTCAAACAAACTCCTCTGGCAATTATACCATGCCTGTCTGGACTGAAGTTGGAGTGCCAGCAACCGTCTTCTTAGCAGAAGCAGCAACTGTGTGATGATCTCATATAGCCTGACAGCTGATCAAATGCACCGCGTCCCAACATGACCATGCTGGCGACCACTTCCACTGTCGACGGCTCATTGACGACCAGTCAGCATCAGAGCATCCATTAAGTTCATTGATGCATGCCGATATCCACACAAACTTCCGCACAGAAACTTTAGCGACTGCCCTGGAGTCGACTTCTGGACTCTTCCAATATGAGCCGAATGCAACGACAAGTCTGAAAAGGCCCCTGTCAGTACACATCAAAGTCCTTGGCTGGCGCTATGCCCACACAGGTCTGCTAAATGAAATCAACAAACTCGAAGGTCAGCTCTTCTAGGATTTCAGAAGAACTGGCTGGATTCGAATCGAGAGAGAGCAAGAAAGAACCCCATATTCCTAGGAGTCTGCCCCTATACTCCCTAGCAACTCCCCCAATGGCCAGCATCACCCCAAGAATCTCAGGCGACTCGCAGTGGCTAACGTTGCAACATCCTTCAAAGCAGTCCCAGAGAAATATCCCAGACAAAGTATTCTTTCCGCAAAAGAATCCGCAAATAGGCTCGATATTGATCTCGCAAGCTGAAAGGTACAAGGTTCCTACGGATCAAGTGACACTAGGCATTTTGGACTTTATTATGCCATTAACTCATGTTGGTGTTGATTTCTGCCGTCATGTTGTGAGCTAGCTACAACACTCCCTCGCAAATTTGTTGGCTTTTTGTCATCGTTAGCCGAACTGTTGTCATACTCTGCTTCCTCATGCACACATTGCACAACACTCTTTGCTGCTGACGTGATAAAAACACGAAGCAGCGCATACAATGTAAAACAGCTCACAGTGTAGAAGTCAGTTTTCCCATTTGGCCGCAGTGCATTTTCTGCTGCACAAGCATCAACAGACTTGCTGCTGTGCGTCTTCTTCTTTGAGTACAGAAAGTCCTCGACAAGCCACTTTACAAATTCCCTTTCGATCCCACCCAGCTTTTATGGAACCAAGCCATCAGTTGATCGTATTCTGCCTAATTCTGGCCACCTCTGCAAATATTGTTAGAAAATGTGTGAGAAATGGGCACTTTGCCCTGACGTTCGACGATGGTCCCTCCCAGCACACCAACAAGTACTTGGATATATTGAATGATACGAACACTGTGGCCACATTCTTTGTGGTGGGGGAATACATTGATCGCCCGAATAATCACCAAACCCTGAAAAGGATACTAAAGGAAGGACACACCATCGGCTCCCACACTTTTTCACATCCTCGACTGACCAATTTGTCACGAGAAGAAATACAGGAGGAAATGCAAAAAACGGAAGAGAAAATTTTCAATATGACGGGAAAAAAACCAGCCCTGATGCGGCCTCCATATGGAAGACTGAACGAGAATGTCACTTCGATACTGACCGAGCTCGGGTTCACTATCGTGCTGTGGAATTTGGATTCGTGGGACTGGAAGCACAAAAGCAGTCAACCAGAACTAATTTATGAGGAGTTTAACTCGAATTTACGGAATGCATCGAAAGATTCAACCTCTTGGATTTCCCTGCAACACGATTTGTCGAATGCCAGCGTGCCCTACCAAAAATCAATAATCGAACTCATTCGTCAACACGGGTACAAAATTGTCGACATGACCACGTGCCTGGGAATCGAGAAGGACAAGGTGTACAAGAATGATTGCGAAGAGACGAAAAGTGTTACCGTTTCTCTTCCCACAAGAGAAAAATAGCGTGAGTGTGAGTAGGGGAATGAGGGTGAGTTTTTAGGGAGCATTGCTCTAGGGCACAACAGTGTCAGACGGCATGATTTGGCGACGCATACTTTTCACAATACTGAATGAATAAAATATTTTCTTTACATGATAACATTGAAGAATCAAGGACTGCAACTCCGAAATGCATCTGAGTGGATAAAACGTTTACAATAAAAATATTTTGTATGAATTGTATATTTTCTTCGCGAATTAAAAATCTTTAGCTAGAGCTGCAGAAAATCAAAATATCCTTTCGCTTTTCAGAACCCAATTCATAGTTTTTTTTTGGAAATTCTCATATGCCTTTCCTCAAGTTTTTTCAGTATGTGCTGCACTTCTACCCAGAATAGTGTCGACTTATTTTCGCTGACTCACAGTCAGTGCGCGATTGTGTGTTGCATCTAGCGTTGTTACAGTTAACTAAAACTTAAACTAGAACTGAATCTCCTGGCCAAAACTGAATTTAACTGTAACTGAATCTTTTTAGAATCAGTTAAATTCAGTTTTCGAGTTACTACGCTTGTGAAAATTAGTAATCTGTTTGCGGATGTTCGTGCAGACCTCAGAGAGAAACAAAACGAAGCTAGACGAATTGCTGGCTCGAATCATCTTAATCGCGAGTTGGGGGTGTATTTTGTTATCCTTAGAACGCTAGTGAAAAAGTCGATCCATTCGAATTGTGGTCCAAATGTAGAGAAGTTGCAAAATCTTCACGAATATTGTAGTGCTTGATCATTTCCTGCAGGCTAGCGCTGTGTGAAAGAAGTTATAAGCTAGGCGAGGTCAAAGTCGGTCGGTATAATTAAAATAAAATAAAAGTAACTACAGTAGGGTTTCTCCTTTTCAATCATTTTATTACATACATTTTAAAGTTACATCTTCTTGATTTTACCAAGCTTTGGCAACCAGTAAGTTGAACTTGACATGCTTAGTCGATATTTCCCAATTTCCTGGTGTGGAAGAAAGCTATCTGAAAATATTTTGCCCTAATGGCCAGCTGGTCAGCTGCGGTCATGTAAGGGGGAATGAAGATCAGGATATGCAAATGAATATGACCTCGATCGATATTAGGCCTGTCTGGTGATATCTAGTGATTGCTGTGTTAGGAACCGGTCTCCCCTTGTCTGATGTGTGTTATTTGTTTGTTTTGTGCCGGTGCACTTTTGCCCTTGGGTCGATGCTCGTCTGACTAATCAGTGTTCATGCCTGTGCGTGTTCGGTGCGGTTGAGTAGTAAATCTCTCCTATAAGACAAGTGGTCTGATAGTCAGCTCCTAAAATCTTGCGGGTCTTTTAAACTCGTGTGTTGCGAGGCGACAGAAAGTCAAGAAACTCTCGCAGGGCTCTTCTGAACCCGCTGTTCAGGTTATGGGCTTTGGTTCCGTCCTCTAGGCTTCTGGTTCTGAATTTTTTTGCAAAAAAGACCCGATGAAGCGGACTTGCGAAGATCCAAAAATTTGCAGGACTTCGGCCGTTGACCTCTGCTGAGTAGTTGCCCAAACAAGCTAAATATTTTGCGCAGAGCTTTCTTTCGGACCAAAAGAAATTACAATCATGAGTTATGGCATTAAAAATAAAACGGCTACAAGGTTCAGGTACTTGGTCTGTCTTCGGATTTGTTGGTGGATGGACTGTTGAGACATGGTCGTGCATCGCTGTGCTCTTAAAAGGACCCTTCGGTGTTGACTTTGGTCTTTACTGCGCCTTGTGAGCTGTTTAAAGTCTTGAATGCGGAAGAGTAGTTATTTAAATGAAGGAAAGTGGAGATTGTTCTCGTCAAGTGTTCACATCTAGATGCGAAATGCTTTTTAAGGAAAAATTGAATCATTCAGTTAAAATACATTGACTGAATCTTTTGAGATCCAGTTAGCTGTAACTGAAACTGAATCTTTTTCCCAAAACTGTATCAACGCTAGTTGCATCGGATGGAGTAGATCAGATTATTACCCTGGCGTATGTGCATTAAAAAGGATTACCATAATATGAATCGCATGATGTCTCTTTGGTGAGATGGGTGGTTCTTACAAATGCATAAACTTTCATATATATGTAAAAGCCGCAAGAAACATTAGCCAGAGCAGCTACTGCGATGAATAGTATCAGGTAGCGCTGAACTCACAGCTCTGCAGTCTGTAGCACCACTATCTTATTGTTAGCGTACCTGTTAGTGCTCTCCAAAAAAACCTTTGAAATAGTGACTCGATTCATTGCCACGATTTAAGACGGCTTTTGTAGGGGTCGACCAAGACCTTGCCAAATGAAAATTTCGATCTTATGGTTAATTTTTTGTCCTTAGTACAGTAGCTTTTGCGCTTTTGTGTTCACCCCCTCCCTTTGGAAATACACGTAATAACGTGATGCTTGGGCGATATCGGCCATTTCTCCCCAACCTTTGGTCTTAGAATGATCTAAGACATGCATAATTTTTTTCAATTTTTGTAGGTCGGGCCCCGTGCCGCCCCAGTTCCCTGTGGGACTTCCAACCCGTTTTTGCCTATAGCCGGCCAGCAGTCTTGATATGATGAGCGGGGTCGTGAGGTGACCAGCTCTCATGGC
The DNA here is from genome assembly GCA_030248295.1 of Mesodorylaimus sp. YZB2_4. Lineage (NCBI taxonomy): Eukaryota > Metazoa > Nematoda > Enoplea > Dorylaimida > Dorylaimidae > Mesodorylaimus > Mesodorylaimus sp. YZB2_4. The sequence continues at coordinate 94,421 of JASANH010001337.1, read as the reverse complement.
AGCTTCCCTCTGTGCGTCTCCACTAGGAGCACCTCCACACGAGGGCATCCTGTGTCAGCACCAGCGTCCCAGCATGATACTGGGCGAGAAGGGAGGGACCTGCCGACTGGTGTTCGGGAACCAGTTTCCTGATTCTCTACTCGTTCGGCGTCCGCCACAGAGACAAATATAAATGATCGCAAGATAATAAGCTATCGAAAGATTTTTTTCAAATTTCCCCTGGGCCCCTGTGTTCGTGAGAAAATCCAGCGTGAGAATTCCAGCTTGCGACGCTTCTTCGACTGTTTTTTAAGGGACTGCGACAGTGCACTCATTTTTGTTGCTATCGCAAACGGTCGCAGACCCGTCGCAGGCCACACCACTGTAGGAACTGAAATTGAGACACTAATTTCCCCTACGTAACACCGTTCGTGAGATATTCCAGCCAAAAGTCAAAATTCAAAATTTTCCGAACTTCCCTGAGCGAATAGCTCAAAACAGGAAAATGGAACCCCTTGAAAATTTTGCTAACTGGCCTGCAGGTCTGCGACCGTTTGCGACTGCAACGAAAGTGCGTGCGCAGTCGCAGACGCGTCGCAAACTGGAATTCTCATGCTGGATTTTCTCACGAGCACAGGTATCCAGGGAGAATTGAAAAAAATTTTTTAGCTTATCATCTTGTGGCCGATATAGCCAATATCGCCCAAGCATCACGTTTTTACGTGTATTTTCACAGGGAGAGGGGTGAAAAACATTTTTGACTTTTGCATCACCATACAATCATGAGTACATAATCTAAGCACCAAAATTCATGGGGTCAAAATTTTCACTTGGCAAGTTCAGATTCGTATGAGCCCTTACAGAAACCCTGTCTTTGAAAAATTTCAAAATTTAATAGCGCAGGAAATATACTAGATACTGGCAGCTATTTACAAATACTGCACCACCCCATCTACCAGACTACTGTAGACACTGCGAATGACGTGCGATTTATACCGTATCAGCTACGATGCAGAGATCAGAATAGGACACAGTGTTGATAACTCCGGCCACCCCATGGCTATACTATATGTGATAAATCACATATAGTATAGCCATGGGCCACCCACACTCTTTCCATGTAAGGGTGTCGAAATTGCTAAACATTCTGCGACTGCTGATGCCTTTTCCATTTCTTTCGCCAAATTAAACCCGTAATGACAGCTTTTTATTGCGGCCTCATTTATGAATCTGATGTTATATTTATACTTTTTCAAATATATAAAAAATGATTGAAAAAATAGTGATACAACAAAATGTATCGCTCCTAGTTCCAGTGCCGTATACAGGAAACAGCTAGATGTTTCCTGTCGGCACTGTTGCCGAGCTTGATATTTATAGACATTATTAGAGCTCACGAAAATATTTTTCCTCCTTTTTTAATCTTTCGTGCGGGGCAGTCACATAGAAAATGCAATAATAGATCACTTATGCGGAAATGTCATTATCCCTAGAAAATCGAAAACAATACGTGCCACGAGATATAGCACAACATTCTACCTTGTGACAATGATATTCATCCAAAAAAAGACATTACTCATAACAGACTCAAACTATTCAAAAATCACATAGAAAGCAAAACCTTCGCGCAGGCTCGCGAGACATATAATGATCTAGGTACTGCAAAAGATTTGAAATACATGATATAAATACGAGTATTTATATTTCCTGTATTCTAAATCCATAATGCATGTACAAAATCGGATAATGTATGTTCGTAGTGCATGTATGTATATACCATATACATAGATGACTAACGTACACTCAATATACTTGGATAATATCAGAGTGAAGCGTTATCCGTAATGCGGGTTATAATTTTTAAAGGACACACCGGTTAGAAATACAGTACACCGCTGTGTAAGATTTGTGTTTGCAGAGTGCTGACAATTTAAAAATATATCCTGTTGCGATCATAAAAGCGGTAAACCTGCCTGCCTAGCTGTGATCTGTTTTGCACAGCCTACTTACCGAATAAATGTTTCACCTCTTTTCTGAATGTAGCACTAAAAAAGTAATAAAGATAAAAGTTTGCACTCCTTGTTAAGAGACCAGCCAAGGTGGTCAGCCAGACGTCAATGGTACAAGACATTGACATTGCTGCATATCCATATATCTCATCCTTAGAGCTATCAAATTGGATCTCTTTCTCTTTCACCATGTTTAGAAGCCATAAAATATAAAAAATTATGATAGAGAGCTGAGAACATAAAAACAAGAAAACTAGAACCCCCAGAAGCTTGAGAATGCACGCAGATTGCTCTCCAATGGCCTGCTGCTGCTGTGGTAATGCACTGTTTTGGACACGAGCGCGGCGTCGTTTGATAATAACAAGGGCGATTCTCGAAGAAAAATAAAAAGAGGATAAAAACAGGATCGATCTAACTAGGATTGTGATGATGTAATAGGAGTATCGGTAAGATGGACTCTGTGCAAAATTTGTAGACCCGATAGCATACACTTTGTCACCCATGCCATTTCGAACTTCGACAAGACGCCTTGAAATCAAAGACTCTGCGCATCTTAAGAACACAACAATTAGTGTCGATGTGGCCTCGAATATTGTGAACCGTTTACTTTCATAGAAAATTCTGGAAGGGTAGCAAAGAGCTACAAATCTTTCAAAGGTTAGAAAGGCAATGAATAAGTCTACCCCCAAGTCCAAGGCGTATAGAACCCAGTTTATACAAAGCATGGCCTGCATGCCCTTATAACTGTGCTGGTACGAATTCGGGTAGAGATCTCCCCTTGTGTGGGCGTAGAATAGAAACAAAAGGTTATAAAAAAGCTCAAAAACTGAAATGACAAACATCCAAACGTAAAAACGCTCTTTTTCGACAAATGCCTTACGCCGAAGCGAGGCTAGGCAGAGAATGCATCCGACGACTCCGAGTGGTGGGATGCCTAAATATCCAACATGACTCAGCTGGGCAAAAATTCTTTTAACTTTAGGGATCGTGGTGGAAATCCACAGCCAATCTGATTTCGAAACGTGCCGCCATGGCCAGCAGCTGTCCGAGTCATTCATCATCAAAATATCGCCTGGTTGCAATTTGAACCATTGAAGAGCTGATACGTTTGGAGAAACCATGATTGCACTTTCCGGATGGTCGACCTAAAAACAAACCATGCTCAGCAGTCATCGAGTGGGACATTGGATCTGCTGACCATCCCATTCGCTTTTGAGATAACGAGAAAAGGGCTGACCGTGTGTAGGATTTAGACTACAAAAGAAGCCTAGGCTTTCTTATTTTGATGCACTAATGATTGCGGCTCATCCTGCATCTCGGAGTCTACAACACGATTTTCTTCCTAACGACGTCAGATGAGAGTCTCATGTGTTCGATCGAATTTCATAGCTACAAATAGTGTACAATTTTTGTTTTCTGGGACTGTTCTAGCTACACGATGCCAATTATAAAAACATTTCTCAGCAACCTAAAAGCAACACTTTTTTCATTGATCCCAAGGAGGAAAAGAAATAGATCGATATCGCAGAATTCAGAGAAAACGAAAGCGGAAAGATTTTCTGGAATTTTTTCAGAGAAAAGACTTTTCAGAGCATAAATACTTGTGGGCTCATAGTTTTTTATCGAAAAGTCATCATGTATATTGTAATTATTTGTAAGAATAGAGAAACATTTTTCCAATTTTATCGTCAATACTTCGAGTGAAATGGGATTTCCGGCAGCAAGCCTTTCTAGCCTGCGTTGGGTAGGAAAATATGTTTACCCCGCAAAATCGAGGATGCTTGAGTAAAACTAAATAATTGACTTTCAAGCTTCAGTTGACATTATCATTTGTAAATAGATTTATTAACATAGTGATCATGACGAAGTTATTATTTCATGGCTTTTGTCTTTCGTATGCCGGCCATAATTATTTCCGCGCCTCTCCCTTCACTCTTACCTTCAGCCCTCTCTGAGATTGCATTCTGGGGGCCATCCATAAAGGTCGACCGCAGCCTAGGGTGGGAGGGGGGTAGCAAAAAGTGGTCAGGTGCGGTCGGGGGGAGGGGGAGGTGTAGCGGCCAATGGTCAGCATTTTCAACTTTGATGACAAAAAACACCTTTTATCTTCACCAGTAGTGCGCTCTCAAGCCTTCAAAACTTTTTGCCTTCTCTTCTCCTTGGTCGTTCATTCTAAAGAATGCAATTTCGGGTTTATCAAGACTCTTATTCCTAACTGGAATGGCATCTGATCCGAAAGGGAAAAGTTGAAAGGCGATGGCTCAGCTGGTTAAGGCGTTGATCCGCGTTGCTGGCCCGCAACCCTGACTGGGAGGCCGGGGTTCTATTCCGACGGAGGACGGCAGTTTAGTAGCTCGTCGCTGGCTTTTAGACACCTGGGGCCACTTTCACAATCAGCTGGGACATGTCCTAAAGTTAGGACGATCAAACCGCAATGATGTAAGATAGGACTTACGGTGTCGTAAAATTTAGGACATGTCCTAGGCGATTGTGAAACTGGCCCCTGGCTCTGGGCGACACCGCAGCTACTGTAAAATGGCGGACGACCACCCAAGGAGCAAAGAATTGGGAACTGTCCTCGAACACCAGTTGGAAAGGTCCCTAAGCTGCCTTAGCCCCCTCTCACCCAGTATGTCCTCGTGTGGAGGTGCTCCCAGTGAAAACACAAGGAAACTGCCGTAAGGGCTGGTCACCTCTAGGGATAGGTCGGGATCACCTTTTTCCAGGATCGGGATCAGGTTTTTTTTGTTTAAGGTCGGACATTGCTTGCACGCACGCAGGAGATGAGTCTATTTTCCTCACTTTAGTCATTCAGGTTTTTTAAGCTTTTTTTCAGGTCGATTTTCAGTCATTAAAAATAAGCTAAAATTGGTGAGTACATTTGCACTTTCGATGTGCGTGCAGCAAGGTCTGCCTAGGCTAACAAGTAAGTAAAATCAGTGTTGCTATCATTATCGATTTGAGCCGATGCTGTTGTTGTCCCTTCATCGCTACTGTTTAATCGCGGATATGATGGATCAGAGTGTACCATGCTCATGCATATCATAATTACCGTTATTATCAGAATCCCAATGCCTCAATGTCAGGATCGGGACCGGGATCGGGATCCTCAATTACAGTACAGTCTCTAGTCACCTCACAGCCTCGCTCATCATATCATGACTGCTGCCCAGCTAATATGATTGAAAGTCCCGTGGAGAACTGGGCCGGAGGGCCCAACCCACAAAACCTTTTAAAAATATGGGGCAAAGTTTGTGGAGGGTTTTTACAAAATAGAAATCCGCTCAATGAATCAAAAAAAAGATTTGCTTTCGGAGGAGAGAACACCTTGTCAAGCTCAAAAAAGCATGATGGAACATTTCACAAAACAGCGTTTGGAAAGAGGGTGGTATGGCTGAAGTGCTCGACCATTTTCGAGGGGGGTTCGCGAGAAGTGGTCGGCATGCGGTTAGTGGGGAAGGGGGTCAAAAAATCGAGATTTTGTGGGGTCGACCTTTATGGATGGCCCCCTAGGCTCATGTGAGGGATTACTAGAGTCTAAGTGATATATGAGTATATGCAACGGACAAATGCGTGAGTCGATTTTATTTGTGTTTTATTTGTTCAACTGCGGGTTGAACACACGACTGATAACTAGTAAGAATTTTCGTCCTCCAGCCCTTTTTTCTTAATTTTTTGCCGCCTTCGTGTCCCACAGCACTTACAACCCGCTTAACCAACAGCCAGCCAGCAGTCAAGATATGGTAAGCGAGGCCGTGAGTTGACCAGCTGTCATAGCCGCTTCCCTGTGTGTCTCCACTGGGAGCACCTCCACACGACGGCATCCTGTTCCAGCACCAACATCCCATGATGATGCTGCGCGGCATACAAAATCAAAGCTAAGTTTGAAGCAATATTTTCCAGCCTCATTCTTGCATACCTGATGTATTATATTTCAATAAGCATGTTTAATCATCTTTTCTCTTATCATCTAGACTCCCACTGACACAGAAAATAGAGCATTTAGGTTGCAATTTAACACAAATGTCAACACCCCAAAAATCCACAATCAGCAATTCCCAAATGGGCATTATACCACAAGATTCATAAGATAAAAAGCAAATAGAATATAAAATAGCAAAAACCGGTTTTTTGCGAGCCCAGAGGAAAGATTTCTGAAATGCCAATTTGATACGAGTGAATATATGTTTTTTTGCTCTCTTGAAAACTTTTTTGTGTTGCGATTTTTCTGTTTTCAGATATACGTATAATATATGTGATATATAGACACAAAATGTGTGCATATGTACGTATGTCTGTGTGTGTATATATATATATATAATATATACATATGTATATGTTATTTATATATATATAAAATATAAAAAAATATATAATTTTTTTTATTTAAAAATATCATTATATATATTTATATTTATTTACTAATATATTACATGAATATATAATAAATAAATGTACAAATATTCATATATAGAAATATATAGAAATATATAGATATTTGTACACATGTACAAATTTTCTGTCTTTATATTACATATATTATGCGTATATCCCTACCTAAATCACCAGGGATCAAGCCCGGGTATACATATATATATATATACATAAATATATATATGCACACGTATGTATATTCGCATATGTAGATGTATATGTATGTATGAATGAAAGTATGTATTTATAAACATCTGGTTATAAGACAAATGTACATATTGTATGTATATATGTACATACAAACAAACTTATATGTATGTGGGTGCATATCTACATTTATTATTGTATAAGTTCACTTTTATGTAAATTTTTGAATCGCTAAAATCGCAAAAACGGATTATCGTGAACTATATTGATTTGCTTGCCTACTCTAATTTTGAAAACATCGTTTTAATTCCTTCTTGAAAGTATCACTGAAGGTGTAATATAGATAGAAGTTAGCGCTTCTTGTTAGCAGTCCCGCCAGAGTTGTCAGCCAAACATCAATTGCAGAGAGCATTGACATCCTCGCATATCCATATACTTCATCCTTACCCGCATCAAACCCGATGTGTTTCTCTTCACCCATCTTGATCAAATAAAAAATAAAATTAAGACTTAGAAAGAGTTGAGAAAACAGAAACAAAGAAACAAGAACCGCTAAGAGTCTCAACATTCCCGCAGATTGTCTTTCGACCGCCTGCTGCTGCTGCGACGATACAATATTGCTTACGCGGGCGCGGTGTCTCTTGATTATAAGAAAAGCGATTCTGCAAGCAAAAAATAAGGTGCCAAGAAGTAAGATTATTCTTACAATTACAGAGCTAATATAAAATGTGTTCCGGAAAATTATATTTCTTGCAATATCAGTTGGTCCGAAAGCATACACTTTGCCACTATTGACAGAATAAACTTCAGTAATCTGATCAGAAATGAAAGAGACAGAACATCTTGAAAAAACGAAAATTAGTGTCAAGATGACCTCAAATATTGTGAAGTGGACACTTTTGTAAAAAATTTTCGAAGGGTAACACAGGGTTAAATATCTTTCAAAAGTTACAATGACCGTCAATAAGTCTACTCCCAAGTCCAAAGCAAAGAGAGCCCAGCTTACGAAGAGCATACATTGCATGCCTGTATAACTGTGCTGGTATACATTTGGATAAAGATTTCCTCTGACGTGGGCGTAAAATAAAAATAATATGTTATATATTAGTTCGAAAATTGAAATAACAAACATCCAAATGTAAAAGCGCTCTTTCTTGATAAAAGCCTTGCGCCAGAGCGATGCTAGGCACAGAGCGCATCCGACGACCCCCAGTGGAGGGATACCTAAATAAGCAACATGACTAAGCTGTCCGAAAATTAATTTAACTGTGGGGACAATGGTGGAAATCCTGAGCCAATCTGATTTCGAAAGGTGTTGCCACGGCCAATATTCATTAGACTCATTGACCATCGAAATTTGGTACGGTTGAAAATTGAACCATTGAAGTGCCGATACGTTGGGAGAAGCCATAATAACACTTTTCAGATGCTCGACCTAAAAAACATGACCGAGCGAAGATTGTTATACTAAAAATGCGTCGATTCGGACATTTGATCTACCAACTATATCAATCCCTTCTAAAAAGCTGATCATCAAGATCTATAGCAATCCAGTTGTTGATCTTGCATAATATTTTTTCGAGGAATATGTTGGCTACTACGATTACAGCCTTTATAACCAGGCAGTAACAGAGAGCGCTCATATATCTAAGATTATTACTGTATTTTATTCACTCCAATAACACAAAAAAGGTCTCGTGTGTCTTCATTTGCGTCAATTTTTGTCCGTTAGGTGCAGAAATTTTCGTCACAGATTTCACTTTTTACTCGGGGCTAATAGTAAAAGGTGTGAATTCCAATCAATGTCTTATCTCAGATGGCTTGACAATGAGGTATATTTATCTGAGGTTCGAAAGAAGTTTCCAGAAACTCATTCAATCTTTACAATCTTTTCTGACATATACGTGTGTTCAGAAATGCTAAAAGCTACAACAGTGATCACACCCAGGCTTGGAATTAAAAAATATATAAAAAGATGTTCCTGAATTCTCTTGCGGGGCGCGCATTGGGGCTTGTTAAGAAAAAGATATACATCAGACCTGGGACTTTGTGCTCAATTAGAAGTGGCAATAAAAGAGCGAACATCGACAACGCATCAAAAAAAATTACCCGGAAAATAAGCAAGAAAATGTTTCCTGCCGTGAATCGACAGCTTCGGCTAAACACCAGATAGATAATTGTGTAGTGCGCGAGAAAAAAGGACATTCGACACGGCATGCAAAATTAAAGCTAAGTTTAAAGCAATATTTTCCAGCCTCATTCTTGCATACCTGATGAAATATATATATTTCAATCAGCGTCTTGCATGTTTTATCCTCTTTTCTACCATTTTCTTTGAACAAATGTTAACATTTAGTGCTTTTCTATCTTTGAGAACGATTATATCTACTATTGTGCAGCATACTGATACGCATCAATAGGCCATTTCACAGTTTCTGGAACGTTCTTCATTTGAATCTCCCGCGTATGAATTCTTATAACAGGTAAGCCGGGCTTTGTGTGATCCGTGCGCGGATACGGAGGACAAGGACCAAATCACATAACTCTACCATTTGGCTTTCTTTTTTTGAAGCTTCAATTTCCGAAAAGTCATTTAGAAAATACTCTTTTTTTGGCTTTTTTTATCTGTCGCTCGTCAGGCACTGGATTTACTGGTGCCATTGATTGGCTGAAAGCGGGCTCTCACAAAGATAGGTTTAATATACCAGAATAATTTGTCAGTCCAATATGTGGAAAAATACAAATAGATGTGGAGAAAGCGTTTCCATGGGTAGGACATGTTTTATTTGATGTGGAGTTACATTGTTGATATATATACATCCAAAATTGACTTGATGAAAGTTGAAGGACCTGAGTATGTCGTTTTAGCTCCGGAGGGAGTGCTCTGAGGAAATAGAAGACCTAGTCTTTTTCAGATCAGCTAGGCCTTTGATAGATTGTCCATTTTTTAAATGTGTCTGCTCGCCTTTTTGCGAAATCAGTATCTCTTTGGCAGAGCAGAGTAAATCGCGGCAGAGAGTGGCTTACCCAAGGGCGTGCGCAGGACTCGAGGTGGGGAGGGAGCGCTCATTAAAAAAGGTCAAAATTTATATAAATTTCAGGAGTTTAATAATAATAAGATGGCGAGATGGCACAACAGCAAAATGTGTGTGTATAGGTGAACTTTGACAAGCTTTCTGGGAAAGGGGTTCATTTGCACCCTTGCATAATCCTCCCCCTTTCGTGGAACTGTCACTTCGAGCTTATTTGTTTCGCAACCGCGAGGCTCCTGGTTCGACTTCACTCCATTAGAATTTTTCGTTTTTGTTTTTCTTCTAGGGCTTTATTACTTTATTGTGACTATCCACTACTCCACTACTTTATTGTGAGCAAGGAATATGTGGGTGGTCTTTGATTTTGCTGCCCAATCAGAGATAAGGTATTAGGTATAATAGAAGCATGAAAGAAATAATTTTCCCGCTTCCGCCTGTGTATCTATTTACACGTTTAAAAGATCTGTGCATTTCACTAGGAGCGTTTCTGACTATGAAATAGTCATTAAGTTAGGTGGACCTGACAAGGCGTGAGGTTTCACGTTCCGTTGGAGGTTTTTGTTTTTCATAGGTTTGGAAGAAGGTTCATGGCAGTGTAAGACGTTATGTCTCACAACAAATAAGGATCAATATGGCTTAATCGACTGCACCTACGAGGCACACAGATGCGAATAACTAGAATACCGGCATCAGCTTATCAGTGCAACCCACAAAACACTAGCTAACAAAGGAACCAGTCAGCATGACTTGTACCCGATATTGACTTACGCCTAACAGGGCAAAGGTAGCAGCAAGAATATGTACACTAGAAACAGGTATCATTATCATGGCGCATGAACTAGATCTTATATTTCCCCTCACTGTAGTCACCCAATTTTCTCAGCTGATAAACGGATGAGCCTGTGGCATTTTGGTCGAAACTAGTTTGAAACAAAAACGAAAAGCAGTCTTATTTTTAAAACAGTCTGTTATGAGAGACTCGAAACTTTTAGACCAGCCAAAGCACACAGTGGACAACTAGGGCTTAGAATGGCTGGTCTACCCGGCAGCACAAAGAGAGGCCTCACAAGCTTCGCACTGGACACAATGTGTAATCACTCGCACACAGATGCTTGCCAATATCAGCACCAAAGTCACATTGCCTGTGTGCTGCTGCTGTATATACAGGCTCCCCCCAAAGGATACCAGCTGTGGTGTGTCACAAGAGCAACCCGAGTATGCTTTAGCCACAGGTCCACTCTCGCCTCCAGATTGATGCCCCGCAGCTGCAAGTAAAGTGGCATGGCTTACGATTAGATGGCCTAAACCTCAGGAGCTGGATATTTCAATAACCGTCTGCTCGTTGCCCACAATCAGTCATGCTGCTGATACTCTTGAAAAAAGAGCTCATGCTCACGTTCTCATGTTCATGCTCATTTTTTACCACATGACCAAACGCTTATGCGCACTCGAGGGTGAAGGGACACATTTTACACGAAATGATTTACTGGCCCGGCGAACACTCGCCCGTAACTGCGCACCTGGCGTGAGAGGCAGACGCCTAACCCACCAGGCCACGATTTCCCAATCGACCGTGGTTGTAGCGGCCGAGTAGAACAGCCATCGTAAGCTCTTGTTATCCACCGTGTGCATTGGCTGGTCTAAAAGTTTCGAGTCTGTCGTAACAAGCTTTTCTGAAAATAATATTTCTAATCTTGGAAAGTTAGGCTTTTTTTTAGCGGATTATCCGCACAGTATATGCATACCACGACTACCACTCCCTTCCGCCGTCGCCTCAGAAGTTAGATTCTATCCTCTTCCCATCTACTTTTGGAGGAAAATGTGTCAGACCAAAGAAAGGGGGAAAAGATTTATAACATATACAGCAACGTAGTTGAACTTCCGCGTGCACGAGCGTGTGCAAATGCTAAATGGACATGGGGTGATTACGCTTTCGTTTTCACATCCTCAAAACCGAAAGTGAAATTCGAATGAGCAAATTTCCCTCTGATTAAGAAACGAAAACCGGAAGCGAAATTTTGAACACGATTCAATTTGACCTTCAGCTTTTCACCTCATGATGTTTTTGGTGCACGCGTTAGGTTCGATCACAATGGAAATTATGTTTTTCGAAAGTATTCTAATCCTAGTAATACTAAATTTGATTCGAATTCGGATTTTATGGGGCAAATTCTGAATCGTAGCCATCCACTTAACTTTCACAGCAAAATGCACTGTATGACATACTGTATTGTATAATGCTGATGTTTCTTGTACTTGCAACTGGGCCCTCGGAGCTAATACGCAAGCAGCCGCCGTGAAAAGCACATTTTTCTAAATAAAACCATGACAACGCAATTCGGATCGTTACACACAAAACTCCTTACTCTGGCCTAATGCTGGTCCAAAGAGTGAAATATCCTCTTCGAAGCCTCCTTCCGCCGCGCATGTGAGCAGCCCCGCGAAAACTTCATTTACAAAATAATAACATTACACGTATGTACACCTTGGAAACACGAAAACATGTCCTCCTACAGATTCCTGTCAAAGTTCAAATGACATTACATACGAACTCACTGAAGGCATACATGGTAAAATTTCGAACGAAAGAAAGTAAGCACTGGCGCTTTACTGAAAAATTAACGCTGAAAAAGTGCAGCATTGAAAAAAGAAAGCTACGAACTGTATGAGCAGGGCAATATTTCGATTTCCCCCAAGTTTTAGCGTGTCTCGCAGAGATTTTTAAGTCTTAAAAATTTCTCTCTCGAAACTATTTGTCCAATGTTCAACTATGTTCTGGCAAAGTGTTTGAGTACGCACCCGACAAACTGTCTTGTATTTAGTAACGTACAGGCGAGGACAATCTTCATTCATTGAGTGCTACTTATGCTTCCAAAAAAAATTTAAAATCGTCATGTGTTTTCTAAAATTGTGATTTTTGAAGAAAGACTGATATGTTCTTTTTTTTCACCCGCCGAATACACGTTTTACCTCTTGTCGGAACGAAAGACTGAAAAAATAATACAGAAAGAAATTTGCGCTTCTTGTTAACAGCCCAGCTAAAACTGTGAGCCAAATATCAACAGCAAAAACCACCAATGTGCCCACGAACCCGAAAATTTCATTTTTTCTGCCATCAAGTTTGACTCTTTTTTCTTGGTCCTCCTTGAGCAGACATAAGATAAAGTAAATAGTGATAGAAATTTGGGACAATAAAAATAGAAAAACTAAAACTCCCAAGAGCTTAAGCATGTCTGCAGATTGTTCTTCCACCGCCTGTTGCTGCTGCGGTGAAGCACTGTTATGGACGCGGGCGCGGCGTCGTTTAATAATGACAAGGGCGATTCTCAAGGAAAAAAAGAAAGTTGATGAAAACAGGATCGATCTGATTATTACAATGCTAATGGAAAAAGAATTTTGAATGGTTGGACTTTTCGCGAAATCAGTTAACCCGATTGCGTACACTCTGTCGCCACGATCATTTGGAACTTGGATAATCTGATTTGATATCATGGAAACAGAGCATCTTAAAAACACAATGACTACAGTCAATGTGACCAAAAAAAGTGTGAGCCACTTGTTTTTATAAAAAGTTTTTGAAGGGTAACAAAGAGCTACAAATCTTTCGAATGTCAAAATGACAATGAATAAGTCTACCCCCAAGTCCAGAGCATATAAAGACCGGTTTATGGCAAGCATGGCCTTCATCCCCGTATAACTGTGCTGGTACACATTCGGGTAGAGATCTCCCCTAATGTGGGCGTAAAATAAGAATAAAACATTATAGATCAGTTCAAGAATTGAAATGACAAACATCCAAACGTAAAAGCGCTCTTTTGCTATAAAAGCCTTACGCCAAAGAGATGCTAGGCAGAGAACGCATCCGACGACCCCGAGTGGAGGGATACATAAATATCCAATATGACTTAGTTGTCCAAAAATAGATTCCACTTTTGATACAGTGAGGGCGATCCAAAGCCAATCAGATTTCGAAACTTCCTGCCATGGCCAACAATTATCTGAATCATTGATCATCGAAATATCGTGTGGTTGAAACGAGAACCACTGAAGAGCTGATATGTTTGATGGAGCCATGGATAAAATTTTTAACTGGGACCTGAAAAAAGGCTCTGAATTAGCTAGCTAAAGGATCATCGAGGCCGTCATAACCAGCTTCATGTGCGCTCTAAATGTAAGCTGGGGCTTGTAAAGTAAATAGTCTTAGACTTTTTGACTCTGCTATCGATTGGCTCTCATGCTTTTTGCTATTACAAGATAATACTTACAAGTATATTGGCAGAAGATAATTTTTCAAGGGTTTTCCAAGCTAAAGATTACACAAATGTTTAGTCTCCGTGACCTATTATATATTATGTATAGCTATGTAATATACATCAAAAATTAATTACGTATATTAAAAGCCTGATCCGCTTGATCGCGCCAGTTAGAGAGCGAAATCGAATAAGGGCAACAGACTCACGCCATGTTCATCATCATGCTCATGTTTTACCACATCACCAAACGCTTATGCGCACTCGAGGGTGAAGGGACACATTTTACGCGGAATGATTCACGCCAACCTTTTCTAGCTATTGGAAAGGGTGGACCAAAGAATATGGCTATGATATACACGTTATTATAAAATATAACACAGCTATGTCACGGTTCAGTTGGCAGTGTCCTGGTGAATAGATTAATATGATATTCGACCTTTATGACGCATGTTATTGTTCCTAGCCCTAAATATTGCTGAGACAAAATATTATGTGCCTTATCAGCGTACACTTTGTTCGTCTTTGACCTATACTATCAATGTACGAGTAGTTTTGTATAAATCCTCGGTTTCTTTTGAAAAAGCACTAAAAATACGTTCCCAGTCTAATTCTTGCTAGTAGACCGCATAAACTACAACTTCCGTCCCAACTGCTAGTTGGTGCTCTCATAAAGTCGTTATCGTGATCAGTGAATATGTACTATTAATTACTGATATACGTATTATTTCATCACAAAATAATGTCCAGTAAAGTAATGCATGTCGGGAAGACTTCAATTTCGGTGTCAGACAGTCGAGGAATATATGCGTTGCTGAGGCCAGCTCCGCGCGATAGGTTCTAAGCATGAAGGCTTAAGTGTGTGGCTAAAGGGCTCATTAACTGCTAAATAGTACTAGCACAAATTTAATGCCATTCACATCAAAAGATTAACGTCGATCCGTTCTCAACTAAGTATCTCTGGCAGCTTGTTTCATATCAGCAGCCATCGCGACGTGGGACACAGGAGCCACGTTAGCCATGACCAAAGCGAAATGTGTTTGTAAGAAGTTATCGGATTCCCATCATCAGAATACGATCGACAATATGGAGACCCAACTGCAAGTGAATTTCATAAATCGAGTCAAGTCCCTGTTGGAAGTTGCAATGGACATGGCTTGGCCACCAGTGACAGAGTGTACGTTTTTCATATGAGTTCTACCCGCTCGTGCTGTTCACTCCTGTCAGATTCATCGCTATCAGAGACCGCATAAAGTCGGCGTAGTACTGGCAGCTGATCGATGATGGCAATAAGCCGACGCCATCTTGGAGAATTCGGAATGAAATCTTGGGCAGAAAAGACGGTGACTTCAAAGTGGATAAAACAGCTGGCTTATAAGGCGATGAACCACGTTGAAACCTGCTTGTGACTTCCAGGAAAGAATGAGTCTTGCTTGGGAAATTGATCGTGCCTTGTACGACAGCTTTGGTTTGTAGTCAACCTATCTTAGTAGCGGCACTGCTTTACTGTAGCTCGAAGTAGGATCTGATTTATCGCGGTCATTTCGACTCATATCACCCTCGTAAAGGAGAACTATTGTTGAGTTTTGTTGTACCAGACGAAGGCGGGGGTCGGTTTAGAAGAAAACGAAGGCGGGGGTCTAAACAGTGCACAATCCCAAAGACTTTGTGAGGATTCGGTTCTGTTCTTCCTACGCATGCATAATACTCGTAATTTTGCTTATACCTTGCAGAGAAATAGCTGATACTTTATGAAGGGTCATTGCAAGGGCTTACTAAGAAACTGATAGAAACGAGAATGCGTGCTATGATCAACCCCATGTCGAACAAGAGGCACCCTCAAGAGTTTTATACCAGTATGACAGTGAAGAACAGAACAGGAATTTGTGTTTTGCCATCTTTCTCATAACATAGGATTGCCAATTGGCTAGATCTAAAAAACGATCTGTCCACTGTAGTGTCGGTACACAGTTTACAGCGCGTACATAGACAGTGCAATGGTGTTGATATTTTCATCTGCCAACAAAAAACACCGTTAAAAATCGCATTTATCGAAGCAAGTTGGATCTCGTTACTGTAACCACAGTGTTTCGATGCTTTTAAAAACCTGCTTTGACAAAAACATGAAAGAAAAGCCGATGTTTTTATGACATTTATGATCGCAGCAGAAATCCTTAAGCTACGCCTGATTTACGCAATTTTCAAAACTCCAAGGTTTTCAGTGCCTTGAAGGTGCGGAGTCGCATCCTGGAAACTCGAAGCGCTCGCCGCTTCGCCTTATTGCTCCACTGAATTCACTTTTCCCATGAATAAACCAGTGGCTGTTGTGTTATGGACGATTGCGTATATGAATGGATGATCGACCACAAATGGGAAAGGGGGCGGGCACACAACAAGTGCTTGCAGAGTGGCGAGTGAACCTGTCACAGCGGCTGCTTCCGTTCCTTTTTCGTCCACCTAAAACTCAGTTAGGGTGAATGCAGGTCTAGCTGACACGTGCAAAAGCCATACTTTGATAAAAGTTTCGTGCTTAGCCTTCGAAATGCACAATCCAGCCCGACCCGTCCGCTCGAACATGTGACTCAAATCGGCAACATATGGCTCGAACATTTTCTTCACGCCCAGTTTGCGAAAGATTGGTTTCAGGTCCGTCGTGCACCGCATTGTGAATTTTGGAAATTTTAAATCGATTCGGTGCACATGGCGATTTTTAAAAAGTGAGATCAGCTCTTCTCCAGTCAACGTCTGTTCCAACTGGCCAATGCCATCCCGCTCCTTGGGCAATAGAATGAACAGGCTCATGAGTTCTGGATAACTGTCATATACTAGCTCGATCATACTGTAGTTGTCCTTCTCGACAAACCGGTAGTCACCCGTTTGCAACATGAAAGTCACCTGTAACAAAATATATTGTGGCTGTAGAGTCAGACCTGGATCAGAAGGGGTTTGTTGGATCGGATCGAATCACATGAAATGTTGCTTTTTGGGGGTCAATAACGCATCAAATTAGTTCGGAAGGCCACTTGATGAACACACAGCATTTATGAACATGATGCTAAGGCACAAGCAGCGCCAATCTCAGGGCTTTGCCACACTGCTCATCATATATCTACCGCACTTTTCAATCTGATAAAGTAAAGAAGATCTATGCTGCTCATCAACTTCTGTAAGCGTAACTTCAAGTTTTCCAATAAAAACGTATGTTTCCACTACACTTCCACTTTTCACAAATATTTCCGTCGTCCGACTCTAAACTATTCGCAAAATCAGAGCCATTAATGTTTTCTCTGGCCTCAAATAATACGACGCTGACTTGTAATTCAAATCACTTGCACAAAAACGGATGCATCAATGCGGGATTTTGACCTCCTCTCTCATTAGACTAGAGTGGTTGGAAAAAAATTTCGCAATAGTGAGATTTTTGTTAGCAGTTATTGCAAAAACTATTGCCTTAGAATTTCGGATCGGATGATCCCATTTAAAGTTTTGGGTGGTTTTTTTCATACATCCGATCCAATCCGAACGTTAACCGCTATTCGATTACATCTGGCCATGACTATAGGGTAAATATATCTGGTAAGAAAAGATGAATTTTAAATGATGCTCGCAAACAAAATTTGCAAGGAATATGCACGTCTCCGCTAAAATAGAAGATGTACGAAAGAATACCTTTGTCTGGATATTTTTCGAAAGATACAGTACCAAAAATTTGATCAGTGGCCCTGTTGTATTTGTGCTAAACAATGATCACATATGATCCTAATGAAAAGTCTAGAAAAATACTAGCAGCTTACATTCTGCGCCAGTTCAGTTTTTCCAGAACGATAGAAAGGTAGAATCGCTGTGTCGGTGAATTCATACATCCACGCAGACTTCATGTACACTGCATTAGCCAAAAAACCCGCAGTGTCGTCCCCGATATCGCCGTCTTGCACTAATTCGGGGATCTTGCCAGCCGTTGCCTCCGAAATCCAGTCGTTAATCCGATTTCGAGACCCCTCGGGGTCCGTGCTGAAAGGCTGCGCGCTGATCGCAGCGTCGTCAAGACTTCGGATTTTCTTCAAATATTCTTTGGCCTAGAACATTTGGTCGGAATAGAACAGCCCGTTGCTGATGTACACGTTCGAATTTGTGCTGCGAATCTGCAAGTTGCGCTGGAGGGCTTCGAAAGAGTGCATCGTGTCCGAGTCGCTGGGGCCGCCTGGATCGAGTAAAAC
This sequence comes from Mesodorylaimus sp. YZB2_4, assembly GCA_030248295.1. Taxonomy (NCBI): domain Eukaryota; kingdom Metazoa; phylum Nematoda; class Enoplea; order Dorylaimida; family Dorylaimidae; genus Mesodorylaimus; species Mesodorylaimus sp. YZB2_4. The sequence continues at coordinate 76,353 of JASANH010001337.1, read as the reverse complement.
ATGGATTTCTTTCTTGGTTTCTCCACCGGCCCCTGGTTCAACTAGCGACAATGCCAAGGCGATCGAGGCTGGCGAAAAGACGCAATTTTCGTCAGGTCGGTTAATCTCGCGGTAAAATTTCATCGCCAAATTATCTATCGTTTTCGCCGCTTTGTATGCGCATTCGCATTCTCGACCAAGCCCGTGGGTCATCGGTTTTCGAGGGCCTCTTTTCATAACAGGCATCTTGTTTGCAGGAGATTTCTTCGTGAACCTTTTGAAAAAGCCGAAGAAACTTCTCTTGCTCGGCTGCTTCGGCGGTGGCGGCATGTTTTTCGAAAGAATGCCTTGAGATACTGCACGTACTGACTGGCATGGCTCGTCAAATATCCATAGTGTGTCATAGTTACTTTACACATTTTTGAATTGGCGCTGGAAGTGTTTTGTATTGGATAACGTCGTCGCGAGCGTACATGCATCGCATTACACATTATTGCTAGTCCCTTGTGAAGATGCAAGAAGTACGTGGCTGAACTTTAGATGATCTCAAAAGAGGACTTTAACGAAGTTTCGTCAACGATGTGCTGCCTCGATAGTGTTTATTTGTATTGTAGAGATTGCAGGTCGACCAAAACGAAAGTTTACAGAATGCCGAAGTACGCACCCTCTTCGATTTTGCATTCGGGACATCCCACCTGGCCAGGTTGTCGAGCCGCCTCGCACTCCTTCCAGTCGATCCGATAGGGAATCGACCCCACGACTTTACGAATCGATTGTAGAAAAGTTTAATCCACTCAAGCATGCGTCGCTGAGGGAGTCCAGCCAACCTACAGTAGTCTCGCCTTGCATTTGGTCGGAGTGCAGTGGCTGGGCTAACTTTGTTGTTGCCTGATAAGAGATTTTCTTAGAAATATAGGGTGCGCTAAGCACGTAAGCTGAGCAATCATCCTGCCGCCCCCCTCCCCTCGCCATCGGCACTCTGACACCCACAATGTAGTGTTTGACGTCCTTCACGGATGGCCCATTCATACTTTTTCGCCATGAACCAGGTTAATTTTTGCATTAACAACTATTTATATCAAAACTAGGAACTATACTTAAAAAAAAAACTAAAATACTAGGAACACAAAAGTGCTGGTCGTATAAGCGCGGCTTCGACATGAATAGGATCGAGCATGCTGGAGGCAAGAGCGGCGAGGAGCTCATTGATGGAGAGAACTATCCCAGCAATCGTCAGAAGCAACACAGCGACCCTCAAGCAACACCGCTGTTTTGAATTATGGTGTGAGCCCATGGCACGCAAATCCTTCTTCTCTTAGCTAGCTGCACCTGACATGCTAGCTACACTTCTAGCACGGATTCCAAAGCTCAGAACAGCTGCATAGTAGGTGAATAAGGACATTTTCATTTTGGAGAGTGAACATCATCTGTTGGCCGCATTAGATCGACCAGAGAGTTTTGGCCGAGTGAAAGAGTGGCTTCAGTTTTATTTGGTGAGTCGTCCAGTACGAGATGTCAGAAATCGTCAGAAAAGCTGGATGCACCATCCTCTATAAACCTGTTTTTTTTTTTAATATACACGCCCTGCCCTCCTCATTTCGCATAGTGCCGCGTGCACATTTCCAAACAGATAGTGGCTGGCTTCCTTCAGAAAGGATGCGGGAAAAACAACAGCGATGACTCGATCAAAGTATAACACTAAGTATAGTACCAAGATTTCTCGTCTCGTGACTCGCTTTCTATCAAGGAATTTAGGGCGACATACCTAGGATAGCTTATGAAAGTCTACCAACAAATGCAATGTCATATTCGAGAAATAGTAATCTAAAACCTCGTAGGTATCGATTCATCTGGAACGGGTTTGGTCTTGGCATCTTCCCCCTCCTTCTTGGATGGGTGCATGAATAGTTTTTCCAAACCGATGACTGGTGCTTCCAGGGCGCAGCTGACGAAGAAAGAGACGAACGTGGTGACGACCACTACGACGATCCATTTGGAAATCTAAAGCAGAGAAAGTCAGGTCAGCGCCACGCGAGAGCAGGACCTGATGGGAAATTACCCAGTTAAAATGAGTGTCCCAATGGAGCGGGAACTCGTTCGATGCGATTACGATTGGAATAATTGTGTAGTGCAGAAGGTAAATACAATAGCTGAGTCGACTTATTGGCAGCCAGCCACGCCACGAGAGCAGTTCATTGATGGGCCCTGAACAGACGTGTGCTTAGAGCATGGACTGGGGAGTAGAGGAGTTACAGCCTCACCTCCTCGGCCAGTTAGACAAGCGAACATGAGCCAGCAAATACACAGGGCCCAGATTGGACGTGTGACAGAACCATATAAGGCACGCACCCCGACTGGTAATTGAGTCCCTCTGACGTAGTCTGTTAGACCATAGACGATGGCCAGAGCCACTGCGAAGGCAACCACCCATATGATGAGCGCGGCCAGCTGGAAAGGGTCACATTCGCTGTAAACGTGGGCTACATACTCGAGCTAGATTCCATATCTGCAGTACCCTGTGCAGCTTTTTCCTGTACAGTCCTTTCTTCCAAGCGTATCCGAAGAGTAGCCCGATAAGGTAAGGGGGAAACCGACTCCAAGGGGCCATGTATATAAGCCGCATGTAGTCATCATCGTGATGAGCTTTCCTGAAGAATTAAGACTTGCTTCATGTTAGACGCTGATCTCGTGTGCTGAAAGTGCTCTCACGGATCAGCCGGCGCACCAGTTATTGACGTAGCTGGAAATCGATACACCACGATTGTGGCAGCAGTACCGCCAATTGATGCCAGGATGAGTAAGGCAGAAACAATATAACCAGCCAGTGGGGAGCTGCAATGTAGGACACAGATTGGCATTCTAACAAATAAGGCATCAGCTGCCCTCTGGTGATTTTGAACACTGATCATCCTTCGTGCGATAAGTCAGACCAGTTATGTCTGTGATGTGACCATGAGCGAAACACTTACTATAATAGAAGGAGTAAGATGGCAGGCGCCAGCGCATAGAATTGCATGTCGTTGGGCAGGTACCAGGCGGGTCCGTAACATTGTTTATCTGTATGCACTAGATTGTTGACATAGATCAGATTGGTCCACCACGTTTTCGGGCAGTCGTGTCCGATTGCGGAAGTGATGTCGTATTGATGCGGCCCTCGCACAAAAAGTGGAGCTAGTGTCGCGTTCATTCCAAGTATAAGCATAAGGACCGGAGTCAGTCTGAAAATTGGCAAGATGCTGTCGCAATCTAGGATATTCCACCACCTAATGCCCTGAGAACTCTTTTCGAGTGCCGCTTTATTGGGGATATCACTGCTTTCGAATTCTGCCAGCGCAGTGCTAGTCAGAAAATCAATTTAATTTGATAGTGAACAAGCAGAGTTTAGAGCAGTTCAGCGTTTTTGCATTACTCTAGCGTGGCACATTGCTATTAGAGCCGGTGCTTCACGCTGTCAGCAGTACAGCAGCACAGCATTCATAATCATAATCAGTTGTGGCGTGACATTCAACACTGCTGTTGCTGGATTTGGGCTGAATTTACAAGCGAGCTGTCCAAGGCCCATGCCTGGTAAAAAACTTCATCCCACCGTGTCCACACCAATCACAGGGATCCCAGTCTACACAATCCCTCAGACGTGTAGTAGGCGTGTTTGGCCTGTGGAGAAGGTAGTGCATTTGGTTGCCTTGACTGGCCGCCTTATGCACGGAGCAGTATGCGGCTGCCTTGACTGGCCACCGCATACAGCGTATCAGTTGCCTTGGTTGGCCGCTCGATACGCTCCTCCAGGCGAGGCTGAAACTTGTCGGGTTGATGTCTCAGGCACCTACGACTAGGTGACCTGCCTGAAGGGTTTCTGAGTCCATCCGCTCCCCGCGGTATCTTCTCCAATGTAGGGCTAATCCGCCTATTACAGACGTGTTTACCGCGCCGCCAAGGGTGTTTGCAACTGCTCTGTGCAATGATAAATTAGCCTAGGCTAGTCGTCCTAAGATGCCCGCGCTGGCGAACAGATCCACTGTCGATGGCGCAGTGAAGATCAAAGTCAAAACCACAGGATCCTGATCACGAGCACAGCAATGCACAACGATGTCTCAACAGTCCTACTATAGATCTACAATAGCCCGCAGACAAAGCCGCAGACAAGCCAAGTACCTTATCTAGGGTCCTTCTCGCTTCGTATGAATCAAAGGGAAGACTACCAAATGCCTTTTTGGACTCTGCTGACCCTGGTCCACACAATGCCTCTGGCAGATGGGGTGGACAGCAAGAAGGGTTGCTCCCCAAGAGTTCAGAGCAGCCAGCTTAGGCTCGATTCGACATTGAATCGCGCCAAGGAGCACACTCTCACAGCCTTGGCTCCTCCCCTCCAAGCCTCCGAGCCAACCCTAGCAGCACCCCAGAAATCTGAGGCGAGCAGAACGAGCTGTGTCTGTGCGCCCGCCTTCTAATATTCAGTGCTCAAAATTTTTGCAGAATTTGGCGCATTTATTAAATAAGCTCTGTTCTCTGTTTGAATATTCGCGCATTTGGCCATGTTTTATACCTGATATATCGATGTAAATAATAAGTAATCCATGTTTTCTTTGACTTTATAAATGTCGAGCCATATTTCTCTTCTTCTTTAAAAAATAAGTAAGCAACTAAAAAACCGCTGAAAACAAGCATGAGTAGTTTTGGTTTTTGTCATCAAAGCAGTCATTCCTTTCCATTCGTCCTGTTACAAACTAACATCCAGCAACACACTGTATGTTGCGCATCCTTGCTGCCATACCTCATAGTGAAAAAGGTATCCACAGAAAATGTTGCATTATTGATTGCTTCGAACGACCACTCTTTGAGCACTTTGATGGCATCGAACAAATTGTCTGAAATCATGGAGTCACTCATGCAGTATCAGTATCAGTTATATTGAGTTACCTGAAGTAAGCATCGCCAAGTAGCTATGTCCGAGTATGACCCAGAGCATGCTCATAGCTCTAATGCCGTGCAAACATTCTAATTGACCTTTTTTTTTCGACATGTCCAAAATTTTTTTCCCATTTGTGTACAACGAAAAACATAATAAGACTTGGGTTGCGACTGCAAAGAAATCGGTGGTTACTGCTGTGTTGCCTGACTTATTTCTGCACTTACAATTTCTGCGTCGCTCGTTTACGAAAACTTGCTTTTGCACGTAGTCGACGACTGTCGCCAAGGCGACTGTGACCCCAATAATCGAGAACACGGCACTGAAAGTCATCACTATTTTGATCAAATGAAGAATGTGAAATATTTTCACTCACATCATAGCAATTGCTCCTGTACTGAACCGCTCCTCTTCAAGACAAAAAACGTTGCAGGCCACGGGTTTAAGTACATCTGTGAATAAATATCGATGTCAGCATTGCTGACTCGCCAGACGGGTCGTCGATAGCCCGCTAAAGCCGCTGTGATAAATCGGCGTATGAATGAAAGGACTGCCTTATGTGGGATCAGCAAAAGAGGGAGACACCCTTGTAAGATGTCGACCCTTGCAATCACACAACTCGTACAAGTGTAACACGAGCTTGTGAGGCAGCAATGTGCTCGTTAGTAGGCACAAGGGCATTCAACCTGTCGGGTTGATGCTTCGCATTCATTGACTACTATCCGTGACAAGCTACGAGTTTCACAGAGAAAACCTTACCGTACTGCTGCACTAGAGCCAGCGCATCGCTCCCATGACATGTGCTTGGGATGCACAGGCCCCATCGAATCGCGCCGGAATAATGAGTCCAGTCGTCCGTCATTTCTGGGCAACCACCAGCTGCTGGGCCGAAAATAGAACTCAGCGACATCATTGCATAGCAATATTTCCCTCGGTATTTCCTGAAAATGTGCAACCGCTTGATTCAGCATGTCGCTGTGTCAGTTCTTTCAACCCTGATCATAATCAGTGAAAAGGCGGGAAAAGCCAAAATTTGAAAATCTTCATTGGAAAACAGCATACCCGCTTGTATAATTGCCAGGAGGCCTTTTCTCGTTGATGTTGACACATTCTTCATGACTGCCGTGCCAATAGTAGTTAAACCGCAAAATGCCAGATGGTGGTTTACCATATGAATCTATTTCTGAAAAGACGCGCAACTCGCTATGGTGATCAGATAAAAATGGCGGTTTGCTTTAGAAGTCTTTAAAACACTCAAACAGTTAGCTATAAAGCAAATAAAACTCTTTGGCCGCCTGGCAGCGATGGATGCCTCATTCGACCTTATTCAACTCGGCTCGTTTCGAATGATATTTTTACCTGATACTTAGCCAGAACTATGTTAATTATTTTTAAAGTTTGCCTAGTCATTTTCATGTCATACCCTCTGACAATAATTTGGGCACCCTTAACTCTCGCACCCTAACCCTCCCTCGAGCGCGGGAAGATGAAAAGGCTTTGAATTTGAATTCGCGCCAAACTAACTCTCCACTATTGGTAATATGATAAGGCAAAAGATGAATAAATATGGATACCGGTATTCTTTTTTTATTTATCATCCATATGATATCGATAAATATCGATTTTAGATATCGATATTAGGCAATTTAACTCTAGCCTGGTAATTCAAATGCAGATGACTTCCAGAATTCATTCCAACTCATAATCAAGGCTGATGATGAGTTAGGTGTCACTCACAGCAGTAAAAGACTCCTGAAGCAGTAACCTGAGCCACATGCTTTAGGGAAACAGCCTAAAGCTGTCAACCAGACAGTCTAAACCCCTTCAGAAAACTGCATCCGTGTTGTATGAGAATAAAAAGCCACGTGGTGACCTTCAATAAATAATACGTATACATGTATGCAAGCAGCAGCAGCCAAATGCAACAAGGAAAGCATGGCTTGATCAAGAAGCGGAACGTTTCAATTGGAGCAAGATAACAAACAATGTTTGACGAAAAGTTGAAGCAGTGGTTCAAAAAATTTAATTTAGATTGATAACTGGAGGGAGAAACCAGTGACTCACTTAAGCCTGATAAGGAGTGATTTTTTTGAAATTTTTAGCTGAAGGCATTTTTGGCAATTTTGGCATACCTCTGCCCCTAAGGTGACCAGAGGAAAGTTACATGACTTGTATGCAGAGGTCAACGACAATTAGACCAGTTTAGTGCAGGAGCCGGTTTCATGATTAGACGAGTGCGGTTGTGAGTCGTAGGACATCTTAACAAGACTGTCCTATCCTTCATCAAAGCGACATGGCTGTCGTAAACTAAGGAAATGCTGTACATAATGGTGAAAGTGACTCGCATCCTGCAAATGGTTAAGGTTGCTGCTCTGGTGCATGATATCTGCCGTACACAAGTAACGTATGAGCTCATAGCGCCACACCACCTTCGGCACCTCGCAAAAGCTTAGAAATAATCGTTCATCTTCTCTTCTATTTTGTGTTTAGTGAGCTGGTTTTATCTTTCAGGGCTACATTTCCTTTTCTAACATATTAGCTGGCTTCAAAATTTTTATCGCCGATAGAGAAATTATGAATCTACCAGCTGTTGGTATCTCAAACCTATACTTCCATACTTTTGCTGTTTTTTTGGCTACAATATCTTAAAAAACGATAATCAAACTGTTCAAAGCGAAGAAGTAGATGAAAACAATTGGCACGGCGATTCTTAAAATGCACACCACAGTTTAAAAGTCTTTGCTTAAAATATCTTTAAAATCGTTTTTGAAAAAATTTCAAATTTGTTTGACTGTCAAGATGCAGTTTTTCATTATTTCGGTGCGGTGCAGAACTGTGCTGGTCAAACGGTCAAAAAAGTCGGCACGGCGCCCTTAGGGTGGAATGGACATGTGTGCGCGTAACTGTCACTGTTCCACTGGAAAACTAGAAATCTTTACTGTGTTAACGGGTAATTGATTAGCTTTTATTTTGAATGGTATGTAAAAATTGAGCGACAAGGAGGAATAAGCAGGGAATCTGATTACGATCTATGCCTGTGAGCTCAGAATATCCGTTGCAAAAGGCGGTTTTCCGAGTTTGAAGCTTGTTCCAACACATTTCCAGCTTGTTCCGTATTTAATTGATAAAGTTTCAATTTCTCTTTTTACAGGACGTAGTCGTGGAAGCGCATCGACAACGAAATCTTCTATTGATAGTGGTGTTTTTCTCTTTTTTTCCGAGCAGACGAGCGGCATCATTTACGCGCACTTATGTCATCGGCAACACGAACCTGAGTGTAGACAGGCCGTTTGGCGCGAATTTAAATTTCATAGCATTTTCATCGTCCTTGGCGCGAGGGATGGGCCAGGTGCAAGAGTTTGGGTGCTCAAAGGACGTGTGAGAGTATGGAAAGCCCATTAAAAATTGACCCAAGTGCCCCTATCCCTTTTCAGATAGAGCTCACTCAACGATTTAAATGTTTCTGTCGGCTGGTAGTGGTCGAGGAATTGAAAAACCAAATGTTCACATTTGATGAATTTTTTGCGTAGCTGGTAAATATACTTTTTCTGATGGCCGTACTTACGTTTTTGAATCCATGCCACCTTGTTCCTTTCTGCAACGTGAGTCGCCACACATTGGCTGTCATTGGCTCGTGCGCACGCCTGTATGACAGCAGATTCGTGTTGGTATTTCTGTTTGGAATCGCGATAGAACTGCACGTCTTCTGCGCACGCACTCGATAAATTTAATGACCAAATTGGTTTTTGCTTCGGTATTGATGGGAAAAATAAATCGAATTTGTTCGATGAAGATAATAATTCTTGAACAGGAGTGATAATATTTCTGAATTCAGCATTCATCGAGTGCATTTTTTGGACAATGGACCATTTGCTCATCATTTCAGCTTCCCCATTTCTCCCATTCACAAATAATGCTAGTTTAAGTACCAAAATTACAATAGAACCCAAGTTTTTCAGTGGCATTGTAGTCGCACGATAAAACGGCCGAAATTAATTCCGCATCCGCTCAGGACTGGCGTCTTGTTTTGTCGCGGTTGAATATTAGTCCATCCCTTATCACTCGAGCGAATGTATGAGTGATCTAATCTCTGCAATTACGCACGTGCTTCAGTGGGCTTTGCGCCAGGGGAAGCTGACGAATATACTTGTTTTTCGATTTCGTATTCTGGCAAACATTTTCATTTCGATAAGCAATGAATTTCTGTGGGAGGCGACCTATACTTTCATTTTGCTCGCTAAACTGCTTGTAGTCGGCGGAAATTTCATGGCGTTTTCTATCATTTTAAAACAAAAACTATTGTGATAAAAAGATATCAAATATCGAGTGCACTTTGAGTCACTGCTTTACAACCTTTGAATATCGCGAGATGTGTGGGTGGCACTTTCTGCTTGGCGCTTGGATGGACGGGTGAAGTGCATTGGCGTCGGCATACATTTTCCAAAGTTTTGCAAGGCTATATGTAATTTCGAGATCAGAGCAAGAATTTGACGTTTCTCCCCTTGCCATTAATAAAGTTGGAGGATTGCTTACCTGCCGGGTTGGCAGGAGATGCTCGCAGATTTTAAATGAATATATTTCGCTGGTTTTTTTTCAAATTTTTGAACAAGACGTAAGCATTGTAACAGTACAAAGCCTAGGATTTAGTATTTTAAAAAAAATTTTATGTTGAAAACTTTTCAAATCTTGCGGCTTTTTTGTTTTAAGTGGACAGGTGTATGAAGTGAAGTCTGCATGGAGCAGGTTGTTTGGAGATGTGTAATCACATCGCACTCAGCACTCACAGCATGGCAGTTGTATCAAGTTGGCAGGCTCACATCATTGAAAACTGGTTGGAGGACTGGCTGTCGAAACAGAAGTCTGGCGAATCGGATATAGCCGCATCGGAAATGTTAGTGTCTGCTCAGATTTAGAGCTATCGCAAAAAACCGTGCGTCAATACAATCAGCTCCAAAAACTTGCGCTGAAGTCAAAAAATTACCTCACACCGCATCCATTTTGTAATGCGTTCAAATTTCCCGCTCGCATGCCTGGGCATCACTGGTAAAGAACCAAAAACCGTATTTCCTGAAAATTCTCCCCCCGGGAAAATTTTTTAAATGGGTCCCAGACGGGGGAGAAAAACCAGAGGGGGGAGGATTTATAAAGGGAGGGATTTATGTAGGGAGAATAGAACTCAAAACTTTTTTGGAGTTTATTATAGAAAGATAGACAGCCTAAAGCTTCCCAAGAAGTACCGCTAATTTCGCTTATGTCACTACTTCTCTTCCCGTATTCATACTACTCATAGCCGAATTCAATGAATATGCACGATACCTTCGTCTTCAACCTCACTTTCATCATCTGGCTCTTCAAGGAAAACATTTTTATCGCGCTAACACTCATATCCTTCACATTTTCCACACCTGATGATTCTGTGCGGTGATTCGAATTCGTCCTCGGGGAACGATTTCCAGAGGGGGGAGAATTAAGTTCAATCGGGGTCTAGACGGGGTAGAATAACCAGGGGGTAAGGATTTCGAAAGGGGGGGGGGGAGAATTTCGAGGAAATACGGTAGACTAGCTAAGGTCACGGTATTTACAAAAGAGCTCCTTGTCCTTCGTCTCCATGCCGACTTCACTTCCTACACCTGTCCACTTACAGCAAAAAAACGCAAAAAAGCAGTGAGATCTGGAAATTTTTGAAGAAAAATATTTTTAATTTTTTTTTTAAATTTCGAGTCCTATACTTTCTACTGTACGACGCTCAAGTTTCGTTCCGAAATTAAAAAAAAAGCGTAACATAGCCATTTAACATTGGCGAGCATCTCTTGCCCAACCTGGTATTCTTGTAATTGACGATCAACACAAATCCGTCCTCGTGTCCTGCTTTGGCTCGAAAGTATAGAGTGCGAAGGACGTGCCTCCGTTTGCACAACATTGTGTATGCACAGTACTGTGAGTTCCATCCTGTACCATCCTGTATCAGTAAGCATTTGATAAGCGTCATCTACTCCTTGCTGGAATCACTCGCGCGCTTCAGTGAGCTTTGCACCTGAGCTGAACATTCGACTTCAGTCTCCTTTTTCACCGACCTTAAAATTTCATACTTCGACAAACAAAATTTGATGAGCAAAGACTTTTGCTGTAATCAAAGGTCCCTCTGCCTTTCTTCTTGTTCCATCGACGATGATGCCCCCGCTTATCAGTATTAGCGTTTGCACCTGACACAAGCGAGCATCATGCGTCATATGTACCTGGGAGATAAAAGGAGGAAGAGTTGTCCCTGGAGTACCTGTTCCCGAAGCGATAGAAGAAATATCTGATTTTGAGGGGATCCCTGCATAACTTCACGATGCTTGAGAAGCCCTGATTTTCAGAAAATTGCAACCAAAGCTTAGATGACCGCCGCTACAGAAACAAGGATGCTGGTGGCTTAAAATTTATCTTTTTCAGCTCCTAAATGGTCTAAAAGTTTTCTGGACTCTAATAGGCCGATTTAATCCACTCACGGACTGTATTAATAATCATTACTAAATTAATTAATTACAGTAACTGTATCAATCAAGCAAAAAAGAATTGAAGTTATACGAAATAAAATGAAATAATCTTAATGTACCTGAGAAACTGTACCTAAATATCGCGGGCACTTATAGTTGAAAAGCCAGCTGGGTGTCTGGTCACTGCAGCTATCATGATGCTGCTGCTACCTGCTCTGGCAAAAACAGTGATGAAAAGCCAGTGCTTTTCGAAAAGTCATGGTAGCAGCAAGAAATATGGCATAAGTAAAATTTACACCATTTTAGTACAATACTTTACGCTGTGATTCTAAGTCCTGGCCAGAAAATAAAGTCACCGCTTCGCGTCACTGCTTCACTAAATTCACTTTTCCCATAAACAGGACGACGGTTGTTGGTTCATGAACAATCGCGTGAATAAATGGGTGATCGCCGACAAATGGATAAAGGGGCGGGCGTTTAACATATGACACCGAAGTGACGAATAAACCTGTGACAGCGGCTGCTTCCGTTTCTTTTTCGTCCACCAAAAACTTAAGCAGGGGGAACTGCAGGTTCCCCCTGCTGCAAGCTCACATGTTCTTTGCTGAGCCATATACCGGTATATACGAGTATATGTTTCGAGCCAACATCGAACACAAGTTTGACGAGCCTTCCTGGGTGTTCCTGGTATGTTGCCTGCGGCGTTATCATGCTCTAATCATCAGGCGAGACTGTAATCAGCCGTTCTCGCGCGACGCTGATCTCGAACTTTTTCTTCAGTGAAAGTGATCCTTAGAATTTTTGCTGCTTTTTAAAGATAGCTAAAGATCCAGGGTACATCCGCGCTGTTTTGTAGCCACCAACGAATATATTCAGCCTGGTGTTAATGGCTTACAGAAACCGTTTTTGCGCCATAATAGTAAGTTTTTGCTAGGAAAGCAGCGGGAGGAGGTCTGCCCAAGTCAAGCAAACTCATTTCCGCTCCATGCTAGTAACTTACGATGTTGCCTGCGGCGTTATCGAGTGAACCTGGGCACGCGCAAATAACTCGTGCCCAGGTTCACTCGGCTACTGTAAGAGTATACAAATGCGCGGGAACTTTAGCCTTATTTGGCTCATAACGATGGCATCACCTTTCTTATGTGATCTCGGTTTCTGAACTAATTTCTCAGCATCTCAAAACGATACCAAATTTAATTTGACTGAATTCGATTCTTTCATTCAGCATTTTCATATTATCAGTGCATAATAAACCCAACTTTGAATAAAGTTGAATATATCAGTTTTGTAGCCATTGAAATCCTCGGCCTGATAAGTTACCTTCTTATGTTTCCTTCTTTGAGACGTCTATCGATCAATGGGTGCACATTGATTTACCGCAAGGCCACTGTCGTCTTGGAGATCGGGCTTATGCTAATTATGATTCAGCACGGTCTAATCCTGTTTACTTTGTCCTAAATTCCAAATTCATGGGGATTCGAATTCTGGCTGCATCAAATGGGCAACGGATGGCCGTTCGGCGATTCGATCAAGTTGGCAGCGTAAACACTCTCTGCTTTTTTCGCTTTTGAGCGTTTTACAGCTGTCCAGTTTCCGAGTGCTTTTTCGAAATTAGATAACAAGTGGACAGCCTACGCGGAGATAGGCTCGTCCTTGGGGGTGGGCAGTGCTCACATGTGGCCAATAGCGGCCAAACAGGTGGTGCAAAGTGGAGACAGGTATATCACGGCCGCCAACGTCCTTCTCGAAAGCACACTTTTACAGGCTCACTATCCAATTTATTAGCGGGGCGAAAATTGGGTCCAGGCCTGATAATCTTCCCCTGTGTCTCGTTGCTGCCATAAGATTGAAAATAGCAGCCAGAAAGTCCTGGGCTCTGAGCACCAATGCTAAGCAGGAATGGAAATTGAAAAGGAAAGCTTGCGTATTATCCTTTATCCTAGGCACCACTGTCCTCTTCGATCACGTGATATGGGCATCACACAACATTTTTGCACAGTTTGTGACATCCACCGATGCAAAAACAGTTTATTTTCATCTTCGAAGAATCCATTGGTTATGTGGAGAAAAAAAAAGTTTAAGATGTCATGAACTTATGCCTAAGATTATTAGGGCAGGTGGTCCACAGCTGGAGATTCCTTATGTATTAAGTATTTAATCCAACTATGAGACACGGGTTTATTGCACTTTTTCCAAAGCAAAAGGATGACCTCTGTGTTTTCACCTGGCACCTAGGTACACGACTGAATTGAGTCTAGAACTCATTTTCCGCGATTATGTCTTGATTCTATTGACAACTGCCTGCTCACCTGCACTAGCACTAATTCACAAGCGAACACAGCTTCAAGTCTTAATGTTGCAAGGCTGTCTCGAAAAAGTTAATCAAGTTTGGCTTCGGGCTGCGGAAGCCTCTTTTCTGTATTGCTCTGTCCGACACGCCTCGCCTGCACGGCTGGTGCAGTACCTGCATACTGTGGTGTCAATGCTTGATTATTGTCCCTTTATATATGGCCCTCCCGAATAAGCCCACCCCCTCCACTTTGACGCCGTGGAAGAACGTCCCTTTTTGGGATGTACGTATGAAAAATATGAAGCTACTGTAATGGACGATGCCATGTCTTGCAAATTCTACTTTGCTTGTCTTGTAACTTGCTCTTGCTTTCTTATGCATTGTGGTGCATTTAACTGACGTGCTGAACACATTTCGACTTTATATGTTGGCGAGTATCACTAATTTTTAAATGGCATCGCAGGAGCATGATTTTCTCAAATAAGTTTTCAAAAGTTGCCACTTTTGAAGACATTCTAGCCCCGCTCCTTCAGGTCACCTGAAAACAGATATTTAAAGTAAAACGTTCTTGGAAATATTAATGGAAACCAAAAAAAGCGCGCAGTCAGCCGTAATTCAGCAGCCCTTCTCATAACGCGCCTATTTTCCCCTCCTGGAGGTGCTGGGTGCCCCCCACCTCGTGCCTCAAATCCTGGAGGCGCAACGAAGTCCACGCTTCCGATAATCGACTCGTGAAAGGAGGGGAAATCACAAGCCATCTACACACAGCGTCAGTGAGCGTTAAATAAATTATATGTATCATCAACGTGTAACTCGACTGGGGCCGTATTACTGGAGGGAGTGATTAGTGGAGCTGCACCTCTCCAAAAACCCAGGTAACAAGTCTACCGACCAAGTACATGGCTGAAACATCAGCCTGACGGGTGACGCTCCCAGCTGCTGGCTCCATGCAGAGTATCGATTACCAGTCGAGCTTCTACAACGCGGCAGGTTTTCTGCGTATTGACAAAGGTAAGACATATCGATCTTTAACCCCCCCCCCCCCCCCTCCGCTCCATCAGACACTTCGCGTAAAAAGCAGCACTGGTTTCACATTTGGCCAGTTTGGCCAGTTTGTCCAGCAATCACGCCACCTAGACCAGCGCTGGTTTTTGATTCTGGTTGGCATCAGTTCAGTCAGTCTCGCTTCTTGTCCGCGTGCGCATTATTTGCTCTTGCTCGCCTGGGTCCGCTTCGTCTTTTTCATCCTCCGAGAACCTTCTTGATCAAGTAAGATGTGCATAATCATTCTGTTTTGTAAAGTTGCTGCAATTGACAACGCTTTTAGGTGATTGCTGTTCGGTTTGCCCGTTCGATCGTCGCCGCTCCGGGACACGTAAGTTGTTCAGGCTGGGTTAGGTGGGTTTTGGCGCCTCGTATGCCCCATAAGAGGCGCCAAAACCCACCTTTGGAGTTTACATTTTGGCGCCATTTTAAAATAATGGCGCCAATATTTTAAGAATCGGATCAGCTGGATCGGATCACGATCAGACTGATCAGACCTGGCAGACCTGGATTGAAACCCAGGCTCCAGATGAGATTGCCGGGAGCCGGCCCGTCGACCTGTCGACCTGCTTTGCGACGGTTCATCATGACTGGCTCTTGGACCCACCAGCAGCCCCCTACCCCTATTCCGTCAATACTTATTGTTGTATGTTTCATTCTGCCTTGTATCGTTCCCCGCCCACCAGCTTTTTGCACCTTAGTCCTCCTCCGAGTACAATTGCTGATCTTTTTTAGAGTTCTTCGCCCGGCACCCGCTTTGCTCTGATCGCCGTCGTTTCCCGCTCGATTTCGCCTTGGCCCGATCACGTAAGCAGTTTACATCTGAGGCCGTACCACAGAAAGCAGGTAGGGGGTACCTTTTAGCAAAGATAGAGACAGGGTTGTCCCTACCTGGAGGTAGAGACAGGGTTGCCCTCACACTTACTAGTATCACAGAAAGAGCAGATAGAGGGAGCCAACTGGTAGAGGTAGATGTCTACCCCTCTCATTTGGCTACCCTGCTCTAGAGGAGGGTAGCCAACGGGTAGGCAAAGAAATCAATACGAAAGAGCGCGCAAAAGATGGGGTGGCTGCACAGGATGATAGACAGTGGGTAGGATAAGGTGATCGCCCTTTCCAAATGCGGAAGTCTTTCTCCATGGCAGCCATGGTTTTTTTTGAGTTGCCGCCACTGATAATGGGTAGAAAAACTTGTTTCCTTCCAAGTTCAGACTTATTAGCGGAGGTTAACAGAAAAACGTAATGGATTGCTGGTAGCAAAGATCAGGTAGTTCTATCTTTTCGCTACCCGCATTTAGTGGTAGCGGCAGACCTGTCTCTACCTCTACCCGTTACCGATTGGTAATCCCATCTTTTGGCACCCCCTACCTCTACCAAACGGTAGTGCCCTACCTCTATCTGCTTTCTGTGGTACGGGTCCAGATGGTACTAACGTACTATACTGCCCTCCCCTGCCTTGACTACCCACAGCCGGCAACTGTGTTGTTGTTAGCTTCGATTAAGCGACTAGATAGGGGGCAGATAATTGGTACATTTGGCACACTAATACTCACACCAAATTTCCTCTTGCAATATGATTGAATCCATCGTCCCGCTACAGTTTTTGATTTCCCGCCGCCGATTCTGACCAATTTCCATACTGCAAAGAGATGTGGGGATATCAACGTAATTTGTGCACAGACCGATCGATCAAACTGGTGTCACCAGTTCTTTTCGAAAAAACAATCTTCTACCTCCTGGTCCATTCCTCTGTCGGCCCGTGCTCATAATATTGATATCCCCACCATGGACCAGAATTGGCGGGAGTTCAAAAACTTTGTGGCCTTCGAGTTTGCAGAACGATAGATTTCATATTGCATTCAGTTCTGTCTTTTGTAACGCTAAATAAACGATATAAAATCAGCATGCTGGTTTAATTTAGACTAATTTTGTAGTTTCACGCTTAGGTTTCTTAAAAATTGCAATTGCAGGAAAATACCCTGTTGCGAGCGCATTTCAACTCAAAGCAACATTGTTTTGAAAATTCATTGCTGATGCTTTCAAAAGTGCGTTTGCGATCAATCAGAGGCGCCTTGTCGAATTTCTTGTTTTCGAAAAACGTGCGAATTTTAAAACTACGAAGGTTCGAAAAAAACTCTGAGTATTTCATCAAAGATCCAATTTTTCAATCAAGTGTGTCTTCAACAAGCAGGGTTCATTCGAGGCTAAAACACCTAGAAAAGTCAGGGAAAACTGAGAGACTGGGTTCTGAGAGTTAAAATTTCGAATTACCCGCTTTTTCTGTAGACTTGTTGATCATGCTAGAAATCAGTGAATTGGTTCTCCATGGGACAGTGTGACAGAATCAGGAAGAAACCCAAATTTTCTGTCTGGAAAAATCATTTTCCTTGCATGAACCCTGACAGTACAGCTCGCCTAAGTCTAGTGATCCGTTTGAAATGATTCAAACTAGCAGATTTTTCATCTTTTAAAGTGATCGATAAGAGCTAATGCGTAAACGTGTCTGAAAATTCGACTCTACAAATCGATTCATTTTTCTCTGTTGTTTTATCCTGCCTTAGAGGTCAATCTCTTTTAAAATTAACCGAATCCTGAAGGAACCAACCGAATCCACTTGAGGTCAGCATCGTCATTTTGCAGATTTTTTGCGCCTGAGGCAGGTTTCACAGTCAGATAGGACATGTCGTAAATATTAGGACACCCTAAATCTTTCAGACCATTTCACAGAATGCAAAATTTAAATTTTCCGCTGCAAGCCGCTTATGACGGTTTTACATGGATGAAAGTTCCTCACTTAAAAAATTGTGAGCGTCACACTTTTAATAGCTTTTGTGAACAGAATAACAAACACTTGCGCGTATATTTTTTAAAGAAGACCAAGGAAGGCCATAAATCAGAAAAATAGTTAACAGAAAATTCATGTAAATTCAACTGACTTTAAAGTGCGGGACTTTTTATCAAAGTCGGGAATTTTGCAGTGTCCGGAACCTTTGAAATTGCCTGCTCTACTCATCATGAGTCGTGCTGCAGTCTGTCAGTGTCATTAAACGTTCGAAATTAGACACTGTCTCTGATTTTGCTGAAGCAACCCTCACGATCAGTAGTGCATTGAATTGGGACCAAGTTTTCCGAAAGCATTGTTCCATCTGTTTCTAAATTTCGAATTCTGTGTTTTTTTTCATTTTTTTGTTCTCTAACCATGTGAAAAAGTTTAAATTCCCGCCAATTACATTTTAAAATTTGAATTTTTGTTTCTCTTTTTAATAACAGTATTGGTAAATTCTTTGGGATCTCTGAATTCCCGAAATTTTCCTTAAATTATTACTTCTACTTAAAAGTCGAATATGTCCCTATTTTCAGATGCTTCCATATTTTGCCATTCCATCTCCATATTTTTCCATGCAACATGTTTTACAAAATTCTCTGTTTAAATCAAGAATCTCCGAAATTTTGTTTCGCACTTAATTTAGTAGTGTTCCGTTTTAGTTTTAGGACTTCTAAAGTTCCCGCCAATTTCTGTTTCAAACTTTTAGTTCCCGCCATTCCTCTAAAGTTGTTTTCTCTTGAAATCCCCTTCTTAGTTAAGTTCATGAGGATTTTTTAGAATCTTTTCCGACCCTGCACTTGTTTCCCATTTTTGAAAATCCTCTGGTATCGCTTAGTATCCCGAATCTGGACCTCCAGCACCTGAACTCCGAAATTCTAAATTGTCAGAGGTCGGCTGTTTTGTTAATAGTTTCAATCTTTTTAATGTTGAGCGTGTACCTCGACGTTTAGAAAGTGCCAAATACGTTCTTGTCACGAGTAAATTATCACTCAAGTGAAGGGGGGACTTGCAAGAATAAACACGCCAACTTTTTAAATAATTTAGAAAGCGATCCAAAATTTTTGCCAAGCCACAAAAATGTTAGTGCTGAATCTGAATATTAAGCCTTTTTCAATATTCCAACATCAGTTCAAGAACTTCGTCATGCAATGCACTTCAATTCATGCACTTCGTCTAGAACACTTAGATTTGGACTAATATGCTCTCGATCCCCCCTGACCAAGGCTGGTGTAATGAGTGCCCTGATGGCTCCCTCGCGAGATGCAGGGACAAGCTCTTATCCCAGTCAGTGCCAAAGTACGTACCATCAATTCTGCCTCGCAGGAATGCTCCCCCTCAGAAAATCTGGTGAGATTGGAAGAATTTTTGAATCAGCATTGTAGATAAGCCGAATTTGATGGACAGAGAGCAGCTTATTTGCATTTGATTTTTTAAACTTCACCCCTCTGACTCAAATGAATTTTTTTAATAAGAAATTTTTCTGCAGGACAAGAATAATGGAGGGCATCAAGATAAAGGGGCGACCACTGCGACACAAAATTTTGACGGACGAAGAAATGATCCTGTTGAAAAAACCGTTCGACGAGGATTGGAATCGGGAAGTGGTGGTCCGAAAGATGCAGGACACCGTCGATATTTATTACAAGGGCCCAAACGGAGAACAATTACGATCATTCCCGAGAAACAATAGCGATAAGCAGCTTGCATTGGTCGCCCCGTACGGCATGTCTAAAGAAAACTTCTGCTTCAGCCTGTGTCCCATCGGCACTCTCGGCCACCCTGGCCAAGAAATCATCAGACTCGCCGCGATAATCGAGGGGAAGAAGCGAAAAAAAAAAATCAAAAATTCGAAGCCAGCGGCGAAATCAAAACGATCAGTGAACGATAATATTGTGCCGAGCTCGACAAAAAAAAGCGACAATGAAGACCAAGGCCGAAAATCCACTGAAAAAGAAATTGCGGATGGGTCAGAAGTGGAAGAAATTTTTGCATCATTGGTCCGCCTATCTTTGGATAGAACTGAAAATTATGGAGTTGAAGCAAGCCGAGATTTGGGACCTCAAAGTGCCGCCAATCAGGAGGAACCTGCGGAAAACACGCCTGTTGTGAAAGAAGCAGTGGCCCGTGCCGCCAACAATGCACCGGATTCAGTGGCTAGAAAACTCAGTTTCAGCGATCTTGCGGCAGCACTCGCATCGAACACGCCAATTGAAGAGAAGAAATTGGATGAAAACGAGAAGCCAATTCCAGCCGCTCTCAAAATTATTGCAACAACTAATCAGTCGCCGCGTTTTGCACCAAAGCAAAAATTTAAGAAGCGGACGATTATTTTAGCACCCCGGCCAAAAAAGCATGTGCACACAAGTTTACGCCCTTATTTCCCGGATGCATAGACGCGTAAATTTGGCTGATTTTCGTATTAGTTTTTGCTTTTATCCTGGTTTTTCGTTTTTTTATTTTTCATTCTGCTTTTATTTCGATTTCTAGTTTTTTTAATTCGTTTTTTAGTTTTTGTAATCCGTTTTTTAGTTTTTTAATTCGTTTTCTAGTTTTTTTAATTCGTTTTTCATAATCTGCTGTTTTAATTTTTTTCTTTTTATGTGTGTTTAATTTTATGATTTCGCTTTAATATTTTCTGAGTTTGGTTTTTATTCTAAATTTCGATTTTGTTCGACTTGAATATGGCCGGTGGGGACGTGGTGGCAATAAATGGTGGGCACGGTCAGAGTTTCGGTTAAAAAGTGTTCGTCGGCAGGCTGTTCAGTCGCAGTCGATGCTATTTATAGTATAAGAAGGGTGCTTTGGCTGTAAATTCTCACGCACAAGTTTTCCCGCCATTTTTTGAAATCTAGATTGAACATTTTTCTCGCTTACTGTCGAGGCTCATTCAGACTTCTGTGCAAACATACTCACACCCACATGCATCTCGCAAGGCTGTTCCAGTGCCATTGGGTAGGGTGAGGCGAGTAGTTCCTGCTAGGACTCTAAAATTCTATTTCTTGCTGCTCTCATTGTCAGTACGAAAATGCAAGAAAGGGGCCTGCACATTTTCTCTGAAGCCATCGTCTACTTGGAGGTGAGGGCAAAACAACACAACATATCCGTAAGGGCTCTTTAAAATACGTTTTCCTGCGGCGTTTTTGTCGACCAAGCCCAGACTGGCTATTCATGATCGACACTTCGTGTTTTGCGCAGTACTGTTTGAAAGTAATCATAATTTCCAGATTTATGAGAAAGCCGCATGGTTTTTTTACAGGTGGATTATCTTAGCGCATTTTCTTGGCTGTCTGATTGATGTGTCAGCGGAAGGCTTTCCTCTTCTCTGCACTCATTGCTTACTTCACTTCAGGTCTTCTTCCTTCTGACAATGAGTCCATTTATTTGCTGCACATTCGCAAAACCTTTCTGTTATATCCTGTGTACTCTAAGATCCTGTCCATCCTAAGTCGTATCGGGTCAATGGTGCTAACTTGTAAGGGACACAAGTAGCAGGCGCGGCAAATACTGCATATTGTGCACTTTACACTGGGCGTGATGTACATAGTCAGCTAGCCCAGGGAGCTGGATGCAAATCTGAAATCTCTCCCTGGATCTTGCGTCGGCAAACAGTACATTACCTCCTCACATGAATGCAGCGACGAGCATACAATAGTGCATCCTGGTAACATGCCTGGTCTGATGTATGTCTGGGTAGAGACGGATCATGTGCCTTCTTGAGGGTAGCATGTGGCCAGGTCCAACATTAGGTGAGGAAAGTGTACCCGACCCGATCCAAGACCTGGCATTCAAAACCCGAATCTGACACCTTTTCTTTGATTTTTGGACCAAGATATTTATTTCTCATGGAGAGGATGTGGCTTCTCGATTTCCATGTCAAGTTTATCCAAATTACGTGCGAACCGGTGGGTTATAAGCAGTTTGAGAAGCTAATCTGTATCGATGCTGTATGCAAATTAGCTGTTCTTGTTCTTTCTCTCTCTGTCGAACAGGATCTTTTTCCAACTAACGAGGGAACATTCCCGATTGTCTCTCGCAGATCAAAACAAAACTTTGCGTGAAAGTAGTACACAGGCAGGGATGAACTCTGATGCTGATTATTTTTCCCAGTGGCCCCTGGTTGAAAGGAAAATGTAATTTTTGGGCGCGGGGGGGGGGGGAAAGGAAAAAAAAATTGCGTCCCGAATGAGAGTTGAACTTGGGGCGCCACGAGTTATAGGCGCACGCTTTGCCAGACAACCTTGTACGATTACGCGCGCAGAAAACTTGGGTACTCGAAGTGAGTGAGAGCCACTGGGAGAAATTATCAGCATCAAAATTCATTCCTGCCTGTGTACTGCTTTCATGCAAAGTTTCGTTTTGATTTGCGAGAGACAGTCGGGAATGTTCCTTCGTAAGCCCGAAATCGAAAACTAGTAGGCAGACCCCCACACCGTGATTGTTCTGTTGTACGATTCAGCTCATGATTTTATCTATGGCCAAACAAAGCATTTTATTTATTTCAAACTCAATTTCTGCCTTCATCCAGCGCCTTGCCGCATGCATACTTTCCTCCTCTAAACGCAGCTTTTACTACGGAGTTTGTAATCTAGTCTGTATTTTAAGTTCCCGCCACTAAAAATTTCTCCTTTCTTGAAAATATCGAACCCGCATAATTTTTGACACAGCATGCACATATACATATATACACAATGAATAATGTAGCACTTTGAGAATGTGTATGAAAGTAAAAATTAGCCTAGAAACAAATACATTTGCTGTAGACACCTGCCCCGGTGCAGTTTATTTTATCCATTGATGAATGAATATCTTCCCGTTTATTACGCGCAGCCTTCGAAGCCGGGACTTCATTTCCTCCATTTTGTCTTAAACAGATGACAGCAGGAAATTCAAATTGCGCCTTCACATAAGACTGCGCTAGTCTGTCTGTGCAGGCATAGCGTGCAACATGGTAACAGGTGTCAGTGCGACATGGTGTCAGCGAGGCGCGTAGCTGTACTGCTTTTTTGTCAGAGCTTAGAAGAACAGTAGGCAGCAATGAGTAAAATGGAGGAGCACGTACAGCGTTTAGGATATGATAATTTCACCTCCAAATTTCAAGACCCAAAATCGTTCAGGACAAACGTGTGAACAGACGACTCGCGAGCAGGAAGATGCTAGGGGTATTAGTGCGTTATGGCAACACCCCGCCGCCGAGGCAACACCAAGACAAGTGAGTTGGGGCTGTAGAAACAAGGGCCTAATGGACAAATGGGAGAAAAGGCCAAACACAGGTCAAATGGCCGTATATCCAAGAATGGTTCTGTATGGAAAGGTCGAGAAAACAGTGCTGCGCAGAGTATATAAGGTTTCCTCAACGAAGCAATGATCAGACTGCTCCCTTTTTCTCAATTGTGTCTTTTTTGGTGACTTCCAAAAGAAAATTCGAACGCACTTGTCCTAGTCTTGCCACAATGCACCGCTGAGTGTTGCCCCCAGAAACGGGGGTGTTGCCATGATGCACACGTGGTGTTGCCTGGGCGGCGGGGTCTTGCCATAACGCACTAATACCGATGCCAGGTACGGTACATGCTGGGAAGCACATTGGCACTGTACTGTATCTCACTTCAGCGAATGGAAAGCACCACTTACGCAAATGCTCATACCCATATTTCACTCGCTGCTCGAGCGAATACGAGTACATGCGATTCACGACCGGATCAGATGCGGGCTTGTCGGATCGGATAGGATGAAGTAACTAGAGAAATACAAGAGCTAAAGTAGCAAGAGCTAATAAACCGAATCGATGAAAATTTTTGTTTGGACCAAAATTCAAACGGATAGGTTTCATTCACAGTCGCTTACGGCTTTTTAATGGTGACAAAATCTGCCTCCAACTCGCGACCAACAGGATTCGAACCAGGAATCGTCTTCGCTGCTTCTCGTTTCTGCTTTGCACAAACAGCCTAAAGCAGATCATTAACTTTAGTAAGCGCGGTGATCTTAAAATTTTTTTTAACAGTCAACGCATCAGCTTTGTTAGAAAGGTTGCTCCTCATGATAAGTACAGTATTTATTATTTTGTTGCCATGGCACAAGCAGCACCTCTGCCACACTGCTCATCATGGATCTAATTTACAAGCTGATAATACAAGAAGATCCATGCTGCTCATGAATGACTGAACCATAACAGCAAACTTATAAAAACGGATATTTCCACTTTGTTTCCACTCCTCGCTAATATTTCTATCGTCGGACGTCAAACAATTTGCAAGATTTGGCAAGGCAACCTCGCCAACTGGTGCGTCAAACTCATCAAAACCAAAAATTGTAATTTGTTCCTAGGTGCAATAGGAAGCACTCCGAAAAATATTAGGGGCGTCTGACCAATGGGTCAGCAGTGGTCAGCGCCCAAAGTCCGCGGAATTTTTCAATTCGTCTGGATTTTTTTGCCCAAAACCCGAGTGGCTTTAACTCGAAGCGCAAAGCGAGTTCATAAAGAACCCTGCGTGTTCTTCTCACAGCTCGGGTTCCTTACCATACAAGAATCTTGACCCTACGAAAAATGCTGTGTTTCTGAAATAGGGCACGGGTATCCACAAAGTCATGGTTTCCTGAATTCGAGAGCCCTGCGAGGCTGCCCATACAAACATCGAGCACTAAATTCAGCGGTTGTTTTGTTGTGGTGAGGAGCAAGCATTTTAATTGAATTTTGACAAACGCTTCTAACGAGCTAGACTCTTGCTCAATACAATATGCATCCATACTCCGCTTAAAATTCTCATTCTCTGCACATCCAGGTGCGATGCGGAGATGGTGACGACGACGAACACCTAGCCGGACGGTCTGCGTGCGTGACAAAGTGCGCTCTAGTTTCCTTCTTCGTGGGCAGGAGTTCTTACATAAGTGCCCAATGCTGACTGTATTCCTCTTTTTTATTCGTAAGCCACCTGGGGTTAGAAGTATGTAAACGTTGAGCTACTCAGTCACTCCTGTGGTGTCGTCCGAATGTCAAACCAACACTCCCTGTCTTCTTATTTCATAAATTTCATCGACCTTAACCACAAGACATCTTCGCTGAATAGGGTCAGAACTTTTTGGATAAACTATTTTGTTTAAGCTAATAACACAGGATTTTTGGCTGGTACGGTTTAGTGCCAGACTACAGACACGGATCCATTGCAGGTATAGATTTACGCGATATTTATTTTCTATTGGGCCCATTTCAACAAGCACACAAAATGCACCCTCGTACATTACTGGATAGTCAGTTTTTTTGCTGGCTTTTTGTAGTGGCGCATTTCTCTGCGTACGTCATTGCACTCGGCCAATGCACTGGCGGAAGGAGTGGTTACTATGTGCACACAAAAAACTTATGCTTATTATTTGACGAATGAGTAAAAGAAAAATATTGCTTCAATTTCTTGAAATGTTCATGAGAGCACATCTTTGCAAAACAGGAACATTTTTGTTTGTTCAAGCTCTATTCTACACTGGTTCAGGTGAGCGGTGATCGTTTGCCAATACAAATTGTACCAAGCGAAAATGAGGTAGATCGAGTTAACTGAAAAATGAGAAAGCCTAGTTCATATTCAGCCGCATTTCTAGTCCGCCCACATGAGTCTACAAGTTGTTGGAACAAGGCGAGTTTCCGTTTGTTCTGTCTCGCGGAGTGCACGTCAATGTTCGACGTGCTGAGTCGAGACGCTGACCGAACTTTAAATTTTCTCGAGCTCGGGAAAGGACGATGAATGTTCTTGCTTTTTTTATGTGTTTCCTTACTTTTTTGCTGACCAATGAGCTGGCGGACGGCAAAAACCTCGCACCCGCGAGCGAATTTGCTTATCATAAAGTCTTGGACGAGGAAGGAGCTTTCCAACTGTTTTGGAAACCCGAAGACGACGACACTGTCACATTTCAGTATCATGCCACCAGCAAGGGATGGGCGGGTTTGGGCTTCTCGCCTAATGGGGGAATGGGCGGTGCCGATATCGTCATATTTTGGATCGACGGATCAGGCAAACCCATGCTATCTGTGAGTATACATAAAACGGTTGGGGTGGTCAGTGGGTTGGTGGTTTCAGCACTGCACGCGGCATGAAAGCGATGGAGATCCTGACCGGATCGTTTTCTGAAAATGTCGTCGAAGTCATTCGTTTTTAGGATCGCTATGCCACCCGGAACGGCTTCCCTCAAGAGGACTCTCAGCAGGACTACAAGCTGATCGATGCCTCAAAAAATGGCACGCATATCGTGGCGACGTTTTCGAGAAAACGAAACACGTGCGATTCACAGGACTTTGTTCTCACTGTAAGCGGCTTGAAGACTTTTGAAGGACATGGCTCGGTGTTTACATCAAAACGTCATTTTCTCTCGCATATTGGCGACTCAAAGGCCTGAAACGAGCAGCAGACTGAACTAGTTTCTCATTACTTTGAGCCAGTGTGATCAAAAATTAATGACTAGTCAGGCGGGAGCAATTAGGCATTCAAATCGTAGACAGATGTTACTCGTGGCCAAATTGCCTTGAAAATTAGGTCAGTTGAGCGGGTATAAAGTGGTTTAGGTAACGAGTACTCTGCACTTTTCAGGATGGCACAACGCGACTGATCTACGCTTCAAATGACGCTGTTCCTGAAAATAAAGACGCATTCCTAAAACATACGATTCGAGGCACCAAGAGCGTGTTTCTGTTCGACAAAATTGGCAAACCTGATCACGAAACCCTGGATGAGAAAACCGCAAGACCGATAGAACTTCGCGTGACTCAGGTAAGTTACTCAGCGTGGGTTGCAAAGTTGTCTTTTGAAAATTGACTCATCGCACCTCGGCTGATCTGCTGCTCAGCTAAATGAGTCTCGCAACCATCACGACCTGACGACCGCTCCTGGGTCGTGGCCTGGTGGGTTGAAGCGTCTGCCCCTTACGCAAGGTGGGCCTTGCAGGGCGGCCGCGGTGGTGCAGCGGTTCGGCATTCGTCTCTCCGTATTGCTTGGGAGCGAGTGGCTGAACTCGTCCAGGGTTCGATCTCCGGCGATGGAGGTCGGTTTGCGAGCCATAAACCCTCGCTGACCTCGCACGCCAGGCCGTGAGTGACTCACCCGGTACCCTAGAGGTGCTGCGAGTGGAGAGACGGAAGCCAAACGGGTAGACAGTCTCGGCTGTTCAACACCGACAGGGTTCACAGCCCGCCCGCCATCGTCCGTGGAAGTCGGTGTCCAGTCTGGGATGCCTCGAGGGGAGGTGCTCCTAGGGAGGACCCGCAGAGGGACCCTGCTGTGTGCCGGCAAGAGACAAAACGGGCTTCGGCCCGCAAAAATTTGAAAAAAAAGGTGGACATTTAGGGGGGGGGGTTCGACTTTTTACTTCAGGGTAGGGCTCGACTCTCGCCTGGGCCATGGGGATATAGTCGATGTATGCTCCCCAGCCCTTGCCTCAATAAAATATGCCGAAGACTCATGAGATCAGCTCAGCTCGATCAACTCTTGACAGAGCTTGTTCACATTTCGGCTAACTGTCACTTCGACTTGAACAGTTCGCCCAAAAGTTTAAAAACAAGACCACTAGAGACAACTGTGCTCTTTTTTTACTCAAAAAGCTGGACCCGCCGTATTAGTCTGCCTTGGAAAAGTAGTTGACGATACAGCTAAGCGTAGGGGCTTTAGCAGCACAGATGCACAGTCCATCTGAGCCGATTTTTACGTGCTTACTGTAAGCTAATGGTTGCGACTGTAAGCTCATACTGCAAACGTCATCCACCCCGTTACGTCATGTGGCGCTATTAGCGAGTCCGACCGCGTATAATTTTGTAAAAACAACTACTCATAGTGGCACCGCAGTGGTATGATGCCATGGCGTGCTAGTTTTTAAAGCGATCGTGACGAATCACAGAGGAGGGCGGAAACGGACTGAAAACTAGATGACGCTCAGCATCTGTCATGACTGTAGCGTATCTCACGGTAGCCCGAGGATACTGCGTACTGTACTGGTATAATATTTCACAATGCCTACAACAGGGAGTGGATTGAAGAGCAACACGATGTTCAGGGGATACAAAGGCGTACTGTTTCTTAGTGCACTCCCACGTAAGCTGACCTGTAAAATATTTAGGTGCCTGTGCCAGCTAACAAAACTACGACATATTGGTGCGAATTTCTGGTCGTGCCGAAAGTTAGCAAGAAATTGCACGCAATCAAGATGGAGCCAATCATTGAGCAGCAGAACAAGGACGTCGTGCACCACATTCTAGTCTACGTGTGCTCGAAGGACATGAAAGAAATGGTTGGAAAAGGACAATCTTGTTTCGGCAGCGATGACGAAACCGAATTGCCAGAATTCAGCTCGTGCAAGCAGGAGTTATTGGCCGCCTGGGCTGTTGGTGGCGAGGTAAGCTGGTGGATCCTACGCATTGGGAGCGCTGCAACATCGACGAATTCGACTCGGTCCTAGCCTGATGGGAGGCCTGGGAATCTCAAGCCAGGCGCAGTTACCAGGTTGTGTTTGACTCGCAGGTGGGAAAACAGTGGTGTATAGTTTCCTTCACCCTCGAGTACGCATGAACGTTTTTTAAGGGGTGAAACATAACCTGTTGTAATACGACTGGTCTGTACAAGGAAGTGACCAGTAAAACTTTTGCACCAGCCCAGTTCCCAAGGCAGCCAACCAAATTTTTTGCCCTAGTTCATGGCTGAAACATCACTCTGATGGGTGACGCTGCCACCTGCCAGCTCCGATTGCCAGCCGACATCTACAGCACATTAGTTAGCACTATTACCACCTGACTCTCGATTCTTCGTTCGCTTTGTCACATTGTTCCAGCCAAATAAAAAATAGAAAAAGCGCACTATACGAGAAGTTCAGCAATCTCATTGCTGACCGCACACTTTTCAGAGCACATCTTATCCGGAAAATATCGGTTATCCGTTATACAACGATGGCAAGGATATATTTTTCATGATGGAGCTGCACTACGAGAACCCACAGTTGACAAAAGGTGATTGATTTTGAGTCAATTGTCAGAAATATTTTGAATAGAAGTATTTTAGGGAAGGTTGACAATTCTGGAATTCGCGTTTGGGGGACTGAAACTTTGCGCTCAATCGAAGCTGGTCAAATGATGCTCGGCGTCCCAGTCAACAGCGACGATCAAGTCATCCCGTCGGGAGTGCAGCGATTCACAAGCTACGGCTACTGCAGCGCCCAGTGCACGGATGGATTCCCCAAAGAGGGTGTCAAAGTGCTGGGAGGTTTACTGCATACTCATCTCGCTGGTACGATAACTTCGTCTCCCCCTTCCTAACTATCATCCATTTTTTAACGTATTTTGCAGGTCGCAAGATTCGTTTATCTCATTTTCGAAATGGGAAGCAGCTGCCTCCAGTTCTTGCTGATGAACAGTACGATTTCAATTACCAAGTGAGAAAAGCAGTATTTTTAGGACTGAAAAATGCCGAATTTAAACATTTCAGAATTCGAGGCGTTTGAAAGAGCCAGCCATCATTTTGCCTGTAAGTAGGGATTCCGAATGTCGATGCGCCTAAGAATTCAACGGCATCATCTCAATCATAAAGACTAGAAGTCCATTTAAAAAATGTTGCACCTTTCATCGTCACTCACGACCAGTTGCGCGCATAGTGAGCGCCCCATTGGTCCGCCGCGGGTTCGATAGAAGAAGCTACCATTCTCTGCAAAACATGCAACTAGCAGCGCAGAACGGAATCTGGAAGCGCCTGATCTTTTCAGGGTGACGAGTTGGTAGTGGAGTGCGAGTACGAGACGCTCGATCGAACCAAGACTACGTTCAGTGGCCACGGCACGCACGACGAGATGTGTCTGGTCTTCCTAGATTTCTACCCGGCTCTGTACAAAGGCTTCAGCTGCCTCAGCACTCCCGACAGACGCGCTTTAATGAAGACGCTGGGCATTAATATGGTACCTTACAAGTGAGGACGTGGTTTTGTGAGAGACCATTGATGAATATGGTCTTTAATTAATGAAATGGGGTGAACGCTTTTCTGCTTCCAGTGAAAGCAACCCATTCGACAACACCGCCATTTTACCAAACGGTGACAAAAAATATTTACCGCACTACTTGAAAGAAGACTTTCAATTCGACTGGAAGCCAGCAGTAGTTGAGGAATTTCAAAAAGCAGCTCGTAATTTGAACCACCTCGTCTTTTGCTTCCGTCAAGATACTCATCAGAAAGGGGGGCTCGCGACGGTAAGCACATCTCTTCGATGCACGAATTGTTATTGGCTGATTATGATTTAGCCACGCCTACAAATCGTAGGCCCTGACGTTGAAATAATGAAAAAGAGCAGGATATTCAGATTCAGCACTGGCCTTTTAGTGGGGTAGCTGAAATCTAAACCGGCATCTTCATTTTTCGACTGACAAGGGAACATCGCCAACCGTTAAGTCGAACTTTGAGAAACCAAAAATTGTAATATGTTCCTTGGTGCAAAAGAAAGCTATGTGCAAAATATTATAGGCATCTGGCCAACTGGTCAGCAGTGGTCAGCGTCTAAAGTCCCGAATTTTTGTGTGTTAACGAAGCTGAGCGTTGAGAAAAACACGCAAAGTTCTTTCCAAACTAGAGTTTTGGGTTCAGAGTTTCGAGTTACCTCAACAAAAAAGCTTGTGCTGAATCTGAATATCATACTCTTTTTTCCATATCCAGACATCGATTCTCGATTGTACTTCGTTGACACAAAAATTGCCTACTTGGAAGCAGAAAAAGATGCTCTTGACAATGAATGCTAGCTAATTTCAAAATTTTTACTGATTCATGCGTTGCGTACAATGGTTTCTTTGCTGTAGAAAAACCGAACTACTGGCGAAATGGATTTCTTCATGCAAAAAGGATATCCGCAAATCACGGACCCATTGATCATACCCGACGAATGTGCTGCTAAAAAAGAGAACAGCGGTGATCGAGAGGAGACGGGCACCACTCGCAGAAGTCAAGCAGCTTCAAGGCAGCTGCGTGAAAAAAATGCGGGTGAAAAAACTTATCGACGCTTCCCATTGTTTTCAGTGGTGATATCGGCTATTGTAATTTATCGTGTGGGATTCAATTGAATGCGTACATTTGTTAGATTTCCGGTCAAAATTTAGGATCAGCTTACCAATATGTGTGCGCCTGGTGTTGGAATCATGCTATCATGCTGCAGTGATCATTCAAAAAGGTAGTAAGGTGTTTATGCAATGAATAAAGCGTGCCACCAGATATGTTATTCCTATGATCACGAGTCTGAGCCTCTTACACAATTTTGAATAATGGTCGGGATGATAAACTGTCGATAAAGTGTTGCTAATGCGGACAGATCTAGTCAATTGGTGGGTGCTTGGAAACATAAATACGAAACCATCCACTTGGAAGAAAACAAATTGCAGAAAAATTATGCTTCACAGCTCCAATTCTGCCTTTGTGACAAAGAATACGTTGTTTAGAAAACAGCTCGGTGATATTGGGGTTTTGAAGGGTCCACTGAAGTCAGTTTTTAGGCTAGCTACTCCCTTTCCCGCGCGCTCAGGAAGATGAAAATACATTGAAATTTGAATTCGCGCCAAACGGCCTGTCTACATTCAGGTTTGTGTGGGAATGGACGCGTGTGCAAGTAATGCCACACGGCTATACCCGGAAAAAGGAGACTGATCTTCATGAGAAGACTTTATTCATGCGTTTCTCACAATTAGATCCCGTGAAAAAAGATAAATTGAAGTTTTGTCTTATTATAATTAAAAGAGGTTATGGGCGTTCAAAACACGAAGAATCACCTTTTGCAACAATTAATTAACTAGATATTCTGTGCTCACAGACATAGATCATCAGATTCCATGTTTATCCTCCCTCGCCACTATATTTATTCGATGCTTTCCGTTCTTCAAAAGCGAAGATTTCTTCTATCTTTTCGGGGCAGCCATGCGGCATTTTCGAGCTCAAATGTCCATTCCAACACGAACCTGAATGCGCCCGTATTTCCCAAAATGACTTTTTCTCACAAAGATCTTTGCTTTTTTCTCACTAAGACTTTCTGAGTCCTTCCTGAATGTCGCGCCAGCGAATTTGAATTTAATAGCATTTTCATCTTTCTGAGCGCGAAGGAGGAGCTGAGCCCAACAGTTGGGGTAGCTAAATCAGTTGTCACAAATCATTAAAAGATAGCCCCCGAGGCTAAAAAATTTGACATAGAGGTTCTCACTAACATGCAAAATAGAAGGCCATTGGGCTTGAAATAACGTTTAGAAATCAGCCAAGGCAAAGGTAACCAAAAACCGGGATTATTGTGACAGACTAAAGAAGCTCACAGCAGTCATAAGCATTGGTCATTCCTAGTTCTTAGCACGGCAAGAAAAAGCTTTCCCTAAATCAGCAGAACCACAATCAAAATCATCAGTTTCACTTTTGTCATCCGACCGCAATTGCTCAAAGGAGTGCCAATCGTGGGCTTGCGATTGCTTGCTCTCGTTTGCTGCTGAGAGATGCCGCCAGGAGCGAAATTATGTTTGCAAAAAACTGGAACTGGCCCGTCGATCGCATTGCGTTGAGGCCATGAGATCCAGTGATCTCTATTTTCCAAATCCATAAACACCATGACATTGAACGTGCTTCCACCGCTTTCATCAGCCCAGCTTCGAGGGTGGAATGTTGGCGATATTTTATCATCCCAAGCACTAATCTTCCTGTTATCGCCGTGTAACTGAAACACAAAACGACCACGTTGGGATTCAAAAAAGATAATCTTTAGCATACAGCCGCTGCGGCGACTAGCTTTTTGGCGCCATTCTCTTTGGCTGCGCTATTTTGGCGTCACTCACACTGGCGCTGTGTGCCTCTGGCGCCAGTCGTTATTGCTGCTCTCTATCAAGCGCCGGCCGACTGAGCGTCTTGTGTTTTGGCGATCCTATTTTTTGGCGCAATGCTTTTGACAAGTAAGAGGGTTTCGTGGGGAAATTCAGCTGCTGTAATGGCGATTTCCGCATTCGGCTTGACTTCTTTCTTAGCTATCCGTCGAAGATATTCGTGATGGAATCAAGTACGTAAGCTGATGGTACCATTTGTCCCTAAAGCCATTCAGTGTTGCAAGTTTTGTGCTTGTTATGTCAATGCACAAACTGACCCGATATCAGCGCAATTATTCAATTATTTTGAGCCTTAGTGAAATGAAAACACGCCATGGACGATGTGGAACGTTCTCAGGTACAGTAGCAACTTCGTGCTAGCCAAATTGTGAATTGAGCTACCGATCCATCAATTTTCTTCTTCGAGGAAGGTTTGAAAGACCGGAAATAGATGAGACGCAGTTTTTGCAGATTAATATGCAATTTGCAGTGCCTGTATGATTGATTGGCGGCAGATTGGTGTATGATTGATACCGGCCTCGTGGCCTGGTGTGTCAGGCGTCTGCCTCTCACGCCAGGTGCGCAGTTACGGACGAATATTCGACTCGCGGGCCGATAAATCATTTCGTGTAAAATGTGTCCCTTCACCCTCGAGTGCGCATAAGCGTTTGGTGTTGTGGTAAAACATGAACATGATTTTAATCTTGCCTTGCATATCAACGGATCGCCTTCTTAAACTCTTTGCCCTATTCCCCCTGTCTCTAATTTCTGATGTACTGCACAGGTAACTATCGCATTTGAATAACGTGTCATTCTACTGTACAGTTTGAAGACTTTCCTAGTTTTGCAAAGGTGAGGACGATTCCAAAAATAGCACAGTCACTTCGTTAAAAAGTTGATTACAAGCATGGTTGAAAAACGATAAGTTTAGTGACTAAATACAAAGCTGGCAGCATTTACACTCGACATTGCTGCGTCTGCAACGACATGGCTGATTTTGAAGAAGGGCGGAGAGCACGGTTTTGCGCCGAATAAAAATCCACGCTTTTTGCTCAGGGCGCCAAAATTTCATATCGCGAAAACAGTAACAGCCAAGTCGCTTGACGCTGCATGAGTTGACGCCAAATCCTTACGCGCTTATTGTACATATCGTTTTTTTGGAGGACGCCAAATCGGCGCAGCCAAAATGAATGGCGCCAGAACGGCAAAAGTCATACTGGCTGTGAACCAAGGGCTCAAAATAATTGGTTGTGGTGGATACGCACTTCGAGTCCCATGACAAAAAGTGCGAATTTAAATTTCCGTTCTGCAGGATCCAGGAGGAATTTTGGGTTCAAAATTCGCGCGCTTTGTTATAGAACTTTTGGGATAGCGAAAGTTCCTACTAGATCACACTTCGGCGCGAATTTCGTCAACATTGCCCGCACGAACCAGCGTAAATTTTGAAAATAGCGCAGCATTTATTGTAAAGATTGGTTCACAGCCAGTATGACTTTTGCCGTTCTGGCGCCATTCATTTTGACCCCAAAATTCCTTCTGGATCCTGCAGAACGGAAATTTAAATTCGCACTTTTTGTCATGGGACTCGAAGTGCGTATCCACCACAACCAATTATTTTGAGCCCTTATTCTCTCGAATTGTGCGCATGGAAAAGCGTGATTTTTGCTTGTACAGTATTTATTAGCATAGGATCACTGGCAGAAAAATTCTCAGGTTCCATAGTGGGTAATGCAATGCACTATCAACATGTAAGATAAAACGTATCAGATGAACTTACCGTTTTGAGTCCAAGTGGGATCCAGTCAAGCATTTCTATGGCACCTGGGACCTGGCGCTTCGGCCTGCACTTACAGCATATTCCAGTGCTTCGAGCGAATCTGACCAGAAAATCCATCTCATCCTGGTTTCTGATCGTGGGCAGTGTGCTATTGTGAATAGTGGAACACCAGCCACGAGCCCCTTCGATATCGAATGTCACATTAGCGGCGTTTTTGGTCTGGCATGGACGAAGGGTTTTTGAGACTTTCAGCTCTATGCCAACAACTCCAGGCGTCCTTCCCACGAAGCTATGCACGAAAAAGCATGTGCTTGCATCGTATATTGCCGTGGCTGTCACACCGGCAGATTGGCTGATCAGACTACAAGCGTCGGAAACATCTTCGCAGACGCAGGGGGTGGAGAAATAAAAAGGCCAAACCAGGGCAGTGACGAGACAGCTCGAGTACATGAGGAATAGCTTGATGATCAGACTGCAAATTCTTCAGTTGGCCACTTATCTGTCTTGCGATGATCGAATAACAATGCCGCCCTTACCCCGCCTACAAAGTGCACTAGTGGCTGGTACTTCTAGGCCCATTATATGCGGTCTTCTGTAACCGAGTTTGACGATGCCACGTGCTGCTACATACCCGTACTTCGGCAAAGAGCAGCAGTTTGGCAATGAAGAGGAGTCAGTGCGTGGGACAAGCTGGCGTGAGTGTTCAAAAATATGAGCCTTGCAATCTTGCGTCTTTTTGTCGATTGCTAGCGGCTGATATGGTTGTTAGATAACAATTTCTTGTGATGCCAGAAAGAAAGCAGTAACGGAACGCGACCTTGGTGTGGTACGAACAGCCTACACAGTCTTATGGCGCAGAGAGATCATACTGACTGGTAGCCCTACACGGAACTCAAAATGCACTTACTGCGTGCAGCATTGCACAAATTAAAAGTTGCATCGATTGTGCAATACACAAAACTCTATGAAGAGGCAGAAACACTATAAAAAATTAGATCCCTGAGTGGTTGTCAAACCTGAACTATGTACAGAGAGTATTACTTCTGTTCATCAGCCAGGGGTGCTTGGAGTCATGTCATTCATTATCCATAGCCAAGCACTGTACAGCGCACTCGAGGGCTAAGGAACACATGATTGACAATCGTTTGTACTGAGGCGGGAGTCGAACTCTCCACTCTGAGTGCGCACCCAGCGTGAGAGGCAGACGCCGTAACCCGCTAGGCCATGACCCCGGTGCATCCTCTGTATGGACCCGCTTGGGCACGACCCCGAATTTGCTAGCATCCTTTGTATGAACAGTTTGTCAAGGTTCATGCACACATTTCCAGCCTGGAAAGCGTAAATGTAGGCGTGCGAGCGAACTGTACAACTGCCATAGCGCTGACAAAGGTTAGCAAGCTGTTGTAGCTCCCAAAAACTTGTATCATTTCGGTTTTTAGCAGCTGAAGGTTGATAGAATGCACGAACACCTGATGAATGCAAGAAATACCTCATGAAATATAAAAAAACAGCTTTGTTATCAGTTTAGTGATAGGGATGTGCTGTTTTTCAAATTCCTGCGAAATTTGGTGCCGGCACTTTGTGACATAGAAACAAGTACGATTGGTCTTTGTTTGCAGCATTCATTATTGCTTTAGGAGGCTTTGAAATTTCAATCGCGCTGTGATTTTCCAAATTATTTTCGGGTTTTTTCTGTTTCAAATATGATCTATGCAATGTTCACTGATTCATCCGACCACAAACTGCTGTAAGCGGACAACCGACCTTTCATGCTGTCTGCTAGTAGCGGGAAACCACCTTCGCGTCATTCGTAATTTTGGTTTTCATCATCTTCCTTGCTGTTTTTCAGTTTGAAAAGCGCCAAAGTATTTTAAAATGGTAAGGTTTTTTTGCTTTTCCTGTGTCTAGTCGCAGTTTTTTCATACGCAATATTCGTAAAAGATGGCCAGTTTTGGAGCCCTCGTAAGCAGAATTTCAGGCGCGGGAAAATCTTCCGCTTAACCATTCTAATTTTGCGTCACTTTAACAAAACTTTGCATTTCCATGTCCTAAATAAGAATTTTTGATCTTTTCACCGTAAAGAATTTTTCATTCCCGGTTAACGCCGTTTGGCTTGCTTCTTCCCTCTTTGCTGTTAGTAAATTGAGGAATTCTCCGTGTTTTAAAATTAGACGTGATAAAAGGCGAGCATAATCTTGAGTTTCCCCGTTGTTTCAGTTATTCTATTCGTTTTTCAAGTCGTTGGTCGGAAAAGAAGTGATGGTTGAATTGAAAAATGATCTTTGGTAAAACTTTGAATTTTTAATTCTTCGATTTTGCTCCGGCATTTTTTTTTTCAGTGTGACGGGTACTTTACATTCTGTCGATCAGTATCTGAACATCAAACTTTTGGACATCAGTGTGAATGACCCAGAAAAATATCCCCATATGGTAAGTTTATTGTTGCTTTCTTCCACGTTCGATTACGTGTGAAATATTTCGCATTAGTAAGCGACCCTTTTGAAAACTATTTTTGAATCGGAATTTAGGCGCCTCATTTTACATTTTCCTTCATGTTGTGGTTTGTGCTCAACTCATTCTTGTAAGGCAAATTCAGGGTTCGTACTCGTACAAATCTGAAAAAACCGTAAGAGGGCGCCCTGTCACGGTTTTTAAATTTCCTGCGCAGGAAATTCCAAAAACTATCTGGAGGAAAGTCATAAAAAATGGGAGCTGCGGAGCCAGAAATAAGGGAAAAATTGCATTTTTAAATCTCCCGCCTTTCTGTGGACTGTGGAGAAAGATTTTCGCCGGTTTTGCAAAACAAAAAAATCGTGGAAAAATAGTCATCCTGAAAAAAATAAATCTGTTGAAATCGTCCTAGTAATACTGCGATAGTGCGAAAAAATGAGGGAAAATCGATGTTCTGTTTGGGAAGCCTGGAAGAATCAAGGAAAATAATTTTTCTGCGCCTCGTATAACAGAATATGGATGTTTCTGTTGTCCATTCACGAACTCCTCGCAGCCCATCGGTTGTCTCTCTAACGGTGCATCAGCTTTGCCTTTTGTATTTGTTTCGCGGCGAATTTGTCTCGTGCCATCCACGAAAAGGTTCGATTCCGCGTTATTCCATGGCTTTTGGATTTTTTGTCGGTTTTTTAAGCTCTGGCTCTTCTGCTTTGGATCGAAGTAGGGGAGCAGACTCGAAGAACCAAGTCGTTTTTCTTACTTGTGTCATCGCTTGAATGGTACTTGGCGGTCAGAAACTACCTCCTGGACTGTCTCATGGATCCAGTGGTCCCTGTCGACATGGCATCCATTTTTCAAGTAGCTTCTTCTCGGGCGTGCCCTATCGCCGGGTGGAATCTTTGCAAAACTTTTCAGTTTGATCATGGCTAAGGTTCAAAGCCCAGTGGTTCCATCATTTTTGACTCCTCACGTCAGCGTTTACTAATCTTTTCCCTTTTTTTCTGCTCTCAGCTCTCAGTGAAACACTGTTTCATTCGTGGTTCTGTGGTTCGATACGTTCAATTGCCAGCCGATGAAGTGGACACGCAGTTATTGCAAGATGCTACTCGGAAAGAAGCGTCAAGTCAAAGCAAACGTTAAAATAGCCCTGAGTTATTTGAGCTTGTGAATTCGTTACTTTCAGTTTCACATTCATGAATCTTTACTGAGCTCTTTTTTGTTTTGGAAGAAGTAAAATTTCAAATGATTTGTATTTGATCGAATTTTGAAACGGAGTTTTTTGCTGTGTATTTTAAAAGTTATGGTTTTCGTTAGTTTTTTGAAAAGTGAATTGAATTCCCTAATCTGTTTTTCCGGCAGGAGAAAGCGGCTAAAAAACTTCAGTTCCTAAAAAGCTTTTGGAAATTATCGATTGATCAGTTCTGATCCTGCTGATTTTTTATTTAGTGGCACAATCAGCAGGAGAAAGTCAATGCAAATTGTGAATAATGTTTTTCAGGCATGGCATCGAGACTTCGGTCCTTGGCGAGGGTGATTCACCCAATTTTTCGCAATAATGCACCTCTTTATCGATCAGCTGCACTGATCAATCGATATCTGGAATGTCGCAGGTCGTGGACAATTGTCTGTTCCTATTCATCCGATAATTTACCCCGATCGATTGGCTCAGTCAAAATCGATGACCGAAGTTGTGATCAATCGATGGATATCGAATCGTCGGCTGTATCTGCTGCCAGTGGGGGAGCCTCGTCTGGTCATTATCACCTGGTCTACACGTGCAAGGTGTGTCAGTCGAGGGAGTCGAAGCGTATATCGAAAGTGGCCTATCATCAGGGCGTGGTGCTGGTGAAATGCGATGGGTGCAAGAATTATCACATTATGGCTGATAATTTGGGTTGGTTCAGCGATTTGAAAGGGAAAAAGAACATAGAAGAAATTCTTGCAGAGAAAGGAGAAGAAGTGAAAAAAGTAGTTTTGAATGGGTTATTTGTTCTCGATGATGGCAAGAGTAATGAGAGCAAGTAAAATTTTGGAGGTTTGGATTGATTTTTGATATAAATCGAGATGAAAATGTTTAAAATCGGAGTATTTGTTGGTTGAAATAGTTTTGTAAGCGATTGATGTTTCTGATTTTCAGGTTAAGAAGTGGCGAGAGGATGGCGGCATCGAAATTGTATGCGACTCATATTCCCACATCGTTTTTCCAGAAGACCTTGTTGACTGTGGGGTCGGCGGCTGTGGCCGTAACCAATCCGGCCCGAGGTGGTGAGTGGGGCTCGGCTGATGGGGAGGGGGGTCCGTAAGGTGAGGATGGGAATGGCGAAGTGCTGTGCATATGGTCACTTCGCCGTGGGGTGTAGTTGCCTTAACTTGTACGAGAGGCCAAGCATCAATGAGCTGGAAGTTCTATGGTAGCGTGCACAATGTTGGTTTTCAGGCAGCGACGAGAAGGACTTTGAAACACTCACGCTTTTGCAATAGGTTGTCGCTACCCGAAAATCAACATTTTGTGCGCTACCATACAAGAGGCAACTTGGAGAGCCAACAGTGGTTACCTGTGTATTGGCGCAGACTAATTGACATGCCATGGCATGTCGCAGGCGCAGACGATAAGAGCAGGTTAGGGACTCAGTCAAGAGAAGACATCATCTTTATACTTGAGGTAAAACTGAGGTGTAAACATGAGTCGCGGCAAAACGGGTCGAAGATTGTGCCTCTCACGCTGGGTGCGCGCTGGCAGGGGGTTCGACTCCCGCCTAGGTAAAAGATTATTGGCAATCTATGTATTCTAGCTCTCGAGTGTTTGGCTATGGATACAGTATGACG
Organism: Mesodorylaimus sp. YZB2_4; assembly: GCA_030248295.1. Lineage (NCBI taxonomy): Eukaryota > Metazoa > Nematoda > Enoplea > Dorylaimida > Dorylaimidae > Mesodorylaimus > Mesodorylaimus sp. YZB2_4. Next base: position 36,956 of record JASANH010001337.1, on the reverse strand, counting down.
TGACATGGTGACACGCATTACTTGCCCAGCTGCCGTCTCTCTGAGTTGCCTCTATATGTACATAGACTTAGCTCCGCCGTCACAGCCCCTGCGGCAAGGTTGATGCTGGACAGTCAGGCCCAGCCCTTCATCTGCTGAACCGGCGACCCATTCTTACGTGGGCCAACACATCCATGCATGCGCAGATGGGGAACCCACTCACTGTATGTCTGCAACTGCAAGGTTATAGATATGGTTGCCACGCTGGGCGAGACGACGGGCATGCTAGCTCTGCCATACATGCGTAGACGGATGGAGGCTGATCCAACAGGACGTATGATACTGGCGTAAGTACACTGTTATTACCAGGGCAGCCGTGCGAGTATGCCGGATTATGGCATGGCATGGTGGGATCCATGCCAAACTGGGATATTCGTGTGCGTGAAAACATCCAGGCGAGGGTCGAACCCTCCCGTGCATGCTGTATAATGCAGCAAAGCATCTCGCCCCTAGACCACGAATTGCACCAGCACGTGCAGTATGCTTCGGTGTGGTGGATGTCAATGTTGTGCGGGCATGATTTTGTTCACTTGCACTTAGCTGCTGTGCAAAACTTCCAGTATAGTTTGTATTTGATTTCTAGCGAACGCCCTCGACTCACCAACGCCACTGTGGATTTCGACGCCCTGAAGCGGTTACCAGACGGAACCCTGGGGCGCGAGTACATGCGATTCTTGGAAAAGTTGGTAAGCCTAGTTATTTGTGAGGTCAGGTCAGGCTCGTGTTTGAGCATTGTTTTACTTAGGATACGACCCCCGACGCTCGTCCCCCAGTGCAATTTGTGGATGACCCGGATCTAGCCTATGTGATGCAACGGTACAGGGAGACGCATGATTTGTACCACGTCGTCCTGGAGATGGGCACGAACATGTTGGGCGAGGTGATCGTCAAGTGGTACGAAGGGCTGCAGTTCGGACTGCCAATGTGCGTGTCGGGTGGCATTTTCGGGGCGTTAAGGTTGTTCCCCAAGTAAGTGCTGGGCTGGGGTGGGGTGGGGGCGGAGAGTAGGGTGTGCGTGGGCGAGGCCTGGATTTTTTGGGATTAAAATGACCATACACATTTCCCGCCATTTTTTAAATTTCAAAGTTTGGTATGTGTGCATTTAGAAGTTGGGCGTGAGCGGACAGACTTTTGGCCTGCTGAGTCCACGTGGATGAGATGTGTGTGTCATCTCAGGCTGGAGTCGTAGTCGGTGACGAGTATGGGGACCTGCACCAGTCTCTTTCAGACTGTGCCTTCTTTGCAGACAGCGTCAGAAATATTTGCAAACTCATCTGCAGTGGGCAGTACGCAATGCCAGGAAGTCGACTTTTCTATTGAACGTGTACTGGGAGAAGCAGTGGGAGGAGCAGCTGGTCGATTTGAGACGACAGCTCAACATTGACGAACCGCCGAAGTGACTTGTTGATGTGGCGATAGTAGTAGGATTAGTTTAGTGATAAATTATCAGTAAATATATCAGAGGGATGGTGTGTTGGTCAATACAGCTTTTCTAAAGCTTTATATTTGGTTGGAGATAGCGGTTACAGTGTCTTTGTGTTTGTGTGGCGTCATGTGGACCCGGGGGCACCCAGAAATTGTCTCTTGACTTGACGAGAGGCGAGCGGGGCCTGAAGCATACTGTAGCCGTGGTTCAGTGTGCGTGCTTGCATGGTAAGGTTACAGAGTGTATTTGCAGATCGTTTCAAAATGCTCAGATCGTCAGCCAGTGTAAAGTGCGTGTTTGGAGATATCAGTTCGGAGGAGAGCTCGGATTCGTCGGACAGTGATTCGGATGGTGATAAGAGGCAACGAGCGAAGATCAAGGGTCGATCGATCGCTATTCCACCATCTGTTCTCGAGTCGTTGAGAGGGGGACTGAAGATCGGGCAGGCAGAAGCCAAGGAGAAGGAGAAGTCGGGTGCCGTTGTGGTGCACGGGGGCGAACCTGGACTCTTCGTCATCGATGCCACTGGAGGTGCTGGTAATTTGAGTGTCAAGAAGAAGGCGGAGGGAGAGAGGTGAGAGGTCTTGGCATTCGTTGTGAACACAAACATTTTTTAATTTCCCGCTTTTTGTCCGGGGAAAGCTGGATGAGCGGCTGCTGGACTGAGACTGTAGTTTTTCCATGTCGTGTGATGTTTCCTGGGCATCGGATGGTTCAAGAAGGGGGCTGTCACAAGTTTGGAGAGCAGCTAGTCTCTTGCCTTAGAAGGCTGTGACTGGCAGGTGTTTTGAACTAAAGGGCCAATGGCGGGAATATGAAGTTTTGTGCTGGTTTTCTGAATAGGGTGGTTAGGCGGGTGAATTGGAGGACTTAGCTGGAAGATAGTGTTTGTAACCGCAGTTGTTGACTGATCGTGTAAAGAGGACTTCGCTACCTTTTTAGATTTGCGCAGCGCACACGTATGGACTGTAGCCACGGATCGATCACCTGACATAAATGGCCTTGAAAAATGTATCTTACTGCTCATTTTAGGCAGTACACTCCGTTGGACCCGGGCGTCGAATTGACCAAGGATCTGTACATCAATTTGAGTGTGTTCAATCGATCGCAAGGGAAAGCGACAAATAAAGAAATGCACATTGAAGAAGCTACAAAATCCGAAGTCGTGGCCGAGGTGAGCTTTTTGGGTCTCTCCACCGTTTTGGATGCTGATTACGCGTGTGAGCCCTTGCTGTAACCGCACTTCGCTGGGGATGCAGGCGCTGTGAGGAGGTTGTGGATAGAAGCTGGCACCTGACGTGAGCAGTGAATGCAGTGCCTGTGTTGGCGTCAGCCATCAGTGCGCTCGCCCAACGCGGCATTCAGGTTAGCTTTCGTTTCCAACCCGTTTCGCCTATAGTCGCCAGCAGTTATGACAAGCGCAGCTCTCACGGCAGGCACGAGGCCCTCATGTGGAGGTGCTCCTGTGCCAGCACCAGCATCCAAGGAAGATACTGAGCGAGAAGGGAGGGTGCTTCCCTACTGGTGTTCCAGAACCAGGTTCGTGATTCTCTGCTCGTTCGGCATCCGCCACTCGACTGACGATGAGTCCCCAGAGCCAGGCGTGCAAGGATGGCGATGGATTTACTAAACTGTCTTCCTTATCCGGGACAGAACTGTGCTCTCCCAGTCAGGGCTGCTTGTCCAAGCAGTGCGGGACCACTGAGCACCGCGGCTTTTGTTTGTCATAACTACCAGCGATTCCAATGTCAAAAGGACTGTTCTCGATCGTGACCAGGATTGACTCACAATCAGTCCTGATCCGGATGAAACAGTGATTCAGCCAATGTGTAGCCTTGTTCCAAAATATGCAAATACATTTTAGCTGATGAAAAAAGCCATATTCAAGCCTTCCTTGGAGAAGAATCCTGTTTTGCCTCGAGTATCAAAAGCGGAAATGAAACGACGGCGTAAAGCCGAGCGTGAGAAGACCAAGGGCCGAGATTGGTTCAATATGCCAGCCACAGAGATGACGGAAGAGAGGCGACGCGATTTGGAAGTCATGCAGTTACGCGATGCACTCGATCCGAAAAGACGTTACAGAACTGAGGACAGACAAGTGCTGCCAAAGTATTTCCAGGTGAGTGGTGCGTGTGGACCTCGCAGACGATGGCGAGTGGGAGAGGATCATCGATTTTTCCTTGTTGGGAAACTCAACCCTGATGGGCTGATGTTTTAACCGCAGGTGTGCTGTAGTTCTGATGTAGACCAGCCTTACTCCAAGATCTTCGATTAGTCCTGGCTGGAAAACCGGTAGGGGTGATGTTTCAGGTGCAGGTGTAGTTCTAGACTCGCCTTGAGCCAGTCGCAGGTTTGTCTAACAACTAAGTAACTTTGGTCGGTCGCATGCTCTCTCCTATTTGAGGGTTGCAGTGGTCAGGGGTGGTTGGTTGGGTTGGCGCGAGGCAGGACTAGGCTGACTTTATAGGACGATAAGATGATGAATTAGAGGGCTAACGGCTGGCTGAGATGGTGCATTTGATGATGTGGTGCTAACGTTTATCATCGACAAAATGACAATTGTGGTTCCAGGTTGGCACTGTTATCGAGCATCCAGCGGATTTCTATCATTCTCGAATACCCAAGAAAGAACGGAAGCAAACTATCGTCGACGAGCTGCTGGCTGATGCTGAGTTCCGAAAGTAAGTCGCAACATTCTGCGTTGAACATTTTGGATGTGCTAGTTCGCAGTCTCTGAATTGTCGTTGTGCAGCTAAAACCATATTTTACCATCACCGGTAAAATATGGTTTCAGGTATGCTTGTGTGTGTAACGGGTGATGTACATTAGCATGTGCGTGTGCACAACTGTTTTGCCGGACTGTATAAAAGCATATCTTTGGGTCGGGTCAAGAAGGCATGGTCCAATACGGATACCACTGGACGCTTGCAGTGTCATTGTTCTCAACAGGGCTGTTATCTTAGAGGCCACATATCAGTGAGATCATTTTTCTGTTCTTTAGACGCAGTAAACGGAAATATTCAGAAATCGTGCAAGAAAAAGTTCGATATCGAGGGAAAAATGTGGATAGCCAGGAGAAAAAGGACAAGAAAAAGAAAAAAAATAGTTGAAGAGCCCAGCCAGCGTGTATGGTTTTACCGGATAAAAGTTTTGAAAGCAATGACACTTCCTTTGTGAAGATTAAAATGATGAATTTGTGTTGATGTTTAAACCCAGTAAAGTTTGAATTCCCGCCATTTTTGATGGTTTGTTCCTTATATCAAATTTAGAAGCCTTGTCACGCGGCAAGTGTGCGGGCAGTAGTCTAGCGGAAAAGAAAAGAAAAGAAAACAAGACTTATAAAGTGTTTTTGTGAAGGAGACGGTCTAGAAACTTTAACAAAATTGATATTTAATCAATTTGCGATGGCAACTGGTGGAAAAGGTAAGTGTTCCTCTTTTTCTGGGCATTCAACTGAAGTCACGTTTTGTGAAATTTGTTTTCCTTTTACGTTTTGCAGACGTAGGCGGGGGTGTTAAATGGTTGTTTTTTGGAACGAATGCAAGGGGAGAACGGAAATAGATGCTTTTAGTCGTCTCCATCAGGGTGCTAACTTTGCTCGAGCTGAGGGGGCCTGCAGCTGGCGTGGGCATCGATCAATAAACGTGGACGTTTGTGTATATTTTTCGGAGAAAACCTTTTAGTTTTTGTCTAATTTTATCTTTTTGCGTATCCCGTTTTACGTCTTCCAGAAATATCCGTATTTCCAATTGCGTATTTTTGATGACGTAATTTGCGGGATTGAGTTCAGTTGAAATGGAGGGTTTGTCAGTTTGAATTAGGTTTGTATTGTTGAAATAGTTAATAGGGCTCGGCATTGAAGGGCGCCCGCCCGTTGTTGCAGTATTGATTAGTTGGTGGTTCATTTCTTTGCATCTCGCTTATTGGCACTTGGATGGTTGAGTAGGAGGGCGTGGCCTAATTTCTTCGCGCCCTCTCTTCTCAGCTTTCCATTCGTGTTCAATTGGCCGTCGGTTCTTTGACGAACGTGCGCGACGAGTGAACGGTGAAAAAACGTGGACATTAGCGAAGCCCTGTCTGCGTTCGTTCGATAATTAGAGCCAAAACTGGTGAATATCTGACTTTGTCAGACAAAATCAACGGCCCGTATTTGATTTTCCTCATTTTTCTTGAGTATATGTGGCCTATGGAATTTTTTGCTTTTATCCTTTTTCCGGTTGATCAAATTGGAATTGAGTCGACTTATAACTCGAGTATTCGTCCTACCTTGACTTTAGAGCAGTAGTGACCAGACCAGACGAGTGGAACAGGGCAGTGGTTTCGCGTGCCTACCTTCTATATTTCCCCTCATTTCGATTTTGACGGCCCTCATCGTCGGAACGTGCTCGTTTCCGTGCATTTTCGCTCAAGTCCTCTTTTCCGCCTCCAGCAGCGCCCACAGAAGCCAATAAGTGGGAGGCAGGAAGGAGGAGGAAAGTGTAGACGAATCGACTTTGGCTCGCTTTTACACTCGGATCACTCGTTCGTTCAAGCTCGTTCTCTGCGCCAGACTGGTCCTCATCCATATCTACGATAATTTTGATATTCATTCAGTCTACTCGACTTAATTTCGTTTTCTCTTGAATAATTTTTGAAAAATTTGCATTGATTTTTATCAATTCGATATATTAGAATTACATTTCGGTGTGGCTATTGATTTTTGGGTGCAGCACTGATTCCATAGGCAATATGACAGCATTATATACAATTATTGATACCGAAAGTTCGGGTATGTTTTTTGGTGGGTTTCGGGTGGAACCCCTTCATGCCAGAAGTAAAATTTATGTCAGCTGAGTTCAAGGGTTTCGAGTCGTTTTAAGCAGGATATATTTTTAGAGCACAGGAGATAAAAGTTTGCAAACCCTTTTATTTTTTGGAAATGCAAAATTTGAATTCCCGCCATTCTCATATAAAGACTGTTTTTCGGCTGCTGTGAGCGCAAATCTTTAGCGCGTTCCGAAATTTTATCTGGCTGTGTAGTAGGTGAGAAATAGACCAACTGTATCTGCTATGAACAGTATTTTTTATTGAATTCTATAAGCTATCCGCTCTTAGCAGTCGGATAACCTAGACTTCAGGTAGTGGTATCTTATGAACCTGGGCGGGAATTCAAATTTGGGTAGTTGTGTATAATTCACGGCATGTCTGTTGGTAAGGTTTTTAGTAAGAAAATTTAGTCTTTTTCTGGAATCTGGAGCCGACGTTGTCGAGCCTGATCAGCTTGGAATTTTTTACACTGAAGTTAATTGGTGGAGATGACGTCTTTAACACTGAGTTCTCACCAACCTGCCCTGTTTCTTCGCTGTAACTCTATCAGACCACTCCAGAGATAGGGCAGAACTAGCCAGCGCCTAAAGTGGTAGTGGGAAAACCAAGCCCTGGATCGGCGGATTGGTCGATGTTGGCCAAGTTGGTTGCTCCATCATTTTTATTTTAACGTTGTCACACTTCTTTGATGGGAGCACTGGTTAAGAACTCCACGTGTTCCATCTTGAGGTGGATCGAATTGGTCACTGGCGTTGTTTTTTGTACTTTTAAGCCTGTTGTGCCTGTAATCGTCCAGCAGTCGAACCCTGGACATTCCGAAAGCGGGTTGACCCACTTGTGTCAGCCAGCTAATCGGAATGTACAGGGCAGCACGGCAGGAATTGTCTTTTTATTGTCAGCCAGTTGAAAACCCGAGTCTTGCTTATTAGTCGCCTGGAAAGTTTTAGTTGTTTGACGTTGTTTGGTGACGACGGACCAGACATTTTGTTATAATGGGTAAGGAAAAAGGCGCAAAGCTAACCTTGGTGACTGCTTATAGGGCATAAAAGAGCGATTAGGAAGCTCATGCTTGTTAATTAGGGAAATTGCGCTGCATGATCACGAAACTTCTGAAACTTAAAATGAAAGTGCGCTGATGAATTTTTGAAATGCTACAGGGCAGACTAGTTCGGAAATCAGAATGTGCGCGATGTGCTTCGTAATCTGCGCAGATAAAAGCAGATTATGCGCTAATAGTTTTTCGATTTCATGTCAAGTTTCTGCAGAATTCAGAAAGACAAAACTCGATTATTGCTGTCTGCGTAATTTTTGGCGGACATTTGCTAACGCAGGGTCGATACTTTGCCGATAAGGGCGTAGTGCTGCGCGTCCTGCGATGCAACGTAATGTGATGACGCATTGACGCAGACAGCAGGAGCTTTTTGATTAGGCCAGACTGTTGATGCCGCTCATTTAATTGTGTTCTCCAAAATGTTAGTACAATGGACCAGAACTATGAAAAAACTTAGCGATACAAGTTCGTCCGCTTAGGGTCACGGTTTTTGTTCTTTTCCTTGGTAAACTTGACAGATTCAATCTTTTGTCGTCGACGTATTGAACTGGAATTTTTTGAAAGCTGAGATTGAGTGTTCCAAATCGTTTTTCTCATCAGTACACGATCCAGCTGAAAAGATGGCGTCGATCCAGGGCAGCGATTTTCATTGATTGTACTGATAATCATTGGTCAAAGCGGACTGGGTGTCCACTTCGACCATTATTCGTCAATCTTTTCAACATGTCTTGTCAAAGTTTGTTTTTCTGCAGAAAGCTTGGTGTAGCTTTTTTGTGATCAGCGTCTAATTAAGGCCGGGCCATCGATGCTATCTGGAAATGATCAGCTGCTTTTTTCTAGGCGATCCTCGTTTCGCGTCTTAAAAATCGAAGGTCTCACCATTTTTCAGTCATGAAATTGGGGAATTCGCGAAATGGTCTGTTGCGTTAGGGCTGGTAATTGTTTTTTGGATTGCCTCTATATATTCTGTTTGAACGTATGGTTGAAAGTTTAAACTTTGACTTCGTTTTTTGATCTCTTACTCGACATGGTGACGAAAGACGGCTGACTGGCGTCGAGTTGTCGAGCTGGCCGTAACGAAATGTGTACTTTTGTGTATCCAACTGGCTGGTATCGCCTTTTCAAGTTGGCCTGGTTGCTGAGTAGTCTAGTCACATCAGGGCAGTCGCATGCTCCAATGCATATTCGACATACTCGCACGCATTTCGACGGCACGTTGCCACTTTTTTCGCTTAAGACGACGATGTTGGTCAAGTGTGGTGTCAGCTGGTAGTTGAAGAATATTTAGCAGATTTCGTATGTTGGATTAGTTTGAATTCAAGAGTTTGCGCGGTGGTGATTTTTAAAAGAAAACTCGCTGGTTGAGTGGAATTTTTTAAAATGACTATCGATTTTAATCAGATTACCAGTTGACGCTATTAATTTCTGAAAAGAGGCTATTGATTTTTCAGAAAAGTCGATTTGTAACCTCTTCTGGATTGTTGAATAGACTCGACTGGGATAGGGTCAAGGTTTTGACATCAAGTAGTGTGTCAATATAGATTTTTCAAGTTCATTTTTAATAAGATTATCGATTTGTCAAGGACGAGTTTGAACAGGGTGGTTGTCTGCAAATTCTCCATTGGTGTCCTCCATAAAGGGGATTATCAATTTTTCGAACTCGATATCTCCATTCTTATTTGTATCGGAAATTTGATTTCTGTCATAATGGGTCAAGGCGATAGTCGAGAATCGTTTGAACAGTCGCCTGTTGTATTTGCTGCTGAGGCTGGGCCAAGGAGGGCAAATCAGTCGAATATTCGATCGATTGGTGCTTGTGAATCGAGTCAGTGTGCGAGTAGGGCGAGGGCAAATTTGAAATCGGAGTTGGATAATATTTCTACTGGGTCCATTGATTCTGGTGCTCACGATGAGGATGATGATTTTGTGCACGCTTTGGAATATGGTTTAGGTAATTGATGGACTTGAAGTGGTTTAAGATTTCGATCAGATGAGGATTTAGTATTGACAAGGAATGCAAATTTTCCCGCCATTTCTGAATTTAAATTTTTTAAGGAAATATTTTTGTAGTCTCACAGGATATTCCGTCTTTAGTCGAGAGTGGGTGGTTGCAGGTTGCATTTTACACGTGCCTTCTTCATGGTGTGTGATTGGGGCTATACTACTGCATGTGTGACATGAAAGCATCGGGTGTATTTCAGGAATGTGGACGTGTCCTTTGGTATTTTCTACGAATGCTTTGCTGATTTCCTACCTCTTATTTTATAGCCGATGATAACACGCAATTCTTCGATGTGGACGGCGCTGGTGCGGGTGACAACGACGCCAATGCAGTGGGCACCCCGATGAGCGAAGAGGAAAGGGAGCGTCTGCGAGAGGAATTGAAAAAAGTAAGTGAATTGAAGTTTAGGCTGATAAATGAAGAGGGTGGTGAGAATTGACAGGGCGGGGGATGGAGTGGAATTTGGTGAAGGGAAGGGGCTTGTGATTTATGGTAAGCATGCTAGGACAGGATGCGACTTGAACTGAGTGGGCTGAGCAGTCGGAGTGGAAATGGAGAATTGAGGTTTGAGTGTTTCATGAATCGATGCTTATACTGTTTTTTTGCATGGAAACGCTACAGCGCCATGAGATCATACTGCAAGTACAGGATGAGGCACATGATTCGAGTCGGAATTTTCTGAGCATGCAGTATATTTTAGTCTGGGTTTTGTAAAGTGCATGATGCTTGCTTGTAGAAACAAGCTGTTCTGTGTTTTGGTTTATACGACTCGTTGTAGGGCGAAGGGGGCGTGTGAGGAAAAGACCTCTTTTTGCCTGGCAGGGCGTCAATTCTTGGACAAAATTGTGAAATTTTGCGGGAAAATTGAATACTAGATTGCACGAATTTAATTATCACTCGACAGCAGATTCAGTTTGCAGGAACTGGTATAATTATCTCTCATATAGTTCTTATCAGTTTTCCGAAGGTGTCTTATCATTGGGCTCTTCATCCTTATCAGCATCGGACGTCGCTGTATTTTGAGTAATTTTTGAAGATCCTGAATCTAAGGATGGCCGACGGGGTCAGGATTTCCTTGGCTTTCCCATGGGGTCACTAACTTCCGGCTCATCTAGAGGAGGTTCATACCTTTCTCATTTGTAACATTACAAAATTGGCGTTATTGCTAGCCTAGGGGTGAGGTCACCTTGGCGGCCTCCACCTCCAGTCTCGGATGCTGTATGAAGGAATACGTATTAAAAAGAGGACTGCTCTTGTCAGTTTGTCCCTAGCTTTTTCCTTGTCATTGTGTATCACGTATGTACTGAAGCCTCGAGCCTGGAGGGGCAGCGCTAGTCTTAGGTTATCTGATTTATGTGCCCTGCCATATCAGTGCTGTGTCAGTCATTACTGTTTTTGAGTCAATCATCGCACGATAAAAGTATGACTGCTTATCAGCTGTTTCTTTGTTATCAGTTCTGATCATTGACAATTCTTGACAGTCGTTTCTCTGATTTTGTAGACGGATGACGAGATCGCGACTTTGCGTCAAGTGTTAACGGCTCGGTTGAAATATTCGAATGATTTGAAACGTAAATTGGGCATAACGCCGTGGGTCGAGGTGCAACAGGATTTGTCGCAAGGGCTGAAAACGGTCAAGGAGTCGCCGGCGTGAGTGAACAATTGTGGGCTGCGTTGGGGAGGAGTATGGACTTGGAGTGTTTCAGGTTTCATCGGACGGAAGAAGCTTTGCAACAAGCGCAGGAAGCGGTGACGAAAAAGTTGGGTCAAATTCGTTCAAGCAACACGTTCAAATCGTTCGAAGAGAAAGTCGGTTCTGCGTACAACAATGTGAAGGTGAGGAGAATTAGGGGATCTGATGCGAGAAGTGTCCGAGTGTCCATCTCACTGTAGGGGGCGCAGGGGAGAGGTAGGCTCGGATAGAATGTAGACATGGGTCCACTTGGTTTGGTGTGCTAGATGTAAGAAATGGAGGGTGCAGTGGGTTTCACTTTGGTTGCCTGTGTTGGGCGCTCTGAGGGTCAGACTCGTGCTGACAATAGATGGTGTTGAAAGACACTAAAAGTGTGCTATTGAATAGAATTTCGTCCTGAATGAACCATCGACAAGTCCAGTGAAGCGAGATATTGATCTTGTCCCGATGAATACTAATCCCGATCAAGTACAGTCGTAGGTCTGGCACTGGTGTTGGGCTTGGTTGAACGGGTTTCGGTGGCTTGGGGTGTGCTTAGGCTTGCATTTAGGAGTGTGATTAGGGGATAGAGTAACGGGTGCTATGGGCACTGCACTGGTTAGATGTCAGTGCGTGTTGTCAGGGTGTAAAGGCTGGCTGGTGATGGCGATGATGTCATCATCAGTGCAGCGGTGATAAGCTGTTGGCCGTGAGAGAAGGATGATTAATTGATAAGAAATTAGATATCAGTGTAGTGCCAGCGCCGATGTGCCATGATATGGTATCAGTTCTCGGGTACTGGGTATCACGGCACTGATAAGGGAAGGATATCGGTATATCAGCTGAACTGTGCAGTATTACGTGGTAAGAGTGCAGTTCCAGTAATGATTCGTCGTGGTGATATGTTATCAGATAGTGGTTATCACTGCACCTGAGAAGGGTATGGTATCTTTGGATTTTTGGATCTTTGTATCTTCCGCAGATCTTTGGATTAGCACAATGACCCATTATCAGTGCACTGAGGATATTGATAACATATCATGGCTGAAAACTAGTGGATATGACTCACCGATAGTCGCAATGCATCACTTGCTGTCCTGGCGGTTGTGATGACAGTAGTATTCCTTATCAATAAAATGCTAGGACGGGCAAATACTTAGTGGTGATAAGGAAATTAATGTTTGATAAGGCTGATGCTTGTGCTTCATCAGTCTGTTATCTTATGTGCTTGTGGTTTTCTTTCTTCTGCTTGCCATTCTAGAAAGGATATACTCAGGTAAATCGATGTGCTCTTATATGTGGTGATTGTGCGTGGTTTTTGCTTGTTATCCGCTTATCAGATTGATGATTTTGTGATTCATGAAGACATTGAGATGGCTTCTTTTCAGGCGAAAATCGTAGCATCGACATCGATTGATCAATTGTCGGGAAGACAACAGCAGAGCCAGAACGCGAGTGCAGCAGCGACTCAGCCGAGTACGCCGAGCACGGAGAAAGGGCCGTTGGCGTGAGCTTGGTGGTGGGGAGTCGTTGGTCGTTTTCACTCGCTGTCCTCGTTCTTGATACGGCTTCTACACGTTGCGATAACATATTTTTTGATAATCGATTGTAAATGCACGAAGTGCGTGTACTCAGATGTAAGCTATACGCTGTTACTTCCTTTTCGGGGATTGGGTTTTTCTGGCAATTATTTTTCGGTTTTTGTATGCAGTCAGGTCGATTGTGTAGGAGGCAATGGAGTTGAGTGCGGGTGATGGATGTCAGTGAGAATATTGTCTGGTGTTGTGCATGGTAAAGTGGAGTTGCAGGTTGGGTGTGGGCATTGGTGGGTGCTTCTTTGGACTGCGTCTGGTGGCAGAGGAATACACAGGGTAAACTTTGGTCGTGGAAGGTTTGCAGTCAAATACAGTGCACTGATCGATGGGCTGGGCGGGAGCTGGAATGTGGAGCTAAAGGCGCTGGTATTTGTGGGTTCAGGGTATCTGCTTTGTATGTAGCATCTCCCTATCTGAAACCATATTTTACGCACCCATGTATATGCGTGCCATTTTCAGTGCCAATGGATTGTGAGCAACATTCATTGCCAGTTTAGGTTCAGTATCATCAAGGCTCGTAGCCTTTATCGGACTGAAGCTCTGGATGTGTAAAATATGGTTTCAGGTGTGAGGTACCTTGACTGAAAGATGCATTGAGGCAAAGATGTCAAGTGAGATACTGCGTGGCCATTTCAAGAGTTGCGTAAAACTCATTGTGACTGGACAGAAGTTCACTTTCGCTGGGTGGGTGATAGCGGCCTAGTTGCACCAGACGCACCGTGGCTGGCACTCGCTATATACTGCAGTATGAAGGCCCTACAGCTCTGACCCTTAGTCTGGCAGTGGCTCACAACCAGGACGTGGGATTGGCTTGGCTGGGACCACTGTTGTATAAGACACCATCTGAGTACTGGGATCAGGGCAGCGTTACATTGGGTACTGGTTATTGGAATCAGCCAAGTGTGCATCGTTGAAGGTCACTAATCAATATTCACTCAATACACATCCATCAGATATTAGCCACGAAACAATCGATATCTACTCTTAACATCCTAAAATGAAATACAGCAATCATCACTCGGAAAAAGCTTTTTCATATTGTTGCCTCAGGACATTCTTATGCACTTTCCCCATCACATTTCTGGGGAGTTGGTCCACAAAGAATACTCTTTTGGGGACTTTGAAAGCAGCAATGCGTTCTTTCAATATTTTAATCATTTCTCGTTCATGGCCCTCGCTCTTTTTGTCCCTCTTGACCACCACGGCTACGACAGCTTCGCCGAAGTCGGGGTGGGGGACAGCGATGACTGCACTTTCAACAATGCCTTGGATGGCATCGATGGCATTCTCGATCTCTTTCGGATACACGTTCAGGCCGCCAGTGATGATCAAATCTTTGCCACGACCCATGATTCTCAAATAACCATCACAATCGAGTTCGGCTAGATCGCCCGAAGTGAAATAACCATCTTCGGTGAATTCTTCTTTGGTTTTTTCGGGCATACGCCAATATCCTTTGAATAAATTGGGCCCTTTGTATTCTAAGGCTCCGTTGCGAACGCGAACACTCACACCAGGCAGTGGACGACCGACTGTGCCTGCAAGATAATCATTCTGTACTGACCAGTCAAGAATCTGGGTCGTGGCCTAGTGGGCTAAGGCGTCTGCCTATCATGCTGGGTGCGCACTCAGAGGGGTTCGACTCCCGCCAAGGTAAACTGATTATTGTCGGGTCCAGCGAGTGCGCTCTATCGGCTTGCGTATGGATACAGTATGACATGACAAGCGTGATTCGAAGCAGCAATCTGCTGGAACCCTCACTGCAGTATCTTGAGGTACTGCATGTTACACTGACAGCAGAATTTAGCTGTGCATCGGCAGCAACGCTTGTGCACACTGTCCGAAGTACAGTGCACTCGCCTGGTGATAAATACGGGAGGCAGCTGGGTGCAGGGTACAGAAATGCAACGAGCAGGCAAACTCGCGCCTCTTGCCAGCTGGCTGCCTGCTGTGATTGCACTGCCGCTACTGCTACGGCAATTGGGGCACGTGATATCGATCACACTACTGTACAGTGGGCCGGCTCATGCTGGAAAGTACAGTAAGACTGATGCTGCCTAGCTTAGAATCAGGAAACACGAGTCTGTGCAGCTGGATCACTACAGCTGACTGTGAGAGCAGCGCAGTGCTATGCAGTGCAGTGCTGAGTGCACTGCAATACTAAGCACTACAGCTGACTGTAAGAGCAGTGCTGTGCAGTGCAGTGCTCAGCTGAGCAGTGCACAGCACTCAGTGCTAAGTGCACTGTAATGCTGAGCACTGTGCAGTGCACTCTGCTGCTGACTGTGAGAGCAGTGCAGTGATTACAGCAACCTACCTACAGTGTGTCAGAATGAATGTACCACGCTAACCAAGTCACGCTAGAATGTTGGTACTTTGATGTAGGTCCACCCTGACATGCTCACGTCATGTCATGTCATACTTTATCCATAGCCAAGCACCATAGAGCGCAGTCGAGGGCTAGGGTAGGACATAGCTGACAATTCTTCGCGCCTGGTAGGCCGTGGCGAGCGGGATAGAGTAATCGATACCTCTGGCAGGGAAACGTCAGCCCCAGGTAGTCGCAAGGCTTGCCCTGCTCCAGTCCAGATTTTGCCCCGTCGGCCACATTCTCGTTTTTGCCTGCCAGGCTTAATTACAGACATAACAAATGGATTATCTTAATAATCAGCCATGAGCGGGAATCGAACCTGAATTGGCACTCCAGAGAGAAGTGCTCTAGTTTCAGCCCCGACGCACACCGACGGCACCCATGTACGGAGCTGGCGTGCCATTCCGACCCCAGCGAATCCCTCGAACTGGAGGACAAAAAGGACTGGAGCACGGCGAGTCCATGTGGACTACATCTACGGCCCGACGGGTTGCACAGCAGCATACCTCAACCATATCTTACCTGGCTTCCTGACTCCGTCGTACGGATTCGAGCATATCATCTGACCCTCGGTCATGCCATACCGTTCCAATATCTCTTTGCCCGTCCTCTCTTTGAACTGTCGCCACGTACTTTCCAAAAGTGGTGCACTGCCACTGACGAATAATCTTATATTTTTGACCGAATCTTCAGTGAATCTCTCACATTGCAACAATCGAGTGTAATAGGTGGGCACGCCCATCATGACTGTGCACTGGCCCAATGCACTCACAACTTTGTCCACATCGAATCGTGTTAGAAAATAAAAACTTGCTCCTTTCGTTAAAATCGTATTTGTGGCCACGAAAAGTCCGTGTACGTGATAAATTGGCATAGCGTGTAGAAGAATGTCAGTCTCACTTATTCGCCATATTTGGCACAGACTTCGAGCATTCGATGACAAATTGCCGTGCGTGATCATAGCCCCTTTCGGTTGACCAGTCGTCCCCGACGTGTAGCATATGGCCGCCAAATCATCCGATCTGACTTTAGCGATTGGAATCGATATTTCATCCTGATCGATTACAATCGATCGACCATTTTGATCGAATCGTGCATCTTGAATATCGATTTTTATCGATTGACTGTTTTGATCACTCCGAATCGTATTATTGCTTTGATCATCTTGAATCGATTTTTCATCCTGATGAATCCTAATTGATTTTCTCGAGTGATCAATCGATTTTTCCTTCCGATCAGTTCTGAACGATTTCTTGGCCTGATCGGCTTGATCACTATAATTTTCGACGGATTTTACATTCTCGATCAATTCTTCTTCTGTGATTAATGAGCATTTAATCGATCCGGACGATTTGATTATCGATCCATCGTTGGATAATAGCGATCGATAAGTATCGAAATCTGATGATCGGCAAACAAAAATCGATGGTTCAGAATTTAATAAGAAATAACGAATTTCATCTTTTTTATAATCGGTATTCAACGGAACATAAACGCATCCTAATTTTAATACGGCCAAATATAGAGCCAAAGATTCGGGCGATTTATTGATTTGTGCCGCGATACGATCGCCTTTCAAAACTTGAAGTTTTCTACTCAAATACCTGGCGTATCGATTGATCAATCGATCGAATTCGCCATAAGTCATCGATCGATTATCGTCAAAATAAAATAATGGTTTTTGAAGATTTGAAAAATTGAAAGCCGATAATAAATTATTCGATTCATTTTCTTGTTGAGAAATTGATGATTCATGGATTTTTTGATTTTGTTGTTGTTGAATAGTTGAAAAATGAAATTTTGATGCGAATGATGATTTGATTGAATTTTTTGACGATTTAGCTCGTTTTGCAGGCGATAAGCCATCGTTTCCACTCGATTGTAAAGTAACTGTTGCCAACTGAAAAAATGATCGATTGAATGAGAAATTATATTTTAGAAAATCTTTGCTGTGTGCAAGGAGACGAAGAGAGAGTGCGGCCGCCATGGCCTGGCGCTTCTTGCATACGAGCTAATGCCAGTCGTCTTATCGAGGGGGTGTTAGCTTGGGCAAACAGCACTCTGGTGCACGTCCTCGCCTGCCATCTTTACAATGCGGCATTTTGAGGCCGCGAGAACCCACAGTGTGTCTGCTGTGGTCGTGTTGGAGTGCCCTTGCTGTGACTCAGCATAAGTCAGGTCCCATGGCAGGCTGTGCAGTCATGGATGTGGCACAAGTCTGCAGGATTGCAGGGACTGACTAGCAGTGGTTCGAGAGACCACGGTGATTCGATGGTGTGCACTGCAGGCGTGCTGACACTGTATAACTGTGCTGTGGCAGACTAAAGGAACTGTAATACGACTGTGTCCGTATTACTGGGAGGGAGCGACTCGTGGAGCTTTTGCACCATGGCAAAAGCCCAGGGCAGCCATGAGCTAGGTCTTTGGACCTAGCACATGGCTGAAACATCACCCTGACGGGTGACGCTTCCAGCTGACGGCTCTGTGCAGAGAATCGATTGCCAGTCGAGCCTTTACATAACGATGGCTGGCCACTTGGAGAAGACGTGGATTGTGAAGGTGAATCCACCAAAGCGATTGGGGAAATGCAGAAAGGCGGACCCTGGCGAAACTCTTGAACGCTCGGAAATAATGGCTGTAGGTGGATATGGAGACATCGATTTAGGGGGGTTATTGGAATACGCACTATTCTACTGTAGGTGCTGGTCCGTTGTGGCTCATTCCTGCGGTATGCGCAACCTTGGGCTCAGACCTTGGGTGAGGGCAGGCCAGCAGATGGAGTCCAGGTGACCAATGCTAGCAGGACACCTGCGAGAGCACTGCGTGGTTTCGGAGGTCTCTCTATGTACCAGCACGGCCTATTGCAACCCGCATCCTCATGATTAGGCTCGTTCTCTTGTTTGTTCCACCTGTAGCAGGGCACTTCCACTGTCTGTGGTTCGACCTCCCGAGACCAGGGTAACCTTGAACTCAGCACTCTACGCCAGCCACTGTCATTTCAATTGCATAAGAGAGCGGCTTCAAAGATTATTGCACTTTATACTGCAATATCCAGGTCATATTCCAGTCCAGTATTGAGCAGAAAAGCAGATGGATTACAAGATCTCATACCATGCCACTCTAGGTCCCGCTAGAATCTGTTATGGCTACAGTACTCCCTCTCTGTGGTAGGCAAACTATGTATAGTATCAGAGGGTATATTTCCAGTTCACATGTTCTCACGCCACCGTGCTGTAATTACTGTGTCTCCTCAATCTTACCCGCCCTGATGCGCGCGCAGGCATGACCTGAGAACGGCAGCTATCAAGCCATTGAGCCATTCTTACATACAAACTAGCTTTCAGTGATCAGATCAAAAAAATGAGTGCATGACTCCATGAAAATGAGTTTTTCTGTTAGCCGTGCCAAATGCACGGCTAACAGAAAAACAAAACGGAATGGCAGAATCTGTAACACCATTGTACACAGGCGTTGCCACAGAGTGCCTGAAATATTCTAACTCCATGTTCATGTTTTACCACATGACAAACGCTTATGCGCACTCGAGGGTGAAGGGACACATTTTACACGAAATGATTTACCGGCCCGCGAGTCGAACACTCGCCCGCAACTGCGCACCTGGCGTGAGAGGCAGACGCCTAAACCACCAGGCCACGAGGCCGGTGGGTTAGGCGTCTGCCGACACACCTCTCCGTACCTACTGCTTTACTGCAAGGTTACCCATGTCCTCCGAGATTAAGCAGGTGGCACACTGTCCACTGGCCTATGGTTCATGTACTGTAGCTCGGGGTAGGGAAGAAAAGGTCACAGCACAGTATAGACTAACAAGTCACGGTGGCATCTATCGGCCACGCACAGGTGCTCAATTTTCCGGTTGCTTTCAGGCAGTAGGCGGAGGGATTTTCTTGACCCAAGCTGAGTCACCTTCTCTCAAGTCCCGCCTGAAACTTGTCATTGTAATTTGCTTGTGAGCAGCACAGGCAAATTACAATGACAGAAGTGAGACCTGTCATGCATGGTGCGGGGTCGTATGCCAGGCGCCATATGTCCTTGCTACCCCATCGAAGGTGCCATGTCATGTCATACTTCATCCATAGCCAAGCACTATACAGCGCACTCGAGGGCCAAGGAAACATATTCGACAATCATTTTGTACCGAGGCGGGAGTCGAATCCTTCTCTGTAAGTGAGCACCCTGCGTGAGAGGCAGACGCCTTGACCCGCTTGGCCACGACCCCCGGTTCTGGTAGAAATACTGCACATATTTGAGCACATCATGGACGGCCCTGCGCGGAATGCAGACAGCCCAAGGGGTCATCTCACCAACCCCGCATGAAAATACAGCCCTAAAAACACGCTAAAATCATCTCTTACCATTTCGCCCATTGATCTCGACCAGTGCACGTTGCCCTCCAATCTTCGGCGCCTTGCAAATACGCACTCTGGCCGCCTCGCTAACTCGAACAAGACACACTCATCGCCTTCTTAGAGGCACTGGCACGCGTGTGCTCGTACTTTCCCACCTGAAGGCCGGGAATTCCCCAAGACAAAACAGGTCTTCGCCCTCCCGCTCATGCACAACACGACACTCCCCCCCATTTCGTACACCAGCCATAATTCGACCAACAATTTACTCCTTTCAATTCAACCATTCAACTTCGTGTTCACGCAAATGTGCTCAAAAGGAAACAGGAACGTCACAAAATTCTATCTATTCTTAAATTCCTCTCACTCCCCCACATCGCAGCGGTGCTCAAAAAAATTTTGAAATATCGCATAATAACTAATTTTACACTACAACAAAAACCCGATTTCGAATAAAAAAGCGAATTGTATTTTAATTATCGCCATCAACGCACGGGCCCCATTTCATAAATCCCCCAAAACAATATGTCAACAACAAAAAATTGCAAATAATTTTCCATAACTACCTTGGCCCCATTCTCGCCTCGCCATAATTAGCTCATTCGCTTTTCGTCCTAAAAAGTAATTAATTACAATTAATTAAAAATGAAAGTTTAACTTGGGACTAAACTTTTTCCTCCCGTTTTTATCCTAATCTATTTCAACTGGTCAGCAGGGTCCTTTCGGCTGATCCCCAGAAGAGCACACAAAAGCTTGAAGGCGAAGCGCACCTTCGCAATGCAATGCGTTAAAAATTATGCGCATATCTTTTAAATTTCGAGTCATTTATGCAGTATTTAGAGCAAAAGGCCAAAATATTTTAAAGTGGTAACGTGTAAGTATTCTCACTTACAACAATTCTTATGACAAAGCGCGCGAACTTTGAATTTCATTTTCGGCCAATCTCAGTTTTATAAGTAAAACCAACTTACTTCTGCCTCTCCGCTATTCCGCGCAACATACGATTCCCGCAGAAGAAAGTCACCGAACCAATTATCGACAAATATTTAAGTGTTTGGAACATGTTCAATTGCAGCCAAAATAATAAATACAATCCGAATATAGCTATAAAAAAGATCAGGGTAAGCTAATCTGCAAAAATCTGAGGATAAAAGTACTTTATCACTTAAAATCAAGTAGCAAAAAACGAAAGTCCAGACCAGGAATCAAACCTGCGCTACTAAAAATAAAGGCACAGTGTACTAACCATCCCAGTGACGCGGGTTCGATACCCGGTCAGGCTTCCGGTTTCGTTTCTTTCTGGCACCAGAAACCTCGCATGGCTCTATATTCAGGAAAAGTGGGGTCCCCAACCTTGTACGCAGTTCCCACCATACAAAGACATTTGCAAAAACTCGATTCCTGACAGGGAATCGAACTCGCCCGTGAGACAGCAGTCGAGTACCAAGGAAACATGACTAGTCAGATAACACGTCAAGAAAACACTACAATGGGCCGTCGTTGCGGGCAGGCCGCTGAGTGATTAGACTATCGGTGATGCCGTCGATGAACGTTACTACCCAGCACGGGCCAAGTTGAAATCCGGGGAGGCAGGTTCGATTCCCCTCACGGATGAACTTTATGATCATTTACCTGAATCTCCCACATCTATCCCACAATGCCCCCCCCCATCTGCCAGAAAAGTGCTTCCGCACTTACCAGTCAATCCTAAATGGAAAGCCACCGCATACAAGCTGAACGGGAAATTGCTGATATTGACACCGATGCGCAACCACAGAATAAACAGAAGCAACAAGGGAAACAGGACTAAGCCCGTAAACGAATCGCTGACAACTTGCGCCGGTCGTTTCTCCGGGGGACGAAACATGTGCTGAATCTCGGGCTTCTTCTCGTAGATCACATCGGTCACCTTCGCCTCCCTCTCTGCTGCCGGGTGCTCGGGGAATTTCAAAGAGATATCCGCCTGAAAGCACACAATACTAAATTAGTGCTTAAATAGCATCGATTGGAAAATCATACAGCAGTCCAAGCTAGTTGTTTCAGTATGCTATACCAGCCCCCCACCAAAATCGCACTCCTACGGGCAAGGTCTCCAACTACGTTTAACGAAAAAGATAATACACCGGTTTTTCGAGTCCATCATTTTTCAGGTAGCGACATAGTTGGCGCGGATTAAACAAGCAAAGGCCCTGAATACTTTAAACCAGGTCCCGCCACCTTCCCCCGAAACTTACCACAATCCAACTAATCGCATTACTAACAACAGCATCGCCCAAAATCAACTTGATCGAATATTTTCCCGAAAGATAATCAAAATCTTTAACAGATTTTTGCAAATCCTGCAAAACAAATTCCACAGATCCGCTGATAATTGATTTTAAAAAATTACTTACAGCATCAAATTTGTAAACTTTTGCGCTATCAGCTTCGGCTACGAATACGATCTCTTGTCCAGTTTTAGCGTGAGTAAAGATGACAAACGCCTAAAAAAGACAATTCACATTGGTCGCATCTATCTTTACCAAAAGAGCCTGAAACCATATTTTACACAACGTGCAACAATGTGGCATTTCTGACCCGATGCTATATCGACTACAACCTGACACCGCCATGAAAAATACCAGAAATACCACATTCTTGAATTATAACCCAAGTGCGTGAAATATAGTTTCAGACAAGGAGCGCATCTATCGCCATTAAAAGAGCATGAAACTATATTTTACACACTTGCGTTAGAATGCAAGAATGTGGCACCTCTGGCTTGATGCAACATCCGTCACGACCCTGACTCCACTATGATAATGCAGACAAGCCCGGAAATACCACATACTTGTATTCTAAGACAAGTGCGTAAAATATAGTTACAGACAAGGAGCCGATCTCACCTCCACCAAAAGAATCTGAAACTACATTTTACACAGCATAAAAGAATGTGGCACTCTCTACGCGATTGTGACTGACTCCACCGAGCTACTGTAATAAGTGCAAGACCAGAAGTACCACAGTCTTGCACTTTAACACAAGTGCGTAAAATATAGTTTTTGATCAGGAGTAAACCATTCGTCCATACCTGATGCACTTTCGTCAATTGATTCGTCGACTTATCCTTTACGCTAAACTTGAAAATGACTTTTTGGTGAACATCAGCGTCCAATACTGAACTCAATTTTGAGAACGAAGCGATTCTGCAACAGAGAATACACAAAATTCAATTCACGTCAAGAAAACACCATGAGATGAGATCGACTTACTTCTGAGCACTACTGCCTACGCCGACCTGTTCTCGATCCACCACGGCGATTTCGGCATCTTCGACCGTGATCTCAGTCATCACCTTCACCGACAGCTCGGCGCCTTGTGTCCCGATCAATCGTTTATCAGTGGGCGATGCCGCGCTCAATGTCAAAATATAAAAGCCTTTTTCGCGCGCTTGTTCCATAAAATTAAATTCGTACAACGTTTTCGATCTGAAACGAGAAAAGTTCAAAAATATTTTTGCTGCCCACAGCACGGTTTCGATCGCGGGTTTGCGGATACATACAGTACATCTAACCTGTGCCTCGTGTATTCAGGGTTCCCATCAGCTTGACAGGATGAATTCAAAGGAGGTTTTAGAGGATTTAGAGCAGAATTCTTTTAGATTTAAAGGAGATTTTGACCATACTTTTTGCCAAACCGGTCACAAAGGTACATTTTCTGGCATGAAGTCTTAATGCTCTACCGCTGCAGGCTTCATATCATCCTGACACAAAATCAACGCAATGGAAAAGTTATTACTAGGCCGCACAAAGTATATCCTTTTTCAATTTTTGTGGGTAGGGCCCAGTTCCCCACTGGCTTCCAACCCGTTTTGCCCAGGCCAGCAGTCCTGATGTGATAAGCTAGGCCATGAGGTGATCACCTCTCACGGCAGCTTCCCTGTGTGTCTCCACTAGGAGCACGTCCACACGAGGGCGCATCCTGCGCCAGCACCAGCGTCCCAGGATGATACTGGCTGAGAAAGGAGGTGACTAACCAGCCTACCAACTGAGCCACCGCGGCTACTATAAAGTATATCCTGCCTAATCCCTTGAAGCCGGCAAAGCGAGATTCCGGGCGAGGTCGATTCTTCGCATGCTCCTCAACAAGAGATCTCGATCCCGATGCCGACGTTCAGGCATCAAGACCCTGCATTAATCATGAGGCGAAAGCATGCTAGATTGAAGGTACTGTCCGAAGGTGTTAAAATCGCATGTATAGGTACAGCAACAGCAATTCTAGGGGCGAGAGGAATGCTGACATGGCTTAGGTACCTATGTTTGGGCCTGTATCGCCTGAATGCGCCCAATTTCCGCTTATACTGTATATACTAAATGATGAATCGGAAAGACAAATTTCAAAAAACTAAACGCCTGAAAAGTGTCCACCAGCAGGTAAACTAGAGTAATATGCGAAAAAAAGGCAAAAATCCAGGCCCTAATTCCAAAAAAGTTCTCCTGACCTATCGGTGACGCTCCTTGTTTATTTCTTATATTTCCCTTTGCAACTTATTTCTCTCTGGTCTCTGGCGTCAATTCAGAACTTTTGTCACAGAGATCAGGCTCATAAGAAAAAAGCCAAATTTTAGAGGAGGACCCGCCAAATTTAAGGAGGATTAGAGGATTTAGGGGAGGGTATTGGAATCAGAGGAGGTTTTAGAGGATTTAGAGGATTGAAAGGGTGGTGGGAACCCTGTGTATAGGTAACCGGAGGATGCCAGGAAACTGGTTAATTTCTAATATCTATTTTTCAAATCTTCCCGCCATTCTCAAATTTTTAAAGTTTTGAAAAACTTCAGGAAGCAGTGATCCACGACACTTTAGACTTACGCATCGTCAGCCACGGCTGTCAGTTGTTTCTTGTTTAATACGACTCCACTGCTCGCGACATGTGTGGCCTTGTCGACTGTGACAGTTAGGGTTCCCACTGATTTACCAAGCAAATCGCACACTTTGACCTGCATTGGAAATTATGATTAGAATAAAAGAGAACGCAATTTTTCTAACAGCTTACTCGAACATTTTTCTGCGATGCCGATAATGCCAACGGGCTGGCCAACGAGAACGAGACAGGCACTTGATACTGAAAATGGCAGGATTACTTGCAAGGATTAAGACAGAAATACACTTAGCTAGGGTATGCCGGAAAGTTAAAATGGCCACAGCACTAGAAGTATGCTCCTGGGTGTGAGTTCGACTCCCCTTAAGGTAAAACTTTTTTATATCTTGCTATTCTGAAGTTTGGAGCATGTCTTTGCTGACAACGAAAATGCCCTCAGAACTCCAGACTGGCATCAAGATCGATTTGCGGGGCAAGCGAGCCTGTCTGAAACCATATTTTACATACTTCTTACAGTTTCCCGTAACTTTGAAAACAGGTGGGGCCAGTGCCCAGACCCACCGTCCATCTTTTGGTATAGGTCAATCTACCGAAATGTTACCATCGCCATGGTATTCGAGTAAAATATAGTTTCAGATGCGTAAGGCCATAGCCCCACCAACAGAACTGTCACTTACCCGATTAGTAGTCAAAGCCTTCAAGGCGCGCAGAACGTGGTAGGCCGGTCGAACAAGCGGTACGCCTTTATGATTGAGCAGAAAGTTGGCTAATTTTACGGCTTCGTCCTGGAATACAAAATTTGATAGTTAAAACACTACATGACAAGAAAATTTGAAACTCTTACAGCTTTTACATTCGGAGTTTTATTAGCTTTTTCGGCCAAGGCATAAATACCCGAAATGGCCACCGATGATATGCTAACACCGCCCTCGAATTGTAAATATTTTCCGTCGATTTCATCCGCTTGAGCTACGCAGTCTTCCACGCGATCGAATATTTGAGTGACCGACTTGCCTTCTAATAAAGTACCGGCGTGGAAAGCGTATCCCAAACTGAAAGTTAAATTTATATTAAAAAACAAAATTCGAATTTTTCAAATTTTACCCAGCAGCGCTATCGTCCTTTTTCAAACTGCCCGCCAACGCCGAAGACAACTTTTCGGTATTTACTAAAAACCATTAAAGTGCAAGTTAAAAAAATAACCTTTTTTGGCGGTTAGAGTACCTGGTAATCCTAAAAATTTTTCCGCAGAAGCAGCGAAATATAATTCCTGAGTCGACTTGGCATCAGCGTATACAGCACTGATGCTTTCTTGCGCTTTGGGGTTGGTATACTAAACAAAGGTAGTACATAGCCAATTTCTTAAAAATATAAGCATAACATTTTAAACTACTTTGCAATTGTCCAAAACGGAGGCTAGGGCTGACGCGTGAAAGATCGTATCGATGTCTGCTGCCGTTTCTTGTTTTCTCAGTAAGGCGCACAACTTCTGCAAAAGGAAAAATGAGAATGAAAAGATGCATCTGCACAGGTGATACGTGTAAAGCTCCGATCTAAATGCAAAATTTGGGGAAATATGAACTTACTGCATGATCGGGCACTTTTTCGTTTAACAAAATCAAACCACCGGCTCCGTAAAATGCAGTTGCAACATCGGATGGAGTCGTAACAGCATTCGAAAAGATGGTTTTGAAAGCGTTTAGATCTTTTTCGTTCAAATGCGAAATCACTGACGCCGAATGAACTCTGTCGCAAATAAATATACCGAAAATAAGGACGACCACAAGTGCTGTTTTTGAACCCAACATTTTCCGGGAATCTACGATTTCCGTTGAATATTTCTAAAAGAAGAAAAAGAAACAAACAGCTCGGCAGAGCTGCTTGACTGTTGCCCAGACGAAGGCTGCAAAGATGCGCACACTTGCCACATTTCATCGACGTATTTCTTCGTGGATGTGTAAGCATTTGGGCTACTATAGAAGCGGGAAATTCAAAATTTTAAAGTCGAAGAAGCGTCTTGGTGCAACGTAGTATTCGTGAGGTGATTGAGCAGCAGTAAGGTTCAGTAAGTATATCTGACGAAAAAATGTACTTCTGATGGACGTGGCTGGATCGAGGGAGCGTACAGAATCTAACTTTTGATGATAAAAACAGATGTGAAATCAATATTTTCAGGAGCTTCTAATGTCAACATTGGGCATTCAATGCTTGCACATGCACTGCCTCATGACTCCTTCATCGATCACAACGGCTGATCACTGCATCACAGGCTCTTTTCACGACCAGTTTGCCTTCTTGGGATCTTTGCACACTCCTTTACCGCAAACCATCGGGGGGTCGCAGATTTCGCCATTGCAGACTACAAACAGGCAGACTATAAGGCAGGAGCTTGGTTACCATATTGGAAGTGCTGAACTCTTTTCGTAGCAGAGCACACATTAAATTTCGAATCATTGCACGAATCAGCAACTGACATATGCACTGGGGACCCAGTTGCTGTGACGCACACCGATGTGCCCTTAGCATGCAAATCGGCATGCATTGAAAATAGTGACATGCATTCAGAAGACGATCAATTGGAACTCTTTAAGTATGGAACACCGCCTGAAGGGGTTAAAACTTACTACGTGAAGTCAACTCGAAGTATACTGACCACAAGCATTTTGTAAGTGCTGATCACTGGTGTACTCACTCGCATGAGCATCTGCGTTGGGGGCTCACTCGGGTAGGGTCTATGCAGCGACTTAATCGAAGGTGACACCTAAATTTTTAAGAGCATTTTTGATTAGTTTCAGAGAATATAATCCTAAAACCAATCTGCTGAACCTTGCATTTATTCTGAATGGAGTCCTCAGAAGCAAGTTCATCGTCCGGCCCAAACTCCATAGGAAAACAAACGATGAGCCCCAAAGATGCGAGAGGCTTTGACGGGGGCCCCTTGACTGAACGAGTCAAGTCAATTGCTAGCAGACACGCGCGAGGATGCTAATACGTTTGCTAGGTCGACGCTTTGGACATGTATGGCTTTACAATCGCACTCGAAGGATACGACGAGGAGCTGTCAGTAAGCTTCGATCGCAGCTGCTTCGAAGCCAGGAAACGGCCTGTGCGGCACTTGCGACGATCGATTCCGCGACAGAGTGTTTTCCAGTTCGCACATGGAAGTAAGGATTGGGAATTCCTCCTTTGGTCATTTTTCAATGTCTATTAGTCCAGGTAACAAATAAAAGAGTCGCCGTCCGGACCTGGGGGTACGCGAATGAGGCTTGGCCATCTACTAGCCGTCGCGTACCAGAGTGCTCCACGGGCACAATAACGGCCGCGGCCTTCTCAATGTGCGGTGTGATCAGCCACAGGATTGCGGGACGATGGACATGGAGTGAAGAAACAAATGACTATTACCAAACCTGCCTGAAACGATTCTGTCAGCATGGGCCAGTGGGTAGACCCCGGATCGGGTCAGGTACTTTCGGGTCGGGTCGGGTCGGGTCAGCAAAATTTCGGGTCGGGTCGGGTCACTTTTTTGAAAGATCGGGTCAAACGGGTCAAAAATACAGAAATTTTGCAAGTTACTACTATTGGCAACTACAGAAACCTTTTCACACCTGTTCTACTCCAGGATTTGCTGGATATGCTTCAAGCATGCATGAATAAAGTCTTTCACTCCCCTCTTTTCATTCTGCGTAACTTCCGAGAATGTCACACAAATTGTAAGCTGTGGGAATGACCAATTTTTCTGAGTAATTCCTGCAAAGGGAAGGGTCCATGTGAGAGTTCTCATAAACATTCTTGTCAACTCTGACGAATGGGTGGGACTAGCCATACTCTATGGAGCAATTAATCATTTTTAGCAGTTCGTAGGGTATCTACAGTCAACAATCATATTTGATTCCTGAATATGACATAGCTTCCTGGGCATACCTGGCTGGAAGAGCAGTATAGTCAGTACCCAAACACCAAATATGTACCAATAATAGCCCCCTTGACCACCATCCATGTTAACACTGCAAAATGCTGTATTCAAAGGTGATAGGTACCCTCACATCCCTCCATCAGTAGTGGAGGTTCTGACAGGAGCTAGTGTCCAGCACAATATGACTTTTGATATCCTTGGCTCGCCCTAGGGCAAACTAGGGCTGACCAGAGGATGGCTCGAGTCAGGAACAGTACCACGCAGTCCACGGACACCTCGTGTTATAGTTTATTGCCACCACACCACAAGGGCCGTGTAGACTCACAATTCGGGGAGCATCCGCACGTGCCGGCCGGTAAAGGGGTTCTGACGGACCTGAGCCCGAAGTGCTCACAGAGCAAGTTTAGATCAGGCACTCAAGACTAGTTCTCAACCAGCGCCTGCAATCAGACCAGTCACTCGACCTCGACCGCGCTCTCGGTCTCGTGCTGGCCCTGACTTAGGAGAGGCGGACCGGTTCCCTGAACCGGTTTGCGGAAAAGTCGCCCCCCCCACAATTCGCCCCCCACAACTCGCCCCCCGAGCAACTCGCCCCCATGCAACTCGCCCCCACCACGACTCGCCCCCGCACAACTCGCCCCTGACTCATTTTATATTACTGTACATTTATGTTGTCATGAAACAATCAAGAAGCAAAAGTTTGAACTATGAAACAAACATTACGCAATCATTGTCGCCAAAAACGCAAAAGAACCAAAAGAACCCGGCATGTACGAGAATTAATTAGAACTCAAAATTATATGCGATACCTCGCAAATAATTAACCAAATTGCGATTGCCGTAGTCTTGAACAATATTCTTGACACGGACTGAAATCGAAGCATACTTCTTGTTTCGCGGATTTCCAGGATTTCCAGCAATCAACTGCGTGATTTCGTAATTGTGGATCCCTTGTTGCTGCTTGAGACATTCGATGAACCGATAGATATTTGGGAAAAGGCTGGCACAAGTTCCTTGAAATGCACGATGCCATCCCTCGACATCGTTGTTGGTGCGTTGGTGGCCTTCAAGCGTACGCTGGTACACGTTCCACAATTCGATTGGAAAAGCTGGGGCCTGACGACCTCGGCGTTGCCTCCGGCCAATGTACTCGTCTTCGAAATAAATTAAAGACGTGAATAGTGTAAAGTTGATGAAACAAGCTGGGGGCGGTACTGAACGTGCCATCGGCGAACCAATCCAAGCTTTCGGCTAATAATTGCAGATTAGCCCGCGTTGAAAAAATAAGCATCCGGCGACGTTTTCATGAGCGCCAGCAACGACAGCAGCAACGATTTGCTGCGGCAATTCATGAGTGGTCGATGCTCGCTCCTTGACTTCTTCCATAATTCGCAGCGCCTCTGGACGCGCAGCTTGAGCGGCATGATTGTGGCCGGTGACAATCTTGACCACTTCTCCATCGACTCCGTTCGTCCAAACACGACCCTTGCAGCTGGATCTCTTTTCGCAAACCCATATTCCGTTGAGTTCGTTTTTCGTCTGTTTTGAGAACACGTAAATATGATTTTCATGTACCAGCTTTCGTTTTCCCCTTTGAGATTGGACGCTGTCGGCCATTTTCGAAATAATCCGGCTCCCAATAACAGTATTTTGAGAAAGGGGTTTTTAGAGAGACAGCCAACTGATTCGAAGCAAAATGGGCAATTGGCAAGATCTCCCATATGGCCCGCTTTTATACTTGACACAACTGCTGACCCCAGGTCATTTGTTTGGTCCAAAATGATTTGGGTCAGGGGGCGAGTTGTGCGGGGGCGAGTTGCGGCGGGGGCGAGTTGCATGGGGGCGAGTTGTGAGGGGCGACTTTTCCTCATGCCCCCTGAACCAGTGCACACATAGGCCAGACATAGTCCATGCCTATTACACTTTGTAAGCAATATCTTTTGTGAAGACTAGATGCAACTCTAGCCTGGGGCTCATATATTTAGGTATTTCTTTGTTTAACCGAGGATAAGCTGTCTCAGACTCCAAAAGTTATGACCGAGCTGTCTCAATTATTCACGCCCATTATTCGGACTGGTTAAATCTTGTCTCCAGTGGACAGACCCTAGTCGCTTTTAGATCTAAGGATTTATAAAAATTATTTGACCACTGTTGTGGGAAATATGAAGGAACGTTATTGCATTTACTAAGGATTACTATGGAATAACAAAAGATGAAGATTCGCGTGCGTTAGATGTCCCCATCTCATATTTACTCACAGTCAGCTTTACACCAGCGCCACGACGTTCTGAGCATTTGTCAATGGTTTTCATGGCGAGGAACTTCAACTACTTATACCGAATTCGGGTCAACCCGACCCGAAATTTGGGGTCAGGGACTTTCGGGTCGGGTCGGGTCGGGTCGGGTTGAACCCGACCTGATCCGGTGTCTACCAGTGGGAGTATGCTCGTCCGATCCGACCATTGGTCTCTTCCGCATTTCCAGCTCGGTATGCGGGCATCCCTGTAAGTGTTAATCGCAGCTCTGGGTTGTTGGGACCCTATTCTCTGGAGACAGCTGTTGCGGCCAAAGGCCTGCGGCCAGCAGAAACTGCATTATTGCTTAAATTAACAAATACTATTCAAATATTTTGCTGGTCCATTGAATTCGAAACTTTTAAGTTTTGGGGCGTAACATACATTTTGATGTCAGTTTGAGCGCCCTAACTTTTGCACTCGTACCTGCTCTCGCGAATTTTCAATTTCAAAGCCCCATGCAGGCTTTTAAATTTAAAATTTGTGTGGATTTACACTTATTCATGGGTTTCACTTATCCCTCGGCCAGAGGTGGGAAGGGAATCGATATCATCCGAATAGTTTCAAACCAATATTTCCACAAATTAGTTTCCAGAAAAAAAGTTTACCAACGTAGTTTTTTACAATCAGTTCGTCCTTCTGTCATTTCCATGCGTCTGTCGAAATTTTTGCCTCACAAACAGCTTGCAAAACTGAAATACGAGTATTAGTTCAAATATATGGCATAATGCTTTCATTGACGGCATGTGCGCGAAATCACAATCTGTCTCGAGATACCGTGTTATGGAGATCTTGCGCTCTTTTTTGAACACCCTTTGTACATACAGATTAAACTTCAGGACAGAATTCCTCTCTCTCTCATTTAGATGGACGGTGCATACACGGGTCAGAAGATGATTACTATCAGTAATATCAAAAAGCCACCAATGCCGAGATGTGCCAGTATGATGAGCACACGTCTGGTCGAAGCTTCTACGAGGCCTCGGTTCAATGCAACAAGCGAGGTTACAGCTTGGCAAGGGTAGTTGATCAAGATACATTCGTCGGAGTCGAGTATGTGTGACCAAAGGTTTTCCCGCTCATGTTGTCATCGTAGTGCTTTTAGTACTGGATGGGAGCTGTTGCTGAAACGAAAACCAGACACTATTTTCCTTAGAAGGAGTCGATGATCCGTACGATGGTAAGCAGCTCCGTTCATCGTGATAATAACTGTGCACATGAGAAAGTCTTCTTCGCGAAGGCCAGAACATACGCAGTAAATGCGCCTGTCGAAAAGAGTGCTTCTTATGGTGTACATAAGCGGCAGGCGGAGCCCCTCGATGTCACAGTTTCACTGGGCACTGGTGGTATTACGTGAAGCAAGGGGGCGGGCTCAGAGCTGAGGAGCGGATGAATCATATGCAGCAAAGTTATTTATGTTGCATCAGGGCTCCGTCAGCTCCTCATGAACGAAAAACGGGAAATTCTGTATTCCTCTGACTGGAACTTGATGTAGAAAAAAGCTCATGGTGAGAATTAGCAATCAGAAATATACATAAAAGGTTTAGCTCTGAGAAGGATTTGAACAAGCGTGGATTCCAGTCCCGCGTCCTCTTCTATCATCAGCTGTTGTTGAAGCGAGGATTCGAACCCTCTCAGACCCAAGTTTTCCCTACTGTAGCGAGAGCTGCGCTGTGGGAGCGCAGAGTCAAAGAGAGAATAGGTCGGCCGACGATGAGGAGAGACTGACAATGAGTATAACAAAGACTTCGTAACACTGCTTTCACGGACAGGTACCTACCACTCTGGTCAGCGACAGGAACGAAGACTGAGCCACAGGGAAGCGAACTAGGCATAAAAGGGAAAAAATCACATCGTAAGGTCACAGATCGACGCTGCTGCTCCTGGGCTGTAAGTATACAGTAGAATCACGGCCCCACTATCACTATTATAGTGATAGTTGGGCCGTGAGTAGAATACTGCGTCGACCCATGCACTCGCTCATCCTCACGCACACCCGCTCACTAGCGTACAGCATTGATGCGCAGGACAATAATGGCGCCACATTTAAATCACAAGGACAACACAACACAACTTCACCTACAGGGGGACGGTTTTTAAAAATGTGTTTGTTTTAGGTTGGATTTTGGTCGAACTTTGGATCCATCATCGGCTGTACAGTAGGAAATAATAACCGTTACACCTTCATGATAACGAAAACTTTCCTCATGTTTGTGACCACTTTGATCGGGTGATACAAGTTAATAAGAAATATGTTGTTTCATGGCTGATAGGGGATGCACAGAAAGCATCTCAGTAGCACGTCATACAAAGCATGAATCAGTTAGGCTTTGCGAAGAGTATTCAATTCATCAGTACCAGTGCGAAGAAAAACTTGCATTTCACATATCAACTCGCCAAAACCAGAAAACTAGTTTTCACAACGATATGTAAAAAGATTTCGTCAGTGTTATGGCTTAAGAAAACCATTTTGAAGTTACACAAACACGGCCCGCCCGACTGCACCCTCTGCGTTCTCTGATGTCCGTTAGCGTAAACTGCGCAATTCCGATTCATAAAGCACAGAAATCATGGCACTCGTATAGTGCATTTTTCAGACACAGTGAGCATCGCTGTATTTTCTGGTCAATTATAAAAAATACTTTAAAAAATGGGATATTCTTCTGCTTTTAATTTTCTCTCGCACATACTCTCATCGATTCGTGGTTCTAATTTTCAAAACCACACAGAATCTTTGGAAGATTCTAATTCCGAAGTCCAAAACTTGATCGCCTCGAATCCAACAACTATCGATCTGGACGACTCTACGATTCTAAATCTGCGACCTGCTCAATTGGAATTTCTGTTTACATCATGTTCCAAAAATCTGCAAACAATTGTTTGCAATGATCAAAATATCGATCAGAAAAAATCAAAATTAGCTGAATCAATAATTTTAGCTCTTTCCAAACATCCAACAGGACGACTGGTAGAGCTAAGCACAGGCTTGTTGGAAATCGATGTCTGCACTATTCGCGATTTACTTGAAGCGAATTTTATAAGTTTAAAAACCTGCATTATCAGTCATTCAAAATTTTTTAAATTCCCGCCAAATATGATGATGGAAAGACTCGAAACATTAGAAATTGGAAAGATAAATCAAGTAACATTTTCGACTTTGATTGGTTTTGTTCCAAGTTTGGAAAATTTCAGTTGCATTCTTCACGATATTCCTTCAAATATTCTTGATCGATTTTTCTTATTCACACCATGTCTCAAAAATTTGAATCTAAAAATTTACTCGTGCTACGTGGAAGAACAATTCGCTTTTACTGAACTACATTATTTTTGGAATTTACAAAATTTGCGATCGTTTTCGCTCGATGCGCTTGTGGATATCGATGAAAATATTTTGCGAAACTTTGCAAATTCCTTTCATCAGTTGCAACGCCTGTCGTTGGCCCGCGTCGAATTCGGGAGTGATGGCCTCAGAGTGTTGAGTCCTTTAAAAAATCTAAGTTTCCTTCGACTGCAAGAAAAGTCTGGTAGGCGGCCAGTGAAAGGAGTTGAAGAACTGTTGGCTCAATGCGACTCGTTGACTGACTTGTATCTCCCGCAGACGGTGCTCGAAGAAGATGACTTCCGCGAAGCCATGCACTTTTATGGCATAGTATTGAAAAACCCCAAAGTTTTTGGCTGTCGGTCTTCCAAAATGGAAAAGTTTGGAATGCGCTCGTGCACAGGGGAGCAAATTGAATTTCCTGCCTTATCGCGTTATAATTAGATAAGATTGCAAATTAGACATACTGTACGAGTTAGAGATGTCATTCCCAGGTTTCACCGAAATTTATGTGGGCTTGTCATACGCGGCCCCTGAGCCCCCGCAAGTATGCGCACAAAGTGATTCTATCCTCTCACATCGCAAATTTAAGCAAGTTTCTGTTTTTCTTTCAGCAAGGTGCGTGTCGAAAGGCCAAACGAAGACGGAAAATCTGCCTTTTTTGGTGCACTGATAATCCGTTTATTCTTTAGCAAATGATTTTTCGCTTGACTAATCGAGTGCATTATCAGAAAACTGAATTCTTTGTTTTGCTGAATAGTAAAACGAGGGTGCAACTCCATTGGGACGTTTGCAGGCGGTCGAAGCAGCTAGGAATGCACAAGGAAAAGCGTGTATTTTTGAAACCCACCAAACATGTTCGTGACCAGAGGAGGGGTTTGCCGCCTGGACAGTCCGTCCCCAGGCTTCCTCCTTCTTCCAACGTTCTCTGCAGCTACAATTTCACAGGACACGTTCGGAATATAGAGGGTGAGCTCAGTGAGAGGGTGGGACAACACGATGCGCGTTGGACCTGGGTTTTGGAGCTCGTCGCCCCAGTCTATATGACTCGAAGAAGATAAATTCATGTAGACGAGTGAATCAATGAAAAATGACTTCAATTAGACTGCGCCCTGCATCACTGACTAAAGTTTGCTGTTCTTGCCTATTCGGTTCTTGACCAGTGATGCTCAGGCATGCGAGCGGGAAATTCGAACGCATTACATTAATGTGTAATGCGTTCAAACCCCACCGTTCTGCAGCCTGCAATAGATTTAATCCAGTCGAGATCCCTGTAGGCGGGTCTGCACTTGCATCCTTAAAAATGCAAAGCGGTCGTACTTCGATATAATCATCGTGCTCTCAGTCATTCACCAACGCTTACAATTGACGGCATGGTACTGGGCGTTGCGGAAAAAGTCAAGTGCTTGGAGTTACCTTACCAGCGGATATGACATTCAGTGAGCACGTCTCCGAAATCTCATCTTCATCCCGATCAATTATCAATGCACTGCACCGAAAATAAGACCGAAACTGTCCACCGCATGTCTTTAAGGCAGTCTTTGGAGCCTGTATTCGGGTGAAGCTTGACTACGGCTTTCAAATCTACGATCCAGAAGACATAGATAAATTAGAGCGCACCCAGGAGTACGCTTTGTGCGCCTTTTGACCAGAAACTTGACCACAAACTACTCCTTGCCCTATCAGAGTGCGGCTGGAGAACTATGGCCGATCGAAGAAAAATTCTCAAACTGTCCCAACTATACAAATTTCTCTCTGGCAAGCATGATTACGATCAAAGTCGACTCAAACTGACGTCAGAATCTGGGCGCAGGGTTAGTTCACGTCTCAGCGGCTGTCATCACGTTGAGCTACCCCACAAACCCAACTGGCATTATTGCATTCGAACAATCATTTGAGCACTCATCAGTTGTTTTATGGAATTCGATTCCACAAAACTCCATATTCTCTGTGGGTGGTCGATGAAGAAAAAAGGTTAATGTCATATGGCAAGTTCAGGAAATCTGCACACTCTTTTCTGTTTAAAAAATGACCGACATTTCAAATTTTTCTTTTGAATTCACATTTATTGTTACACGGTGACGTTGAGTCGACAAAGTACAACGATGTGATATATATTTGCTGGAATCACACAATCGACCGTCTTTGAGCCTATTCACAAAACATTCTGCTCTTGTAACGAATGCACAGTCCTTCTGTCCTGCTCTTTACACTTCTTCGCCCTCTTTATTCCTCGCGTCGTCGCGACACTCCCGCGCCTTGGTTGAATGGATCTGAATTTTTTCGGGGCCCTCCATCGCCAGTTGCAAATTCGCAGTGAGAAATCGAATGTGTACATCAGCAACGGGTTGTTCTATTCCGACAAAGTCGTCTTGACCAATCAATACAAGACAAAAATTCAAAAACTCGAAGATACTCTAATTGAGGCAAAGCCATTTAGCAAAGACCCCGACGGGTGTCGAAATCGAATCAATGCTTGGATATCGAAGGCGACGGCGGGGAAAATCCAAAATATGCTGCAAGGCGATGTCATTTCGCGGGAAACTACAGCGATTCTGGCCAACGCCGTGTACATGAAAGTCATGTGGCTGGACGAATTTGTGGACACTGCAACTTTGCCATTCTATCGATCGGGAAAAACGGAGCTGGCTCAGAGTGTAAGGCCGGCGGTTCTTGATCGTGTAAAATAATTAGGGTTGCACATGCGTTTTTCAGACTCTCTTAGGGCTATGAGTTTAAGAGTTTTCAGTGTTCCGATCCTAATTTCATTACGAGTCATTTGTTTCACAAAAAATAATTTTGCTGCGCAATGCGTTATACATAATTGCTAAGATATAAATTTTATACTCCCAATTTCTGTTTTAGGTGCCTTTTATGTTGAAGGAAAGCTATTTCGGGTATACTGAGACGGACCTCCTACAGGTGGCGGAACTGCCGTACCACAGTGTGCCCATGAGTATGTTCATTATTCTGCCCAAGAAATGAGACGGCATCGGGGAGGTCGAGCAGTGGCTGACCTGCGAGGAGTTAATGGTACTCTTGAAAGCTCAGCCTTTGCAAGGCGAGGGCTTACTTAATCCCTGCGTGATCTTGAAACTTCCCAAGTTCACGATGCGGAAACGTTCGAATCTTCAGTCGACCCTGTCCATGCTGGGCGTGAAGATGCTGTTCGACGATCGCAATGCCGATTTTAGTCGCATGGTCGATCAGACAAGCAATGATGGATTGAACGTCTCTGCAGTTTTGC
>JASANH010000082.1:0-272197 GCA_030248295.1 Mesodorylaimus sp. YZB2_4 | reverse complement strand
TCAGGCCTCGAAATTTCTTTGCCTGCTGCTGGCCGAGAGTAGCACTTCACCATCTTCGACAGATCCGGTCTGAAAAATATTTGCTGGCTTGAGTCATCGAAAACCGCGTGGACAAGGCTTTTTGAATAATCTTTCGCAGAGAGGGATACCCAGCATCTGGATGTCAGGAGGTGCCCAGATGCATACTTCAAAAGTGACCACAGGACTACAATAGAAGCCATGACAGCGTCTTGCTATCCCCCCGGCCAGGGTGCGGCAGGCAGCATACCTGATCGTTACACCCCTTCCTTTTGATGTGCCCCTGATCTTGCAATATACCTACTACAGGAAACGTGGGTATATTGCAAGCCATTCGGGACACATTCCTGCGCATTACAGGCCCCTACGCGCAGCACTGTCATTTTACCCATCAAGTCGGGTTGGATGGGGGTTTATAGGTGTGGTTATCATGGGGAGTTCATGTGCACAAGCTATATCCAAACCACGACGGTTCTATAGGGATAGGCCAACATAACGTAATAGGGCTTACACTCTTAATCGTTGCCCCAACGAAGCGGTTGACGCTATCGATTCCAAGGGATGAATCAAAAATTGTTTCTGCCGGTTTTCGATTTCTTCCTCGGGACACATTCCTGCGCATATGCCAACAACTGGCCGACAATGAGCCCGATTTCGTTCATCGTCCAATGAAACTGATTGAAACGAATGATCCAGTTGATCAACAGCGAGCGCATTTCGTGACATCGTCCGCCTTTGATAAACATCCGCCAACAACCAGCGGAACCAACGATTCA
Organism: Mesodorylaimus sp. YZB2_4; assembly: GCA_030248295.1. Taxonomy (NCBI): domain Eukaryota; kingdom Metazoa; phylum Nematoda; class Enoplea; order Dorylaimida; family Dorylaimidae; genus Mesodorylaimus; species Mesodorylaimus sp. YZB2_4. Next base: position 271,403 of record JASANH010000082.1, on the reverse strand, counting down.
CTAGTCCCCTAAAATGCTTGGCCGGAACAAGATACGCAACAGCACCGTAATCGGTCTATGATCGCAATATGGGCAATAACATTTGCAAATGATATTTTCGCGCCTACACACAGACATTTTTCAAAGAACCTGCGCATCATAATTTAAAATTTAAATTAAAAGCGGGAATTTACATTTCTGTGCAACGATCGTAGGTGATCAATTGTGCTGGATCAGCCAGTTTCACAATGTTCACTAAAGGCAGTTGGGATTCACTTAGGGTGTGGGTGCCCAGGGCTATGATATGGAAAAGAGACTCAACTTGGAAAAAACCTTTATCAAAGACCGCGCGCACGGGACGCCGCCAGAAGCACATCACGAACGAACAGGGCACAAAGTGGGCGCAGAGGTGCAGAGGGGGTTCCAGCTTCAATAAACAGCTCAGGGTGCTGGCATAAAACACAGATGAATCATCCCAGTCGACTGCAGGCCGTCTCATCGTCAGATAGCCATACTGGCAAGGCGGCAAAGTTAGTACTAAACAAATGTTGCAGCGCACTAGCTCAGTCAGAGAGGAAAAAGTCTCGAGTCAGGGACCCCAATATTAGGATGGTCCAAAGGTTGCTCTAACACTTCATAAACGTCATCCGTGCAAATCTTCGACTTCATGGTTCCCCCCCCCCCCCCCCATTTTTGGTTTAGTCAGAGCCACTGTGCCTCTGAGGGGTGTTGGTTTCATGGGCGAGATTTCGATTGCTGCCTCAGCAGCGATCAGTCGATAAAGACGGAATGTGCTACGTGTTGGCGGTAAGGTCTAATAGGCAGAAACCTCGTGCGGCCTGTGATGTGAGGCGCAGTATGCCGTTCCATAGCATCCGTGTCTCTCCCTCTCGACTAGGTCCGTGTTTCCCACTGGACGACAGGTTCAGATAATCTCCCGTCTCGGCTCCCAGACTGATGATTCTAACCAGGTACTAACCTTATTTTATGGTAGTTCAACAACACAGACCACGCAATTCTTTCGACACCGACGATGCGGCAACGAAGACCAGGAGTGGGAGCGCGACCAGGAGGGGCTGATCATAAAAGGGTCGTTTTCTCTCTGCTATTTCCCAGTTTTGGAGGGAGCAACTGTTTTTTGGTCGAAGTGGGTCCGATTCCATTTCTTGACTTGACTTGAGGTCTCATGGCATCTTATCGCTAATCGCCGTGTTCGAAGCGAATGTGATATCCCTGTCACCGGTGGAAATATCTCCGCCTTATTCGAGTTGTTCCCTATATGTTTTCGTACATCCTGTTCGAAAACCATACCATTATGGCGAATTGCAGGATCATGTCTCCTCCTTTAGCTGTAGGTCGGTCGGTGGAGCTGCGCCACACTTAAAGCATGGCCTTTGACTGTTTGCGATGGCACATAATTCATGCTACACCCTCGTTGAACCAGGCAAGACCAAGAGTACTATTCGAGTGATTGCTTAAAAGCACAAGTCCATAACCAATTGCACAGGACCAAATCAGCTTTGGATAGACGAGAGCGTACCGAGAGAGTACACGTACTCTGACCCAGAGCGAGTGAGCTGCCTGATTTGATGACAACTGTTGGGAATATGCTTCGTGACGGCCTCCCTCATACCATGAGACGGCCTAGCGACCAGGTCACGCTAGCCAGTGCACAGTGATTCTTACTGAACGACATCGACTATCGAGAACACAGCCAGATCGAAGAAAAGATGGTGTATTTTGAATTTTGAGACCTTTGTAGTATCGTAGGCCTGTTCGTCATTAGCTTTTTCCATGTGTGTTTTTCCCGTGATGCCGTACATGACTCGTTTGATTTTGATGCACCCTACTGTCTTTTCGACTAAGATTATGAAGGCCTTACTGCTGGACCTTAGATAAGGCTTTTCCTGGATCTAGCACCAGGCCGCAGCGCCAACTTTGCGACATACTCCTTCCTTGTGTGTGCTGAGATGCTCCTGTATTCTGGCACAAGGTACGAGTACATGCTTCCCGATGATTTCTAGGTTTTGAAAGATGGAGCAAACACTAGCTCTCGTCCTTCCTTCATCAGAGACACGCAGGCACGACCACTTGCCACACTGAAGCACTCAAACACATCGAGCTGAACACGGTATGGCGCATCACATCACTGAGGTCACTGATCACCTCGACCTTCACTCGCCACCGCCACCGCATTCGGCTGGAGCTTCTTCGGCCGGGGCTGCTTCGCCTGCTGGAGCTTCGGCGGCCGCTGCCTCGCCTGGCTTGATTTCGACTTGGAGACGGACGGTCTTGGCGTTGGTGATGTTGGCCCAGGCCCCTTTCATTCCAGCTGCATCGGCGGGCAGGTCGGCCGGAGCGTCGGCGTACTGGATGCCCACAGCGTAGGTTTGACTGGGATCGGCTTCGGCCGTCAGTTTCGAGTGCATGTTGACCGTCTGGCCGGGATCGATGGTGATGAACGGTTTGGCCACGAGGAGGACCGCCGGATTGCTCACTTTGATCTTGATGGCCAACTTGGTGGCGCCGCTGTTGGTCAACTTATTCGTCGCTTTCATCGCCGTTCCCGCAGCGCCCGCGTAGACGACCGTGGGCGGGTCCACTTTCAGCACGTCGTCGCCCATCTCGCTCGCACGTCGATTCGATAAAAGCGCACAACCGCTCTTCGCAACGCTGGGGTTCACAAAGGCCGCAATTCCATTCCTGCACCTACTGTATATTGCAACTGCGGGAGTCATGCAGTGTAAACTACATCAACATTAGGGTGCTTGACACTTTATTACGTCGAGGCCTTCCTTCGAGTAAATTCCGATTTCATTGCTGATAATAGTGTGAACTGATGATTCATCCTTTGTGAACTCGTTTTCCGTGTAGTGGCCACAAGTACAGTGCGCAAGACTCACGACACTCCAGCATGGGGGATCTTGTGAGATATTCGGACCCAGAATCTCCTTATCTGCTCGGTAGACTGGAGGTCTCCCACTGACCCACTTGCAGTCTAGGAGTTTTTATATAGCCCACGCATTGTGGTATTGTAAATACGGTAGGTGACCGCTGTAACTTGGTCTGGTGCAGTGCGGGTGTTTCCGTACCATATCCTTTGGACTGATTCACTTGATGGGTTTCCCGATTGCCCGACTTGGTCATACACTTTCATCAAATATGCACATTGTTTCCAGGTCAGAGTGGCCTGAGAGAGCGACCAATACCGACTCTATGGTCATCACACTGTACAGTATATCATATACAGCAGCAAAAAATGCATAATCTACGTACACCGAGCAAAACACAACCCTTTTCATGTCTGGCATTGCCGTAACTGATTGAAAATCTCCAGTTGCAATTGTCGGATCTCGGTATGGATGGGAGACAGTTCGTATTCGTTATCGCATCTATAATGGCCAAGACTGTTCATCAGGCCGAACAAGGGTAACCTATTCCTTTCACCTGGAGACTTCCGAGCAGCACGAACTGAGCAGTGCGCATTGTCGCTGCTGAGAGAGTACTAGCACTCGACATTTCCTTCTATTTGCTGGGACGGGCGTGTCTCGACGTCGTCTAAAGAGTATTTGTTGCGCCCGTCTCTCGAGTTCTAGTTCCAAGTTTTCAAAGTAATCGTCGTATTCAGCCCAGTTCGAGTCTGCAGTCGTTTGTGCTGCTGCGGCTGAACCGTTCGCATTTGTCGTATTAGACGGAGTAATATTCATAAACCGAGTATAGTCGTCCAGAATTTTCTTACATACACGGACCTGTTTCGACAAAAGAGCTCTTGTATAGATTTGACCAGATAAGCCAGATACTTGATCGCATCGGGGCACATGCAAAATAGGCTGTCTCACTCATAGAGGCCTCTTACCTTTTTTGGATGTATGAATTCGGCATCATTTATCCTTTTGGCGACACAGTCCAATTGTTGCTGGTATTTGCTCGTTCGCAGAGAATTAAGTTGTTTAAGTTTTGTCTCGACCAAAGTGAGACAGTGCTGCCTGGCTGTGTCGTTAGAGGCTTTCAAGAGGAGGACATCGGTCACATTCAGGTCATCGCTGCACTGAAGGTATCTTTGTAGGACGTCCCTCCGACAATCGATATAATTTCGGCAGATCTGTTGAGGAATCTGACAAAGCGAAGACACGAGACTGGGGCATAGTGCGAGTAATATACATGATAGACTTACTTTTTGGATAGCCGATTCGGAGACGGCTGACATGGCTTGAAATAGTAGAACGACTAATAGCGTAATGGCATGCCAAAAAGGTAGCATATTGACAGAATTCGGAAATGGTATTTTGACAATGAACATACTTTTCTTCATTTGACACCGTTCTGTTGGAGGTGAGGGTGTGTGCGTTACGTACAAGCTGGCATGACTCGTTGGTTTTGCGTGCGAATTGAGGCAACGCCCATTCCAAAACTAGTCGCCGCCTGCGTGTGTTCGCGCGTTGGTCGACAGTGACGTCTCATCGACAACGCCCTAAAAGGCACCACGCACTGCGCCGAAACTGGTTCTAGCCTCTTGTATGAAAATTGTGTTGCCCCGGCCAAATAAGGTCTTACAGTGTTTGTTTGTGTTTCCGGTATCTAAAATATTGCTTTGACATTCTATTGAGCTATTTTTGGGGTCTAATGTTTGCTACCCGAAACTTAGGTGGGTGCGTCAGAAGCGTGACTTCACTTGATCCTTCTCTGCACTTTTTTCAAAAAAGGGCGTTACAAGTTGGGTTTGTCGAATGATCAGCATTCCTCTGCTCATAATATACTGCCTACAAGTCGATGCAGGTAGGTGATGGAGTACTTGCAGCTTGACTCCAAATCCTGCTTCCTTGGCAAACTTTCAACGAGGAAACGAAGATGGGCGTGTTCAGAGCTACCTTTTTAAATAATCATTAAACATCGCAATAGCTGTGAAAATATGTAGGCAGTCGGCGGTCATTTTTCATTCTCACCTTGTCTCTTGGCTACGCTAGTAACAAATCACCTTCTATGGAACATACAGTAGTACGAGGTACATATGTACAGTACGCTTGAGTCATAGAGATGAAAGTCAGTGCTGACGGTCCAGCTGAGTGGCAGTTTCAGAAGAGGTCGTGCTTATTTAACATGTCTTGGAGTACAAGAAGAAGCTTTATGATTCCAAACCAATAGCTGAACGCACGAGCAAAGATACCAGTACAAAAATAAAGCTCAACCAAACCCAAAACAGCATACTCGTATTGGATCGAAACTTTGATGTGTCATTGAGCTAATTCTAATCTATCATTTCAAACTGACCCCACTGTCCGTTTGTCGACTTTGTACGTCTCGTCGTTTGGCTTCATTGATTTGATTTGTGGTTGGTCTCGTTTGAGGACGCCCTTAAGCATCCGAGGGGGGGTAATGACGGTCAGTATTGTAGATCCCCTTTCTTACCAATAGTTGGGACTCCATTCCTTGACTCCCTCCTCGGAGCAATCGTAGCTGGTTCATCACTCAACGACAACAATTCGTCCACTCTCAACGACGATGCATCATCTGAAATACGAGTAAGAGCGGTCAAACGAGGATAGTTTATAAGAGAAGGTCATTGCGTGCCTGTAGGTCGTGAGGCTACGTTGTTTGACTGGAACGCATTGCCGGATGATCCTTGGTCTCCATTGCCGTCGCTCTGGATACCACTACTCCCGCTAGGCAAAGTATATCTGTCCGGGTCAACTAAAATGAAAAATTTGGAAATAAAAGATTGTAAGCATGTTGGCAAAAGTACTTTGGTTCGATGCTAATCGTCTTCGCTGTACGTGAGTTAGCCTGTTTCCATCAAGAGGGGGTAAATCTTTGTCCTCGCCGCCTTGCGGGTTTGCACTCGCCAATGCCGCTCTGCTAGATGGACGAGACATTGGCCGTCCCAACTTGGACTGAGAACGGCCGGCATTTGCACGTCGGGTCGTTGTGCCCAGTCGCTCCTCCTCCAGTTCTTCTCCTTCATCGTAGTACTCTTCCTCCGCTTGCTCGTCCATTTGTCGTTTCTGTATTCCATTTTGTGTGCTCTCACCAAACCGATCTCTGTTATCTTTTTGTTCCCTCTCCTCCTCCTCCTCCTCCTCCTCTTCTTCCTCCTCTTCCTCCTCTTCATCGTCCGGCTCCTCGTTCGAACGCCGCCATGTTTCTCCTTCAGGGTAGTCATCAGCTACTCGATCCCTCGCTGACCGTTTCTTCATGTCTTGATTATTATTTTCTTCTGGTTCCAAAATGGGAGACTCACTTTTTGCACTGTTGAGTATTCTTTCTTGAAGCATGGCCACTAGAGCCTCTGTCTGGCTCGAGGGGCGCTCTACATCCAATTCTTCATCCTCAACCACTTCTGCCGCAGGTTCTGGAGGCGGCTTCTTCTTTCGCCTCTTTTTCTTTTTCTTAATTTTCTTCTGTCGTTTTGGCGATTCGGGCTTTAAAATGAGAAACGAAGGTGCCTTTTATAAGTGCCAGACAAAAGAAATATGGCATACTTGTCTCACAGTAGCTCCAGTATCTTCGTAAAAAGAATTGCTCGAACGAATCAACTGCGGATCACTGAGACCTTTGATTTTCGATAAATCAACACCAGGCACACGTTTTGCCTGTAATAGATCGCTGCAGACATAACTGAAAAGGCAATTTATGTTAGCATAGCAATCTAGAATGGTGCAGATTTTTATCAGTTTCTACCTTCCCATATGACGCAGTTGAGATAAGTCAGTGACTTTAGTTCGTCCTTGTGGCGTGGACAGCGTTCGCACTCCCCTCGCCAGGGGAACACGGTAAGAGAGGTCATCCAGTACCGCGTCCAAGTGTCTATACCTTCGTGTATTAACTGGCAATCGGACGCCAGGAAACGTTAGATCACCAGATTTAAAAAAGTAGACATTTTTTGTAGTTCTTGGTCTTTCATTGTCTTCGGGCATTTTCTTCCGTCCGCGGATGGTCTGCGAGGGTGTAGGAGAGGGGTGTGGCAAGAAAGGCGAATGGTTAGGGGCTCCAAAGTAAATGATGAAGGCTGGCCTGAAAGTCATCGATCGGAACATGTTTTACTGGTAGCCTGGTTACTGTTGTTGAGCAGGTGACGCACGTGCTCATTGTTCCGCCAGAATTGACAGTTATAGCAAACTTTTGGCCCTTCAGTGAGTCTTGTGATCAATGCGGGGAAGGAGCACGAAGTTAAAGTGTTGTGCCAGGTGACGTGGCATATGTCACTTTCGCCAACTATGTCCTTTTGTAAGATGGTATCCATGGTCAGTATTTCGGGTTGAGTTGTCAAAGCGAGCCTGCAATTTTTCATTTGTCACGTCCACTGCCGTAAGCTTTTCGACTTGCGTGGTCTAACCAAACGTTGCATTCTGAACCAAAGCATTCTTGTTATTACACGATTTTTCAGCGCGAAAAACATGCAATTTCTCATCAGTTATTCTGCTCGCACTGACAATGAGATACACTGAGCAACAAAGAATCACGTTTATCTTCTAGCATTGTCCCTTTTCGGTCTCTAGAGGCGTCCAAGCATGAGGCTAGCTAGTTTTTTGAAGTGCCGCTTTCAAGCAGAGAAGAAAAGTCTCACAGGCATCCACTATACTGTAACGTGATCTCTTTTGTCTTGCCTTTTCACGTCCTGCTTTTCTTTGACGTCATGGCTTCGCCTTTGCGACAAGGCCATCTACTGTATGCTCCCGATCGTGGGGGGGGGGCACAGGACGTACTCGCACAAAGGACATACCCAGAACTTATGTTCATTACCTCATTAGTGGCAATATAGCGACAAATCGAAAGCAGCGTGATCCTCTCATTCGTGCCACTGGAGTGGTTTGGGTTTCAAAAGAAGAGGCCTTACTTGATTCACTAAATGCATCAAAAGTAAAAAAGCCTTTTGACGTAATTGCGGATCATGAAAGACCTGTGATTAGGTTGAGTGCTCTCCATTTGCAGCCCACATCCCACAGTACAGTCTGCAACCAAAGAAAAATTTACAGTTTTCCATTAGTCTCGAGTGATTTAGAAATACTGTTTTCTTTGGTTATCGCCTAAGATGAGAGGATGGTGTGGTGAGTTTTTATATCAGTTTGTATATTTCGTCTATTCCATTCGATCCCACACAAACCTCGCCTACCATTTCCTATGGGGTTAGTCTCAAGGGATCAGTGCAGTCACGTTCCCATAATCGTATATAATCGAGTCCACGCCTAAATGAAGCGCTTTCGCTTTCTCCATTTCTGATTACTGATTTCCACCCTCGCCTCCCAACCTCCAGGGTCCACTCAGCATATTGCAGGAATCTTCTCTCGTCATTCTACAGCTGAGAATTCAGCCAGGCTTCTGGTCCAAGGGCAGTAATGCAACGCACGATGATTGTGGCGAACGCATTGGCCTTTTTGGTCATCGCTATGCATTCAGGTACAGCGTGGTCAGCAAGTGACCCGTGTTCTGCTGGAACAGAGTTGTCGAAGGCCGGGGAACAATTGTGCACATTCCGGACTGTGTTGGAGAACACGCTGCAACGGGTCAACGATGGTTTGATCAGTGAAGGTAAGGACCTGAACGAATATGTGAGAGGGTCGAATGATAGTGAAGCATCTGGCACTAAACGTCCCATTTGCGGGAGAATTGGTCTATAGAGTACCTGCTCATTTAGCTCTGTATCTGTAGACCTGGGAGGCGACTGTTCCTGCTGCAATCCTTGGCTCACCCTGGGACAGACCAGGGCCGACCAGAGGATGGCTCAAGCCACAGAAACAATCCCACGCAGTCCACGACACCTCGTGCTAAGTTTTCTGTCAGCGCACCACAATGGCCGATAGACTCTTAGGAAATCGCCCACACGTGTTAGCCGTCAAAAGGGGTTGTAATGGACCAGCCCGAAGTGCTCACAGGACCAGGAACTCAAGACCAGCCCATTACCGATGCCTGCAAACCAGAACCCTCGTGCCTTGTAGGCCATGGCGAGTGGGAGAGAGAGTAATCGATACTCTCCCCTGGCTGGGAGACGTCAACCCCTCGGGTTGATGTTTCAGCCGTAGGTACAGTCGCAAGACTTGCCTGCTACAATCGGAGTTTTCGTCCCGCCGACTTTGGTCGGCCACCTCCCTCCTACGCCTGCCAGGCTTGGATACACTCGATCTCGATCTTGCTTTGGGTCTGGTTCCGGCCCTGACTAAGGAAAGGCAGACCGGAACCTGATCCCTGAACCAGTGCACTGATAGGTGCAGAAAAGTTCATCCACGCCTTACATTTCCCTGGGGAAATTCAGTGACACCTTGTTCAGTGCACCACCACCGGCACATCTGCACCTCCCAACACCTGTCAGTCCTTGATGCTTGAAACTCCTGTTTAAGTTGTTGGGCTTCTTCCTATCATTTTCTGAACACATACCTCCTTGGTTATCACATGATCGTATTTTTTTCAGAAGATCGCATCGCGAAACGCAAAAGCAGCTACATCCGCTTTGGTCGCAGTCTATCAGGTACACGGCAGTCAGTGCAGCCAGTGTCTTCATCTCTTTACTATTTGTAGTTGAAAATGGCAATTCCTCGCCTCAAAAACGAAAAAGCAGCTATATTCGATTTGGACGAAACGATCCATCAAGTAAGTCAAGGACATGGTTTCAGCCTACTGTGTCCGAGCAATCTCTTCGACTGAGCCATGCTCCTGTAGATGGTAGATGGTACGGCAAGCAGGCGTACACTACGTAGTTAGAACAGAAGTGCCGCGCATACTTATTCGAAAACTTCGCGCGGTAATCAAACTCACGATCAGTCTTATGGACTACTGGTCCAGCGTGCTCCACTCTACTATTGTAGTGAGTGAGGCGTTGTGGAAGCGTAAAGTGGCAAAGAGAATGGGAGAAGCGACCGCTCCCGTCTGGTTGGCCGACGATGAGCGACTGACGTGAAGCTCTCTCGTGGAGACAGACTTGGTTACACTGCCTTTACGGACATACGTATAGATAAGCAGGGACCACTCTGGTCAGCGACAGGAACGAAGACTGAGCCACAGGGAAACGAGCTATGCATAAAAGGGGGAATAAATCATATCGTTAAGTCACAGATCGACGATGCTTCCCTGGGCTGTAATGTGAGCCATAGCATCCAGAACTACAAGTGAAGAACGAGCTGTGGTGGTGCAGGGTTTCGGAGTTTGTCTGCCCTTGTTTGACAGGTTGCCTTGCTCAATTCCTGAAGATAAAGACTGGCTTATATACTGTAAACCGCCCATGTCGAAATGTCCCAGAAAGGCGCACGATTTCGTGGAAAGTGCTAGCTGCAAGAAAGGCAATCTTACGGGTCTTGGAAAGTGCTCGCAAGAGCCGTTGACGCGGACATAAACCCTCGCTGACCTTGCTCCCTCTCTATTCCCTTCCAGTTCCCTTTTACAGTAGTCCCTCCACTCGGAAGGAATAGGGCGAAACAAAAAAGCGTGTTGGTGTTCCCTCCTTCGAGAGGGAGGGGTATCACAGCTTGTAGGGGAGGTAGGAGGAACGAGGCGAGTGTTGGTGGGAGTTGGGTGAGCAGGGCTGCTGGAGCATGGCTTCGTCAATAGCTTTTGTAGTCCCGTCTAATTGTGACAGAGTTCACACACCCGGCATAATTTGAGGAAGCCGACATTTGGTCCAAGCAGGAAAGAAGCTGCCGTATAGCTAGTCGCCATCTGACCTTGCTTAGCCTGTCTGACTGTCTGTTTGTCAGCCAGGCCTAGCGGACTTCGTTCTAGCGAGCAAAGCTCAAGGGAATAAAAAAAGGAACAATGACTTTGGACACTTTCGAAAAACCACCCGTTTCTATGGTGCAGCAGCTGCGTACAAAAATGCGTGTTGATTCTCGCGTCCCGTGCCCTCGAATGCGCATCTCTGACTTCGACATTCGTTTGACAAAGCATAACACATAAGAAATCATAAGAAGTGACAATGGTGACCTAATAATCCATGACAAATCTATGGTATATCTATGACTTCGTTTCAGTTGACCACGCCTTCCCTATGGAGAAGAGAAAGAGCGCATATGTCCGATTCGGTAAAAGTAAGTCATATTTCAATACTGTCTTCACCAAAACATGCACGGATATGCCCAGAGAATCTTGACAAAGCAACCGATTTTTGCGGCCCACATTTTTAGGATTGTCAGCTGAGAAAAGGAAAAGCGCGTACATCCGATTTGGCTGAAAGATGGAGCGAGAGAAATACACTACGATGATTTAGAGACTGCTCTGTTTCAGAGATGAGACTTCTTTGGTGGAGGACTGAAATAAAGATTTATGCTTCTCGCTGATGCGTGACCATAAGGGCCAGGAAGGAATGAGCCTAGGCTGGGATCATCGGCTCGGTCAACTACATTAAGGTGGGTCGTATATGGCGAGCAGTACGTTCTGAAGTCACCAGTAGTCCAGTACAGAAGGATTGACGTCGCCGTAGAGTGCTGTAAAATGGCAAGAGAAGGATACAATTTCCCTGAATAGGCAATCACGGTTCAGCACCCACTTTCCCACATCCTTCGTCAGTTCATATGTGCTGATTAACTAACGGAGTCTAGTCACCACTGTCCTGTCGTATCCCAACGTCACCAACCGGAATCACTTAGCGGGCGGTAGTAATTGTTTCATTTCTTTGACGCCCTGAACTTGTGCGCGATTGTTTTCAACAACTGTTCACAGTGACGACTTGGAAGAGAAGGCGGAGGCGGAGGCGAGGACGTGTTCTCACGCGCGTCCGTGACTACAAATTGAAGTCTCTTGAATCTTGGCCCATATTAGGCGGGGAATTCTTTCGCAGTCAACTTCGCCTTGCTCTAACCATCTTATCGAAGAGTCTCTCGCAGCGGACTCATACCGACTAAGAGGTGAAATCGTATAGTCATGAAAATTCTTATCGTCGGGTGTGGACCCACTGGCTTGGGTGCTGCCTGCAAAATTTCTGATTTGCTACAAAAGAACCCGGATGAGAAAGTGGACGTGCTAATAATCGATCGTGAATCTGAACCTGGTGGCCTTAGTCGGACGGTATACGATTCGAAAGGATTCGGTTGGGACTGTGGTGTTCACGTCACATTTTCAGCTTTCAAATTTTACAATGAGATTTTGGATAAAGCTGTGGATAATTGGAAGATCCACAAGCGAGATGTAGTCATCGACCTGACATCCCGGTTTGGACCAGGCGCTCGTTATCCGTATCCTATACAAAAGTCTGTGCCGTACTTTCCGGACGATGCGAGGAATGCATGCGTCGAGGACATCACGCAGTTGTGGAAGGAACGAGAAGAAAGGGAGCAGAAAGGGGAAACTGTGAAGGTAGGTGCGGTTCGAGCGTAAATTTGCGAGGTGTATAGTTTTTCAATCAGAGACACGTAAGTGCTGGGGGAGGTGCTGAGGCCCTTTTCAAAACCCAAGCCCCTTAATCGAATTGTTTACAGGCCTACTAGAATTGGATTTAAAGGCATGCTGAAGAACCTGCTAGTTATCAGCAGTGGTGATTACACTCTGTCACCCTACCGCCCTCATTTTCTGTTTAGCTCGAAACATTCGAACAGTTTTGTATGCTCGGCTTTGGCAAAACGCTGTGCGACATCTTCTTCAAACCTTACAATGAAAAAATCTGGACAACCCCTTTTAATCAGCTGAGTGCGGAGTGGGTGTCGGCCCGTGTGGCTCCGATCGACCTAAAAGATCTGGAAAAGAAGCCACTTCCTGTCGAAGGCGAGAAAACAAAAGAAGACCACGGATGGGGACCAAACGCAGTCTTTCGATATCCTAATCTCGGAGGCACTGGTTACATTTGGGACAAAGTGGCCCAGCTGCTGCCGAACAGCTGGTTCGCTTATGAAACCGAATTAGAGCAAGTGAACCTGAACGAGAAGGTGGCCACTATTAGGGACATGAAAACTAACAAAACTACAAAATACGAATACGATTATTTGATCACGAGCATCCCGTTGGACCTGTTTGGACGAATATGTGTGAATCCAAATTTGGAACCGAACCTAAGCCACACTTCGGTCATCATCGTAGGTGTGGCTGTCGAGGACCAATTGCCGGCTTGTCTGGTCGGCAAGACTTGGTTCTACTTCCCCGACGACTCGCCCTATTATCGCATCACAGTCCTCTCCAACTACTTCAACGACTGTACACCGGATAACAGTCGATTCTACTCCCTCCTGTGCGAAATCTCCAAGGTCCCCAATGGCCATAACTTGGATTTGGAAGATTACTCGCGACGCACGATCGATCGATTAGTGAAACAAGGTTTCGTCAGGGAAGCGTGCAAGGTTGACCATGCCTACACCTTCCTTCTTCCCTATGGATATCCTATTCCAAATATGGAGAGAGATAAGGAATTGAGAAAAGCCCACACGCTGCTCGAAGAGCGAAATGTATTCAGTCGAGGAAGATTCGGGGGATGGAAATACGAAACGTCGAACCAGGATTTCAGTTTCATGCAAGGGGCCGAGGTGGCAGGTCGAATATTAGAAGGAACGCCCGAAACAGTGTACACGTGGCGATAGAAGAGACCAGCCCGCTTCAACGTTTTGCTTAAACACCTTGCCAACTGTCACCGCTGCAAGAAGGCTGCACTGCATTGTAACCTGTTACGATATTCGTAGGTCTTTTAGGCCACACAAGAATGATATTTTAGTAAACACTGTCAGTTAGAAGCCCTGGACATTTTAATTTGGCGCCCATAAAAATTGTGGTCTGTTTTGCGCTGCACTACGGCACACTGCGCTTACAGATTACACACCTTACACTTCGCGACCAAATGACACAGTGCACTGTACCAAAGTTTCAGTGTAAGCTTGGTTGGACGTGTGGCCGAGTCGGTTAGTGTGCAAATAGCTGCGTTGATATGGCGCCATTCCGTTTCGTAGAACCGTCGTCGATCGTTTTCGATAGCGCTAGCGAGACATCGATGATAGTCTTTGCATTTTTGGTCTCAGTCCTTGTCGCTCTATCGTTGGTCATCGCCATTGTACTCTGCGCGTGTTGCTGCAGGGATCCAAGCAAAAAATCGGCGGACGATGTTGGCACGGTACGATTTTAGCACATTGATTTTATGTGATTTTGAGTAGTGTGACTTCGTTCAGCATCAAGAACGCTCAGCTGTAGCCAAACTAAAGACACGAACGGCAAATCGCCTGTTTGGACGCAAAGGCCACAGGGCCCGCGGTGATTTCGGGCCTGATCATAGCAGGAGCAGTTCGTCTATATCAGATACGACAAAGAAAGAGCCGTTGAAAGTTGTCGCAACATTCAAGTAAGTGTGTCGTGCCAGTGCATTCGATTATAACTGTACATTTCACAATGACCTTTTAGCCTTCGTCCTCCTGACAGTAGTGGCAGTGGTGAAAACACGCAGAGCAGCAAGTCGCAGAACAAAAGCAACAAGAGTTCCAGGTCGTCGGCTAGGCGGAAATCAACCCGGACCTGATCAGGACGTTTGTGTGAAAGGAAAACGGGTACCCATTGTGCCGAATCCTCAAGCGTGAAGACTGTGTGCCGATTGTTGTCGTTTGAACGTGTTTGTCTCGACGCGTCAAAACGGTGACTTTGAATGCTTTCTGTGTTCTGACAGTGACTTAAATGAAAGAACCAAATCTCTAAAAAAGTGGCTCTGCTTTTGCGTTTGTGTAGCACGTAAAATGCCTGTTGTATCAGTCAAATTTAAAATTCCCGCTTAAATAGTATGCGCAGCAGAAAACATGCGCGGCAGTGTGCGATCTGTGGACTTTGGCTTTCCCTGGCTCCTTGGCTCGCTGTTGGACGATTGGTCAAGCAGTGAGCAAATGAGCCAGGCAGTCATCTCTGCTACTGTCTAATCCCTGGGTGCGTTTGAGCTGGAAATACTTGGCTCGTTTCTAAATTTTTGGTCCAAAACGACAAAACATGAGCGACGTCGAATCGGATTTGGTGAGTACCCTAGCTTGCCTACCTACAGCATTATAATGGTCTATTTTTGCGCTAATTTTCTATCGTCAGCCTAGCTTGCTGTTGCCCGTTACGTACTGTTTCTGATTGTAACCGAGAATAGGCCCAGGACTATATTTAGAAATAGTTAGTGGTCGTGATGCTTTGGGTCTGTGTCGTAATGACAATGACTTCTGCTTGCTGTGGTGGCAGGCAAATGATGAACCTTCCGTGAAAAAGCCAAAGCCTTTCTGCACCAGCGTCGACAGTTGTATAGTCTTTAGGCTTATATTAAAACGAACAGATGGGAATGAACATGACCATGCCTACGTAAGGATGACCAGTGCAGTGTATTGGCGGTCAGGAAAGACTGCATCAATGCAATCATTGGTCGGCATAGCTGGGCCAGTTCAAAATGGCAGGCTACGAGAACTGGCTATAGGGCGCCCACAAGGCACTTTTGCACTTTGTCCCCCAATAGGCTTAGGGATAGGCCGGATATAGGCTTAGTCTTAGGCTTAGGTTAGGATAGGCTGGATGTAGGCTTAGGCTTAGGCTTAGGCTAGGATGGACTGGATTCAAGAGATTAAGGGACAAATTGCAAAAATTGCCGGGCACAAAAAAGTATGGCCCTGGTCCCCAGCTTCGCAACAAAGCTTATCGAAAATCCTTTCACGCGCCGTATTTTTCGTTCCAGGAGGAGATTCCCGAATTGTCGGCGTCTCCGAGTGGGCATCGCGTTCATCATACTGCAGCTGGTTTAGGCGATATTGGTCAAGATGTAAGCGAATGATCTCTAGCCCATCTCGACAGTTTTAAAACCTTGATTTCAGGATGATCGCAGGGCTCATCACAATGCATTAGAGAGAAAACGACGCGATCATATCAAAGATAGTTTTTCGTCATTGAGAGAAGTGGTACCGACATTGAAGGGTGAAAAGGTATGAGTTTTCTCATTGGAAACAGCATTTATCAAGTAGCTTTTCCAAACTGCTATTGGAATACCTTTCGCGCCACTTAGGAGATAGTTCGTACTGTAGGTTGACGCAGATGGTAATACCCTAGAAATAAAGGATTATTTGAAAATGAGGAACAATTAATTTATAATAGGACGATTGCTTTTGTGCGTTAGTTTATCCGACCTCTCATTTTTACTCATACTATATTGAGTTTAGGCATCTCGAGCGTTAATATTGAAAAAAGGAGCCGAATATATTCATTCGATGAAAGCCCGAATTAATGAACACAACAAAGATATTATGGAACTGAAGCGACAGAATTCATTATTGGAAACTCAAGGTTTGTTCTTTTTTTCCTGGTTCTGGTGTACTGTAGATATAACTTTTTTATCTTTTTTAGTCAAGATAATCGAGTCACGTTTGGAAACGACAGGAACTATTCGCCCGGCTGGTTTCAGACCCGCGCCAGAGGCTGTTCCGATCGTAAATGATGTCCAGCAGGCTGCGAATTCGACGAAACAGGCAGGGCCATCAGTTGACGTCGATAATTCGGGTGAACCTGACGCGAAAAGAGTTAAATCTGCACCTCCTGAATAATTTAGGAAAAGATTTTTATCGATTATATCATCTTGCTTGCGTGAGGTGGAATATAGAGTAAAAGCATGTGTGTATGAATTGTGAGAATAAGATTGGAAGGCTGATTTGATTCAGTTGGATGCTATAGCTATGCTGATAGCGTTGTCGATTGCTCGCAATCACTTCATTTGTTGCAGGGAATATCAACGTCGCGGGGCAACCATGCCATTGTTTGTCCGTAGTGACGAAGCTGGACAATGGGACAGTGTCAATCCGAAGTCGGCACGTCAGTTGTTGGATTTGGTGTACGAGAAGTATCGAGTAAGTGTGGGAGTCGTGTGAGTATCGCATGCTGCCTTAAAAAAGTTGCCTTAAGCATTGGCTGACCCAACCGCCAGTTTGAGGAAGGGCTGGACTTCAGTCACTCCTGTTGTCTGTGTGGACAGGACTGATTTTGAGAGCAGAGAGAAGTGCAGCACGTTTTTCCAGACGTTAGCTTCACAGTTCTGCGAAATACCAGTTCGGACAATCGCATCGGAGAGCAGTCTGTACGTTGGGCAGCGGGAATGTGCAGTTGTTCCACGGGAGCACGCTAATGGTAAACCTAGTACAATTTTTGTCGTGTTGGGGCTCTGAGTGCTTTCATTTCTTTCAGACGGATTCACCATTCTTGGAAGCGACGATGCCACAACGTGCCATATAGTGATATTGTATCACCAAGGTATGACTATGCAGTGTGCGAAAATAGGGCTGTCCTTCAGGAACTGTGGTTTTTAGCAAGTGGTTGTGCCGCACTCGCCCATTTCGACGGTGTCGATACACCAGGAAACATGAAGAAATTTCTTACAACAGTTGTGAACGTGTTGAACGATATTGGAGCTATAAAGAGCTACGATTTAGATCCACTAAGGTGAGTATGGGAGGGCAGCGGCAGCCGGCCCATGACGTTTCGGTGCCGATACTTAAGCGCCAGGTCATCTCGGCGCCAACGTTTAGGCGCCGGGTCATTTTGGCGCCCCACAAGCAAAAAGCGGGCATCCGGAAACCGGGGACCATTTTTACAATCGGTAAGGTGCGTTTCAACTTTAGGACATGCCTTGGGGCAAAAAGCGGCCACTGGGTTTTTCAGGGCCTGGGCATTATCACTTTCATTTCAGCATCCTGCCCCAGGCCTAGATCCCAACCGCAGGGATGACGTGTTTGGCACTGCGTCCTCACAAACCTGCTCTGTTTCCTTGCTGTCACTCTGTCAGACCATTCCAAAAACCACAGGAGAATTAATCAGCGCCAAAAGTGGGATTAAATGCTGATGTGAGAGAAAAACGGGATTTTCTCATTAAATAGTGCACCACACCTAATCATTTTCCAGCAAACAGAGAACAAAAAATTTGAGTTGCCTATCTGGTCGATTCAGTTGCCTATCAGGTCGATCCAGCAGTTGGATCGGCGCGGCCGGATCGGTCGATGCTGGAATCTTATTAGCTTCCAAGTATAAAGCAAAAAATGATAACATACAGTATAGTAAGTTAGTCTATTTGAAAGCTGTGTGCTGAACCACGCAAATACTTAATCGTTGGACCTTGGGCGAACGACTGTACGAGGTTCATAATTCGTACATAGTATGAACCTCGTCCAATCAATCGCCCTCAATCACTGGACCTCGCCCAAGGTCGCATTAAGTATTTTCCGGGTTTAGCGCACAACTGCCCCTCCACTGGACTGTGATTTAGTGTACTGTATGTTATAGGTTTAAGCTTTATGCTCGGAAGCTAATAAAAGTAATAATGGCCTGGACCTGAAAAATTGAAAACACCAGTGGCTGCGTTTTGCCCTAAGACACGTGTAACCCTCATGCCTGGTAGGCCATGGCGAGTGGGGGAGAGAGAGCCACCTCCCTCCTACGCTTACCAGGACTGGTTACACACGTCGTAAAGTTAACACGCATCTACCGGCTGTGAAAATGGTCCCCGGTTTCCAGATGCCCAAAAGACCGCTTTTTGCTTGTGGGGCGCCAAAATGACCCTGCGCCTAAACGTCCTGCTTCGAGCGACAGCCTCCCTGGGCTTGGCCGCCTATCTCACTAGTGGCTGCTGCTGTCGCATTTTCATTGCAAAATGTAAACGAAATACAAACAGGATTTCCGCCAAATTTTAGATTGAAGAAGGCGTGAAATTTCGCAAACTACCCCCTCTTTTAAGCATCTAGAACTCTCCCCAAAGATAGAATTCTAGAAGACTTATTTTAGCTTTGATGCCTACATTATTGGCGGCTTTGACGACTCTCGCTTCTTATCTGAAAGATTATCTGCGGATATTTTGTGGCTCCTACATACACAACCTTCTTCTGTCATTCCGCCTGCAGTGGGACCGATAAATATTCACGTGAAATTGGCGTGCGTTTCGGCACTAAACACAGTGTGTGGGCAGGGACAACCACGGCCGGTCGCATATGGGGCAGGTATGGTTGGCTCTTTTATCCATTTTCATATGACAGGAGCTAGCCACCCCGTTTCGGCGTTCATGGATGGATGGCTTGATTACGTTATCGGCATGCCATGCCCGATTCTGCTTGGGTTCGCGTACCCGAGTCCCATTCATACATTTTAGGTATGGGTGGATATGATTAACATGCCCTTGCAGGACCCAGACAGATCTGCACCCGCGCCTTCTATGTTTGAGCATTTTCTAGTTTTTTTTTTGCATTTTCAGCTATCGATCTCACAACCAGCGAAATATTTTCGTGCGTATTCGAAGATCGCGGTCCGGAATCAGCGCTGCGATCAGCTAGACACTTTTCGGATGAGTCTGATGTAAGTACAAGTTTGATCCATAATGAAGCAGCTACGAGTTCTACTATTCTGTTTCAGTTTTTGAACGTTTATGATCACAAGAAGAAACTGTTTTCGATTGTTCCATTTAGATATTACCGAATCATGAAGGCTGAAGCCATACTCGAGCTGCCTGATGATTGGATTCTTCAAGTGAGTTTGTGGTTCAGTGATAGATTATGGGAGGGGGTAACCGATGGAGCTTTTGCAACGTGCACAACCCAGAGCAGCCAGCCGAGTCTTCCGACTAGTCGGTGGCTGAAACCTCATCCTGACGGGTGACGTTTCCAGCTGCTGGCTCTGTGCAGACTGGATTGCTAGACGAGCCTCCGCATGGGAACCGACTTATCGACCTTGTCTCCTGTTTCAGAACATGTCAACGTCACCAAATGTTGAGCCGCCGCACTTCGCTCAGACAGTTCGCAATATGCTACGATTCACCCTGGAGAATCCAGATTGGCGAGAAGTGTTCGCAAATGGGCCAATAGAATATGAGAACCGGGCTAGTCAAGGATGGGTCAAAGTTTGAAGCCACAAATTGTACTGAACAGCTTTAATTAACTTTTTTTGTTTTCTTGACGTTCACGTTCAGTTCTATTACTGATATTGTAATAAATCACTTTTTGAGGGGTTTTCCGGTGTTTAAAGCAAAAACGTAGTTTCGACGTCTCTTCAATTTTTCATGTTTGTCTGAATTTGTGTTCACTTGAATATTTGAATTTAGGACATGACTCAAGAAGCGACGCCAAGAGAGCTCGCTATCGGATGGGTGGGCGACTCGCCAAATGTTCACGCTGTGGCGAAAACGTCGATTCTGCCGATAGGATGCGATGCCAAGGTGAGGCAGTTGCGATGTGTCACGTGTGTGATAGTGGGATAGGGATGACAGTGGGTTGGGCTGGACCTGTCCTGGCATTTGGGGAATCATGAACCCTCGCTGACCCTGAGTGATTTTGTCGAGGTGCTCTGATTGAAGACATGGAATCGGACGTATGGCTAGCTCCGATGCCCATAGATTTGCTAGCTGGTGACAGAGAAGTAACACAGGGTCGAAAGCCTGGGAGGATAGTACAGTCTTTCTCGATTGAGTCTAATGCTATAACTACTTTCTAGGGCTCAAGCAAGATAAGAACGCATGATGATGTGATTCCCAATGGCGACGATAGTCCCGAATTGGCTCCAAAAGTTGGTCTCTTCCAATTTCGCGGCACAAAACCGGATCCTCTCCAAGCAACGCCTAGTCGCCACGTCGCAGCTGTCGACGATGGTGTCGGTCTCTCGATTCCAGTAGTAGTTCAGAGGAGATCACCAAATCGGAACATTCTCGAACGATTAAGGACGTTGATAGTTGATAGGACGAGCACTAGATCGGCCAGCAGCGATGATCATATGGGATCAGTTCAGATGGCCACGGATTTTTCACCTTTCAATTTTGGAATGGATTCCCTTCCTAATACGAGCACTCCGACGACGACAGCTGCGCCTTCGCTGAAGAGCGACCAGTCTGGACTTTCTGAATCGGCTCGTCGAAAACGAGTTGCAGTGAAACGCCATCGACTGGTTTTGTCCGATGAAGACAGCAAACCGAGAGAGGCTGCTTCTGGGCCGATCAACGTAAGTGACGAGGACAGCCTGATCGCCGGATTAGACCTGGATGCGATTGTCAATGAGGCGCGGCAAAGACCGAGCTTATGTTCTGCGCAATTCAAACGATTCAAAACTACGGGCGATTTGTCCGATGCTGAAATGAGGAATCTTTGCAAATCTGCCACTGGTCGGCATCAAATCAAAACGTCGAACGATGACGACGATGATTTCTTCGCCAATGAAAACGTAATGGCTGAAGTTGAGAAATTGGAACAGGTTTGCTTGACACAAAGATGCAAACGATAATTATTTTTGTGATTGACACTGTAAGCATGGATGGTTTATCCGGTCTGCGTATTGCTAGTGTGAGCATGTCATATACTGTACACTGATGTGTATTTTCTAAATTGAGAGCCAAAAGATGTACGAGCGGGTGCGGCATCTTTGAGAGGCAGTGCTGCTGCTGAGTTCACATGCACTGTAGCAAGCGATGAGAGTGGTGGTTAGGCTTGGCCTGTGTGTTGGGGTCAGCGACGCTGTAAAGTAACTGATTCTATTGTGGCTCTCGACTGACAAGGCGAGAACCTCCAAAGGCACTCACAGGGCACAACAGCAGCAGGCTAGTATCACGTGGCTGGCTGAAAGCTGCAGTACCTAGTAACGTAGCAGCGCGTGATCCCAGGACAGCACTTTCTTCCATTGTTGTGGGCCGGAGTTCGTTTTGCTTATAGCCGGCCAGCAGTCAAACCTTGTAAGCGAGGCTGTTCGGGGGCCAGCACACACAGCAGCGTCCCCCGATAGAAGTACCTCCACACGAAGGCATCCTGGACCGGACACCAACTTCCTCGGACGATGGTGTAGGATGAGGGTGCATGGATGATGTGCAGGCAAGGATCCGATGGGAAGGGAGGAAAGGAATGGAATATGACGACTTTTGGACTAGAAGGGTGTATGATTGGCTACCCTCAGTCCGTCACGTGAGTTGGAGATTGAGTGTTTGGAGACTAGACTTTGGGAGCTTGCAGATGCCGCATTGAAACTCACAGTCTGAGCAGTGCCCTTTTACTATGTTAAGACACTGATCTCTACTGGGTCGTAGCCTATTACAGCACGCACTCGGGTCGAGGTTGTGGTGAGTGTTGGATTTGCAGGGAAACAAATTTCTGCAAATTTCTGGTGATGTGAGGTGGCTACCGAGTACGAGCCAGGTCACGGCAGTCTACTGTTGTCGTCCTGACCATCAATTGTGGAGGGCGCCATCATTGCCAATATGGAGTACTCCCGCGAAGGCTCGGAGAGAAGGCAAGTTGACCTTCCTCCGTGCTATGGATCCTGCAAGAGTTGAGGTGAGTGTGCCTTCGCCTGGCATGGAACTGATTGGGGTTGGGGAGGGGGTGCCATTTGGCACTTGAAGGCTGCTGTCGCCTGCCAGCAGGTATATCCTTGTAAGCAAGGCTATGCGGGGACCAGCACACACAGCAGCGTCCCCATGCGTGCCTCTTCTGGGAGCACCTCCACGCGAGGGCATCTTGGACAGGGTACCGACATCATCGAACGATGACGGGCGGGCTGTGAACCCTAGCGGTGCTCGACAGCCGAGACTGTCTCCTCGATTGGTTGACTCGAAGCACCCACGACCTGGCGTGCAAGGTCAGCGGGAGTTTATGGCTCGCATGGGGACCTCCATCACTTGGAATCGAAAGGGACGAGTCCAGCCACTCGCTCCAAAGCAATAGGAAATACAAATGCCGAGCCGCTATGCTATGCAATTTACTCTCTGGCCAAACACTTATCAGTGCTTTTGAACGGCAGAGAACATGTGAACAAAGAACGATAAAACGAGCTGAATGTCCAAAAAATCACCTGAGAAACATCCAGACGCAGCGAATGAACCAAGAGCAATATCACTGAGCATCTTGTCAGTGTTCCAATTCTTTAAAACAGAATATTCGAAGCATTGCGCGTATGTGCTTTTGAAAACAACTGGAATTTCGAGGAAGTGCTCTTTGACTAACTGCTCGCTGAAGCGCCTCCCTGAGTCCGAAGTGTGGATGAAGCGATTATTCGGATAGCAGGCATGACCGTGGTAATATTTGTAGAACGGAATTACCTTCAACTGATTACGGCGTGTCTCCAACGTAGAAAAACCCAATTCTGCCATAGCCTCTTAATAAGACTTGCTCCAATCGTTAATAGAACTGATCGGGGAGCACACTTTCAAGATCTTGGATTAGATTAGAATGGGTTGGTGACCAAGCGCAGCATCCAATATTCGAGCTTCGGGAGGACACACTGCGTGAAGACCACTCTCAGAATTTTACTTGCGAACTTCCCAAACTTTCTTCTGAACATCCCTCTGGCTGATTTTGCAACTTCGTGACAGTGCTCTGCGAAATGCATGTTCGAAGACAGCGTGACCCCCAAGTATGATATCGTATCAGATAACTGAATCGGCGAACCACACAGGTGAATCTGCGGGATTTGGCGAGGAGCCTTCAAATCCAAACGAAAAATGCAAGCTTGCGTTTTGTCAACTTTCACTAGCAGCGGATCAATCAGCGCGACAAACAGATCGGCCCCAGGACAGAACCCTGCGGCACACCAGACGGTACTGAAACGGCAAGTTGCATTTCCCACGACAGTGAGTTGGGTGCGACCTTCGAGATATGAAGCCAACCACTGCAGAAGACGAGGTTGAAGATGATGATACTGTTCCAGCACTTCTAACAGTCTATTATGCTGGACACGGTCGAACGCTTTTTTCAAGTCAAAGAACACTCCACCAACACATTTAGACGTCGAACTGTTTAGGCCCTCCAAAATCCACTGCGACGACCGGATCAGGGCGCCATTAGTCGAATGACGTGAGCGAATACCACGTTGGTTTGGAGAAAGCTGCAATTGAGAACTTAAAAGGCGCTCTATGTGCTTCTCCATAACTTTCGATAATATCGGCAGCAACGATATTGGACAGTAGTTAGAAGAATTGTGATGATCGCCAGACTTTGGAACTGCAACAGAATTTGCTTCCTTCCAGGCAGATGGGAGAGGCAGTCTCGCAATGGTCGATTGCATAGCGATGCTAGAGAAGAAGGAATTATTGGTGCAATGCCACGTAAGATAGGGCCAGTCAACCCATATATCCCTGGAGCACCTCGAGCGCGCAATGATTCCGCTTCTCTTCGGACAAACGAGATCGATACCCCACAATCAAAGCAATCCGGGAGCGGCTAGTGCGGGCGGCTAGTTGCGACTAGCTACACCACCACTACACCACCGCAGCCGCTCCAGAACAGCCTTTGATCTTGCAACAGTCTGATAGGCGTAAATTGGGGAAGGCCGCAAGCCCTCCTTGTTGTAGGAGCAGAGAAATAAAGCACAGGTTTCTGCCTCGCCCAGAGTGGGTGTGTTGGCGAGCCCTGGTCCGCGTAAGACGGCCAGAGGCACACAGCCTGACGCACGCAGATTGCATTTCGGAAGTTGATTGGTCAGTTAAGTGGTCAAGTGGTGACGGATAGTGTTGGAGGTCACTTTACACTGGCACCAGCAACTGGGATGGTGGCCTCCACGTCATTGTGTACGTCGATGTTCAGGTTGGGTTGTGTCCTGGGGAAGTGGTGGGCGGCAATGGCTCCGATAGTGCCGGTCGGATGGGATGAGGGCGAGAGTTCAGTGGTGATGATAACCAAAGCTTATTCGCTCGATATTGGAACAGGACTAATCGCTAGTTTCGTAATTGTGGTCGCTGCTGCCGTTATAACGCTCTTGAATTGCGCGTGCTGCAGAGGGGACAAGCCGAACGAGCCGCCAGTAGCAGTAGTAGCGGAAGAGACTGGTCGTGAAGCGCATATGGGATCACTACAGTCGAAAACTGGAGACGGCGGCAAACTATTGCACAGTAATAGTGTAAGTGGTTTCGAGCTTGGGAGCTAGTTTGGACGTGGTGGGTACTCCTTGTTTCAGCTAGACAGCAGCGCTGCGGCGGGCTTTACGACTACGAGGGATGTGTCGAAAGGTCAGTCGAGTATCCGGCCAGCATCGCCATTCAGGGCATCGAACCTGTCTTGTAACACTCTCTGCCCCACGTTGCCACCCACGGCCAAGACACCGATTAGTCTGCATCTGCCACCAGCAGCAACCTTGCACGCTGCGCCCCCATTCTCCGATTACGTCGCTGATGAACCAAAGAAATGAAATAGCGATGGTTATGGCGAACTGTTGGTTTCGATGCTTCCTCTTCGAAACATGCACTGGTGACATATCGACCTTGCAACAACATGTTTGACAAGATAAAGTGCTTTTTTCTGCTTGTGGAAGATTTTGTCAAAAGCGTTTTTGGCTAATTTGGAATGCCTGTATTGTTTACGAATGGTATTTTAGGCATTTGAAACTCAAACACAGTCTTAAATTGGGTCAGATCCGGTAACATTGCCAGTCGTAGAACTTTCCGTTGTCTTCTACGAGTAGTTGACTATCTTTTGTTCCCGTCGACAAATAGGTTTTTAGGGCACGATCGATGTGAACGTCGAAAAAAACGGACTCGCAGTACGCATTTTTGCATTTGCGAGGGTTTTGTTGTTTTGGGCATCAGAAACGCGTGGTTACGGGGCTACTCAAGGAGGCGCTCGGACTGGCAGCAAAGATTCGGCGACTGAACATACAGTACAAGTGGACTGGCGCCTGTAACGATGGCCGTCTACCAAGGATTGGTTCTGGCTTTGATGCTGGCTGTTGCTCGTAAGTAGTCACCACATGTCTGTCAGGGCGGATGCTACTGTCTTTGTGGAGCTACAGGGTTGAACACAATATGATGTACATACTGAACTTTCATTTCAGACTGCGCCCCGGTTAACCTTGACCGAAGGGAAGACAAGACCAATCGCACGGCTGATCGGCAAACTGCCAACGCAGTCGGTACTGGCAACAATGCTCAAGGCACTGCCAATCACCGAGCTAACCGCGTCCCGGACATCGCACAGCATCGAGTGGACAATGCCCAAGGAGCCGCTGGAGCAATAGTAGGTTAGACCAAAAGTTTAATATCCGCTGATCGATTTGAAATCTACCGTGTTTACTCGAATATTCCTATGTCATACGTGTAGATTTGCTTCGCACATTACTGTACTGTACTGTAGAATCAATTATTAGATTAGCTGATTCTGTTCTGGGGTCTGAAGAGCTTTTGGGAGTAAATTAGAGATGTTTATTCGAGAATTCGATTTGTGAATTGCAAAAATTGCTCAAAAACGGATGAAACGGACGTCCACCAAGAAAATTGCCCCCTTAATTATATCTCCCGCCTGGGCCCCAAGGTAAATTTTATTTCCAGCAGGGAGACTTTCGAGGCACACGGTACTTGATTGGTGTTTTGGGATGCACACAGTCCGTCTTGTGCACAAGGACATGTGCCTCCGTCATGGGTCACCACGACGGATAAACCCAGAGCGGCAGCCAAGTCATCCGACCTGTTCCATAGCTGACCTATCATCCGAGCAAGAATTGTTCCATGCAGGAGATCGATCGCCAGACGAGCCTCTACAAGGCTTACAGCATGCCCACTTTGCCAAAGGTAAATGGGAAGCGTCATCTACAGAACGCACGAGTACACACATCCCAGAGCCCTCATGATGATCTAGGCACAGACATAAACTGCACCTGACACCTGGCCTGACCTTGCAATCTTCATGCAGCGGACGAGATTGTGTTTGCACCTCTCAAACATTTGGCTCCAATCAGGCATTCACAGCCGCGACGACTGGGTGCTGCTACTGTACAGCTAGTGTAAAAATGCAAGATTACAGGAGCAAAGTAACTACGACGGGATTTTTCTGTACTCGACCTGAGGACATCTGAAAATAAACGCTTATGACGCAAAGTAAGGGTTTTGGCGTCAAGTTTTTATTTATGCGGGCCTAGCATTCGTGTTTGTTATTGCTTATCTGGCCTGCTGATTGGCAGCTGCTCCAAGCGTTCTCATTTTGATACAAAACCAAGGCGCGTGGCGTGATAAGACCACAGACCGGGTATGAAAGGCCGGAATGGTATCGACCGAGCAGTGAGATCAATGCAACATCGCTCGAAGAACCTATCATGATCAAGCTCGTTATTCTTGCCGCGGCTATTGGAGCCAGCTGGACTGCGCCAGTGGCGAATGGTGGTGACGGGAAGGCGGGAAGCCAGGACCCAGAAGTCTGGATGTCATGCGTGAGTACACACTGCCTTGCCGACCCGGCGGAGTACAGACTGTGCACCATTGCAGGCCCAGATTATCCAACGTTGGGGATACCCCGTTGAACAGTACGACGTGACCACGGACGATGGCTATATCCTGACCATATTCCGCATCCCGCACGGGCGAGACCAAGTCAGTCAGTCAATCAAAATCAAAATCAAAGCCAGTCGTCTTCTTCCAGCACGGATTGGAGAGCAAGTAGGACGCTGATGGTCGCAGGCCAGCCAGCTAGTGCAGCCCGTCTGATCTGCAGCTCGTACGACTGGATCAATAATCTGCCAAACGAAGCTGCAGGGCTCGTCTTTGCCGACAACGGGTTCGATGTCTGGCTGGGAAACTTCCGAGGGAACATGTACGGGTCGAAGCACGTGACGCTGAATCCTAAGAATGTAAGTTCGAAGCTAACTTGGCAGCTCTGCGTACTCACCAATGTGCATGCCTATTTAGCGCGCCTTTTGGGAATTCAGGTATGCATGTCTCTTTGAATCAGAATTGCAGGAGATAAGGCTGGCTAGGGTGCGCAAGTACAAAGTGTGGCCCAGCGAGAGGTCTTTTTATAGCTTTGACGAAATGGCCCAGCACGACCTGCCAGCCACGATCAACTTCGCACTGAATGTTAGCAAGGCTTCGATCCTGTATTACATCGGCCATTCGATGGGCACCACGGCAGCATTCGCAGCATTCTCAAGGAATAAAAATTTCGAAAAGAAGATGCAGTTGGCAAATGACCATGCCACCTAAGATTGGAAATAATGCCATTTAAGGTCAAAATTTTTTATGCTTTGGCTCCAGTCGCCACCGTCAAGAATATCAATGGTCCGATCAAATATATGGCACCATTCACCTCGGAAATCGATGTAGGTTGTCACTGGCATAAATCTCTTATGTGAAAGTGGATCAGACATTGTTGCAGTTACTTGCAAAATTGGTTGGCTACGATGACTTCACGCCAAGCACTCTTCTCATGCATGTCCTGGCCAAGTACTTTTGCAACAATCCAGTCAGCAACTTGGTCTGCGATGATGTGGCCTTTTTGATCTGCTGTCCGGAATCGCACCAGTTTAATACGGTAAGAGACAACGTTGTATACATGTCCATGTTAGTGCGTGCCCATGCTGCGAATGATCCAAAAGCGCGTACATATTTGACTTTAGACCGGCATGCCAGTTTATGTGGCCCACACACCAGCTGGCGCATCAACGCAGACTGTCGCCCAATATGGTCAAATGGTAAACAGTGGACGATTCGAAATGTTCGATCACGGACGGCGCGGAAATAAGCAAAAATATGGACAAGTACTACCTTTCCCCAGCCTGTTTGGTCACTAGTTTGGCCCGACGGCTAACTGCCAGTTCGGTTTTGTACTCAGCGCATTTGACAGTATCTATTCGAGACCTTTCTAGGTCACACCGCCGAAGTACGATGTGAGGCAAATCAGCGTGCCAATTTATCTGTTCTGACCCAAGTCAGACTGGTTAGCCGATCCGGAAGATGTGGAAAATCTGATCCCCAAATTGAGTAATCTGGTCGGCAACACGTATTTGACTGATTTCAATCACCTGGACTTTGTTGTTGGGATGAGAGCTTCGGCCGAAGTTTTTTTCCCTATTGTCCGCGATATTCAATCGCAGCTACGTACTATCAGACAAAGTCAAGTGAGGCTGCTCTGTCGTATTGAATATACAATAATGTTTAAAAATTACTTGCATGACGGGGTATCGTCATTGTTGCACATATCCATGTATCGATGCCGATGAGTATCGCTGCAAGTCACGAGCTCAAACACATGGCACCAAGCAGATAAAAGTGACTGTTGACGGCTGGCACGTCAACTTGGGAAAGCGGTGAGATAGGGAGGGAATGCAAAAGACGTTGATCCGCGCAAAAGCAGATAAAAGACACGAGATACCGCCGCAGATGGGCTAAGGTAGCAAAATGCCCTTATCAGCTAAAGACACAACAGCATTTTGCATAACAAAAGCCTGCGATGCTAGTGAGTGCGATAATGTGCTGTAATATGCTTGGCAAAACTCGAAAACTGGAAAAATCAGGTTACAATGGTGCATAATTTCATTGAGTTGCTACTCACTTTCTGAAAAGTTGGCGAAGGCTAAAGTAGAGCGCGGTAACTGAGACATTGCGAGGGAGCCGTCTTGTCTGTGCTAACAAAATACTAAAGAAAATGAATCTGTGACTTGGTGTGGCACATCAATCGGGTTTGCTCCAGCATGTGGTCTCTGCCTCTTTTTTCATTCTTTCTGCGATTTCTTAAAAAATTGATGAAATGGGATGAATGAAAAGGTTTGAATCTGATGCCGTCGATTCATGCCGACATAAAGTGACTTCCACCCAGGGTTTCAGAGTTGCGAAATCCTATGAATGGTCTTGGTGGTTCTCTTTCCTGCGTCGTGTTGATGACTAATGCTGACCTGGTCATTTGTATTGTTGTGTGATTGAGTGCCGTTGTATTCGTGGGAATACTGTGGATCACGACCACATCGAATGCGGGATTGTCGGATTGGATCGGATAAGTTTCGGATCGGATCATGTGACATGCATGTAATTTTTTGAACAATCAATAACGCATTAACTTTTTTCGAAAGGTTTCTCCCATGATAAACATACAGTAATTATTATCATGGTGCTAAGGCACAAGCAGCGCCCCTCTCACGTAAGTCAAGTAGAAAAGATGCATTGCGTGATGCTCATAAATGACTGACCATCTTTTCAACTTTGTCGAAAAACGGATATTTCCCCTTTTTTCACTCCTCACTAATATCTGTCGTCCGACTCCAAACATATGCAAAATCTGCCAAGGAAACCTTGCCAACCGTGAACTCGAACTTAACAAAACCAAAAATTGTAATTTGTTCCTATGTGCAAAAGAAAGCACTCCGAAAAAAACTAGAGGCGTCTGACCAATTGGTCAGCAGTGGTCAGCGCCTAAAGTCCTAGGAATTTAAAAAATTCTTCTGGCTTTCTTGGGCTTTTTAGAGAGAAGAACCCAAAAAGCGAGTGTTGGAAGGCTGAACTCGAAGCCGAAACCCGAAAAGCGAGTTTGAAAGAAACCTGCGCGTTTTTCTCAACGCTCTGCGGGTTCCTTACCACACAATTATTCAAAAATTCTCATGGTTTTACTGCAGGCCACCGCCGCTGCTAAACAGTTGGCCAGGCACCTCTGATATTTTGCGGAAAGCTTTCTTTTGCGCCTAGGAACAATCAACAAAAAGCAATTTTTGGTTTTTAAAAGTTTGACGGCAGGCGATGTTTCCTTTTGTGCCACCCGCCGCCTCCTATAGCACGCATAGCATATGCATCGCACGGTCCCTTGCTTCCATCGTCTCTGAGTTGTGGGTCTTCGGGTTTGGTATCTTTTTGCGCTTACGCACGCCATACAGTACTCGTACATAATCCCTTGAAAGTCATCCATGTTTTCTCTGGTCTCAAGCAATAATAAGGGGACAATGACTTATAACTCTAATTATGAGCGGAGAAACGGAAGCATCAATGCAGATATTCATCTCATCATTTCACTAGTGGGTTGGAGAAAAACATCATCAGTTTAGAATGTCAGATCGGAGAGTTCAGATCGAATGATCCGATCCGAATTTTCGGATGGCGATTTTTCGGATCGGATCGGACATCATTGTAGTGCTTATTGGGAACAGTACAACAAAATGTGTTGACGGCGATATCAGAAGCGTACTGCATTGCGCACTCTTATTCAAGGCGCTGTATGTACTACACGAGGAGCAGAGTGACGCCGCAGATATGTATAGCATTGCACTGCAAGTACTGTATATACATACTGTACAAGCATATCAAGGAGAGATAATTATGAAGATGTCTTTTATGGTTTTATTGAGTGCCATAAAGTGTCGAGTTTTGGAACCAGGTGGAGATGCTGGCCAAGGAAGTGATTCCTTGTGCCTGCAGAATGAGAATAAGGTGTGTCGAGTGGCGGGAGTGTGGGACGCACAGTAGTTGTAACCATGATTACATCCGTACAATCAGCAAAAAGATGCGTGGGGTATGCCCGAATAGACTATGAAGAAAAAGCCAAGGTCCCAGGCAAGGCATAACAGTGTGATTGAGCGATTATTGCCTCGCCTAGGCTGACTGACGCATGTTGGTGAAATGATCCAGGCGTACCTCGGGATGCTCAG
The DNA here is from genome assembly GCA_030248295.1 of Mesodorylaimus sp. YZB2_4. NCBI lineage: Eukaryota > Metazoa > Nematoda > Enoplea > Dorylaimida > Dorylaimidae > Mesodorylaimus > Mesodorylaimus sp. YZB2_4. The sequence continues at coordinate 240,194 of JASANH010000082.1, read as the reverse complement.
GTAAACAAGTAATGACGACTAATTGGCGAACAATAGTCCCTGCGAACAACGCCCTACAATTGACTAATTGTTAGGCGAACAATTGCGAATGTACTTGGCGAATAACTGGACTGGACACCCTATGGCAATCATTTATCTGCCTCACATGAAACCGTTCCTGGCGATGTAGGGAGGGCGATGAACGAGGCGATATCCAACCCAGCAAAGAGCTATTCTTGGGTGACGTTCGTAGCTGCCAGCTCTGAACAGAGGTCCGATTAACACGTCCCGAGCTCACTACTATCACGGCCCCACTATCAGTAGTGATAGTATCAAAAGTGATTGCAGTAGTGGTCAAGTGGGGCGCGTTTATGGCCAAGTTGCACAAATGAGCACCTGGCGACTTGGAGTTATTGCGGCTTTGAGTCTATGAAGGTACTGCAAACGAAAGGCGTGTATGAGCGCGCGGGTGTGCAAGTACCTAAAAAAGACAGCCACCCACCTATTTTCTGATATACCTTTTCATTAGTCTTGACTCGAGATCAGAACTATAATTTATGGGTGCATATTTTCACAAAATTTACTGTACAGACTTCAGAAACCCACGCAAAAATTTTTGATTTAGGTGCATGGACCTATGAACCTGCACCTGGTGACACAGCATAACGAGGTTGTGCCTACCCCACCTACGAGGGACCAACGTAGTCTTCCGATCTGAACCGTCACCGTGACTAGACGTCCACAAAGAGGACCGCCAGACGAGCCTTTACATTACTACAGTATGCCTGCTTTGCCAAAAAGCGAAGTGCAAAGGGTCATTTTGTACAGATTGCACATCCAAGAATTAGCCCATGACGATCTAGGCAAACCCTTGAATCTGCACCTGCAATAAGGTCTGACCTTTTCTTCATGCAGCGGACGAGGTTGCGTTTACCCCCATCCATACCCCCATTCAAACAACTAGCCCAACTGCGCATTCTCAGCCGCGACGACCAGGTGCTGTTGAAGCACATTTAACAATGCAAGATTACAACAGAGCAAAGTACGTCTGCATATTTTCGACATTGTCCGTCAAACAGATAAATTTTACCAAATATGGCTTAAATAAATAGTATTCAAGGAACGTGTGCCACAATCACGGATTAGCCTTTGCCCTAGTCTGTTTGTCCTTTTTGGTTGACTGTATGAAAATAAGCAACGGCCAACGCCCAGTTTGTAGCTTCGCAAGATTGGGTCCGCTTGTTTAGACGGCAGATAATAAATGCACCTTGTACTCGACCCGAGGACATCTGAAAATAAACGCTTCTGACGCAAAGTGAGGGTTTTGGCGTCAAGTTTTTATTCATGCGGGCCTAGCATTTGTGTTTGTTATTGCTTATCTGGCCTGCTGATTGGCAGCTGGTCCACGCGTTCACATTTTTGATACAAAACCAAGGCGCGCGGCGTGATAAGACCACAGACCGGGTATAAAAGGCCGAGGTGGTATGGACCGAGCAGTGAGATCAATGCAACATCGCTCGAAGAACCTATCATGATCAAGCTCGTTATTCTTGCCGCGGCTATCGGAGCCAGCTGGACTGCGCCAGTGGCAAATGGTGGTGACGAGAAGGCGGGAAGCCAGGACCCAGAAATCTGGATGTCATGCGTGAGTACACACTGCCGTGCCGACCCGGCGGAGTACAGACTGTGCACCATTGCAGGCCCAGATTATCCAACGTTGGGGATACCCCGTTGAACAGTACGACGTGACCACGGACGATGGCTATATCCTGACCATATTCCGCATCCCGCATGGGCGAGACCAAGTCAGTCAATCAAAGTCAAAGCCAGTCGTCTTCTTCCAGCACGGATTGGAGAGCAGGTAGGACGCTGATGGTCGCAGGCCAGCCAGCTAGTGCAGCCCGTCTGATCTGCAGCTCGTACGACTGGATCAATAATCTGCCAAACGAAGCTGCAGGGTTCGTCTTTGCCGACAACGGGTTCGATGTCTGGCTGGGCAACTTCCGAGGGAACATGTACGGGTCGAAGCACGTGACGCTGAATCCTAAGAATGTAAGTTCGAAGCTAACCTGGCGACTCCGCGTACTCACCAATGTGCGTGTCTTTTTAGCACGCCTTTTGGGAATTCAGGTATGCATTTCTTGAATCAGGGCTGCAGCACATGAGGCTGGGGTGCACAAGTACAACTATGGTCATTTGTTTAGCTTTGACGAAATGGCCCAGCACGATCTGCCAGCCACGATCAACTTCGCACTGAATGTTAGCAAGGCGTCGAGCCTGTATTACATCGGCCATTCGATGGGCACCACGGCAGCATTCGCAGCATTCTCAAGGAATAAAAATCTCGAAAAGAAGGTACAATTGGCAAATGACCATGCCACCTAGGATTGGAAATAATGCCATTTTAGGTCAAAACTTTTTATGCCTTGGCTCCAGTCGCCACCGTCAAGAATATCAATGGTCCGATCAAATATATGGCACCATTCACCTCGGAAATCGATGTGAGTATTATTGTCATGGATCGGAAGTGTGGAAGTGGAACAGACATTGTTGCAGTTACTTGCGAAATTGGTTGGCTACGATGACTTTGCACCAAGCACTCCTTTCATGCATGTTCTGGCCAAGTACTTCTGCAACAATCCAGTCAGCAACTTGGTCTGTGATGATGTGGCTTTTTTGCTCTGCGGTCCAGATTCGCATCAGTTGAATACAGTAAGTGAGTTCTCGGATGTGTAGGACATTTTCGTGCCATGCGGCAGAGGGTCCAATGAGGGTAACAGATAGAGACTGGGTTTCAGACACGCATGCCAGTTTATGTGGCACACACACCAGCCGGTTCATCGACGCAGACCATCGTTCATTATGGGCAAATGGTGAATAGTGGAAAGTTCGATATGTTTGATTATGGACGGCGTGACAATAGGCAAAAATATGGACAGGTACAGTATTTGTTTAGCTTTGACGAAATGGCCCGGCACGACCTGCCAGCCTGTTTGAAACTCTCTTCACAGTGTAAGCAGCGAACCTAGATAGCGCACCCGACACCTCCCGCCCAGGACTTCCAGTTATGTGGCATCCACATGGTCTGAAGGCGAGTCTGCCTTCAGAGTGCTCCAAGAGGCCTGAGGCACGGAAAAGTTCAGAAGCTCTAGCCTGTGCCATTAGCTAGCGAGAGTGAAAATAGGGGAAGCTAAGACGGGAAAGGCTGACCATTGTCCGTAATTCGGTCTCAATTGAGGCGGTGAGAAGTGTATTCAATGCTCCTCACCGCACCTCATGAATATCTTTCAAGGACACACCGCCTTTATACGATGTCAGCCAAATTAGCGTGCCAATTCATCTGTTCTGGGGCCAGTCAGACTGGTTAGCCGATCCAAAAGATGTGGAAAATCTGATCCCCAAATTGAGTAATCTGGTCGGCAACACTTATTTGACTGACTTCAATCATCTGGACTTCGTTTGGGGAATGAGAGCATCAGCCGAAGTCTATTGGCCTATCGTCAGGGATCTACAAAAACAACTCAGCGCTCAGAAGAAGTAAAGAGAAACTGCCATATTGGATACGCTCGACAAACGTGTTGTAATGACTCCCTTTATGATATGACTGCACTTGTGATTGCGGAACAAATTCATTGAATTCAGGCGTCTTCTTTGTAAGCCACGTGCTGTAAAATACATTGCACTGATGACGAGTGCTGGCATCGATAAGAGTGACTCCACGTGCTCTAAAATACTGCACTGAGTGATTGAACCGATAAGAGCGACTGTTACGAGCGGCACGGTAACCAGGAAAAGGGTGATAAGGAGGGAATTCAAGTCACACCCAAGGACACTGGGAGACAGGTGTCACGCGATGCTGATGCTGTTGTGATAACAAGTGTTTCCTAAACAAGCATTATCTATCAGCTATTTACAGGATACTGGACGCCGCAGCGTTTGCAAAAAACCAATCTGGGATATCCAGTGCATTATTAGTGTCAAGGACAGAAATTTCGTATGAAAAACATTGGTAGCAGAGGCCCACATTTGATCATTTGATTTGAACTTTCCCAGCCAGTCACTTTTTCAAAAAGCTCTCATGAGGCAGAAAAAAGCGCAAAATGACCCGAGCGCCCCCTGGCGGTGATGGCTCGGTGTCTGCTAGATCGCGGGAAGGTTACCTCTGACATTCAAGCGTATCCATCCAAGGATTCGAGCTGTTTGTTGATCGTCTGCATGTTGATTCGGTCTGGAGGAAAATGGCAGCGAATGCAGAAGAGTATCAAAATAAGGTTATGTTAACAGTAGATCATGGATTTCAATCGTTGCTGCTGGTTGTTGGACAAAAAATAAAGCTTTTCGATCATCTGGGTTCTGAATCAGAACCGAGAAGCAGTGCTGAAGTAGCGAAGCTGGCCGGCTTGAAAGAAAGGTATGCTGATCGTTCTTTGATTGTATTCGGATGGTGTATACCGATTGTATATGACCTAGGTATGTGCGTGAATGGTTGAACGGCATGGTGACTAGCGGGTTTGTGGAATGCGATACAACAGGCGAGACATACTGGCTGACTTCGTCGGCCAAAGAAGCTCTAAAAAACGAACGTGTACAACGTGCCTTGAGGTTGACGACTTGGGTTCCTTTTTTTTCGCCGGTACTTAATGAACTTTGCGAGTGTTTTAAGATGGATGGGCCTGCAGGTAATTGAACTCGACTACATTTTTGCAAGTCCCTCAAAGATTGCATTTTAGGAATGCCATATTCCGCCTATGACTCTTTCTACGAAATGATGGCTGCTTGGTCAGATCCTGAATTCGTATCGACACTCATTCCACGCTTCCTTCCCACAGTTCCTGGTTTGATCGAGCAATTAGGTATGATCACTAATTTTCCCTGACAATGCCTTCACAATTTGTTGTTTTAGAAAAAGGAATCACATGTTTGGATGTCGGATGCGGAACTGGCACTGTTTCTATTCTTTTGGCCGCTCATTTTCCGAATAGCCACTTTTATGGTTTGGATGTTGTCGAGGAAGCAATCGCCAAGGCAATCAGTAAAGCCCGCGACCAATCACTGACCAACGCGCATTTTGTGGCGGCCGATGCCAAGCAAATGCCTGGCGATTGGACATCGAAATTCGATTACGTAACTGCATTCGATTGTATTCACGACTTGCCCAGACCCGATTTGGCTCTAGTAGAAATCAAACGTGTTCTCAAGCCGACAGGTCGTTTGTCCGTTTCTGACATTTACGCTCATTCGAACGTGTTCGAGAACAAGGATGACAAGAAAGCCAATTTCCTTTACACGGCTAGCCTCTTCGTTTGCGTTCCCGTCTCCCTGAACGGACCCGGGGGGTTTGGACTTGGTGCTATGTGGGGTATCGAAAAAGCCAAGGCTTTAATAACGGGTGCTGGGTTCGAAAAAGTAGAGATCCTCGATACGCCGATCAAGGAGGAAATCGATGTGCGCTATAAGGTGCATTACTTGTGCTACAAGGCGGCTGAGTAGCAGAGTTTTCAGACGGAGTCGAAAGTAGGTACAGATAGTCTGTAGTTTTGATAGGTTTTCACTTATGTGGGAAAATGTTTTATTGCAGTCTTCATGAGCATGATCATGAAGTGATTTTTATTGGGTGCTATTTTTAGGGTTGTGACGGTGCTAGTCTGGTTAGTAAAAGAAAGATGCAGTGTGCCTGTGCTTATCATGAACGCCTCTACATGGCTGTGATACATGACTGGTTTTGGGTCTTCGTGGAGACCGGTCACGAGTGGTTCAGGATTTATGTTCATTTTTAGGCTTTTTGTGCAGCCTCCTGCTGCGTTGCATCCACTTGGGAATCGGTGCAGTAGTTCGGAGGTTAGGCCTGAAGATGGAAGAGGAAGAAGAAACAGTTATATCAAAGGTAAGCTCATCGGCACGGAATGTCCTGTTTTATTCTGGTGCCCAGGCGGTGGTGGATACGAGAGACCTATCTCGACTATACCTGCAGCTGAAACATCAACTGGAGTGATTGGCATTTCTCAGCCAGGGGATAGTATCGATTTCCCTAGTCCTGACTGCCCGGAACGCTGTTTACAATGGTAGTAGCTCGAGAGTGTGGGGCAATACCAGCTCTGGAAGCTCTCTGCCTGGTGGCTTATGGCGTATGAAAAGAATTTTTGACCCCCTGGCTGGGAGACGCAGACCCCTTGGGTCGATGCTTCAGCCGCAGGTGGTGGCAAGACTGCGTTGCTCCCTGACTTTGTCCCACCGACTTCTGTCGGTTGCATTCTGTCCTCGTCTGCCAGGCATTGTTGCAGCACCAGAGTCGGCCCCCTGGTCGACCAAATCAGAATGCAATCACCAGAATACGGAACTTCTTGTTCGAGGGAAAGGCCATGAGGGGATGGAATACTAACCTATAGCAACAAGCGGAGGTCTTACAGATGTGAAATACAAGGATTTCTGAAATTCCATGTTTCGCAGGTCTGCCTTCCATGTGTCTGAGGATTTAATTTGATGGGTTTGAGGAGGAAGTGGCAGCTACACTGTGCCTTAGCTGAGGTCACATGAAGAAAATAGGCACCTTTCTTGAGCTGTGTTAGTTCTTAGGCCTGTTTCTGTTTTATCACATCGCCAAAAGCACTCGAGGGTGAGGGACGCATTTCACAAGAATTGAGGTACCAAGCCGCGAGTCGATCACTCGCCCGTAATTGCACACATGGCGTTAGAGGCAGACGTCTAATCCACCAGGCCGCGAGCCCGGTTAGTGTAGCGGGATATGCGTGATGTAGGCACCCAAATTCACTGGACCATGGTCTGGAGTCTGTGTCCTCTAATCTACAACGTCCTTGTTCCAGAATTCTGCCCTCTATTCGTATTTGCTCGCTGTGGACGAATCAGAGGATCAAGTGATCAAGGCCGAAAAAGAAGCTCTTTTGGAACAGTTTCGAGAGAAGGAAAGCCGTTGTGTCCCTACCACATCTCCGAGTTGGTTCCCTTCACTTAGAATATTATTGTCTCCTTTTCGTCGGATGTTGGCCTGGCTAAGAAGCAACGGTATTTCACACTGGCGGTGGACAAAAGTAATCTTTGGCAACTCGGAGGTAAAGGCGGTTGGCAGCTTTTATTTGGGTCCTCTCACAAGTTGTGGGTTCAGGACATTCAATGGCGAGTGCACATGATCAAACTGTTACTCAATTCGAAGCTTTTGGACGAAGATGACGAGGCCGTGTTGAGAGCTGAATTGCAGATTCTGACGGGTCTATATGAACGGGTGGTCGAAGATGTGGCGGAGACCGACCATACGGCGATAGTACGGCCACAGAGTCCAAGGTAAAATGATGTCTTTCGTTCGTGCGACCATTTCTAAGGCTTTCTGGCTTCTAGACTTAACTACTTGCCTGTACTCGGCCTCGTGCCATACGCGATATTTCGGTACCATCTCACTAACAGGGCTTTCTTTATTTTGGATGCCTTCGTTCTGCTGATATCGGCTGGCAGCGGGATTCGTATTTTCAGTCATCGAAATTCACTCGGCGAGTCGAATAAACTGGCAGTTTTGGTCGAAAGCTGCAAGTCGGCTGATGCAGCGTTTCGTAAAGCCTTAAAGACGATTCGAGAATACGAAATTTTAGCGAGGGGATACACAGTGTGAGTAGTGTCGGGATGGCACAGGGTGCCTTGGGCGTGAGTGCGGTGGGGGAATGTTGAGGCCTTTCGAATGCAAGCATTCATTGCAGGACTAACTAGTAGGCTTTGGGGCGGCTCGGGGATTGTAAGGGATACCTCCTGGCTGACTGTTATAGCTTACATTACCGCGGTCTCGAGAACCCTCCAGCCAGGCCTTCTAGTTGTAGGAGGCAGATACATCAACTCTACGGGTTTCTGCCTCGCCTGTAGGAGCGTATCGAGCGGCCAACAATGACATATATATGAGGCAGTCAGTCAAGGCCTACTGCTCCGTGCATAAGGCGGGCAGTAGGAAACTAAATACCCTACCTTCTCCACAGGCCGAACAACCCAGTGCCGCCCTTCCCACCAAAAAGACTCATCACCCAAGCAAATATATGTGCACTTGACAGGGCAGCCAGCGATGTCATAGCGAACATCAAAGGCAATGGTAGCGATTATCCAGATGACCCGGTCTCCTTGTCTTAGAAGGGAAGTACCCAAGGTTCCCCCTGGGAAACCAGGCCCACAGGTATGAAATGGCCGTTGGATGATTTCCGGTATGTCTCCTCGGCATCAGTCTAGCACACCGTACATAGCAGCGTAGGCTCTATACTCTGGTCTTGGGAGTAAATAATGTCAAGTCAGTTTGAAAGGGTGGAATTCTCCTCAAGTCCCCACATGTCATGTGATACTTAATCCGTAGCCAAGCCCTATACAGCGCACTCGAGGGCTAAGGAACACATTTGACGATCATTTTTTACCCAGGCGGGAGTCGAACCCTACCCTGTAAGTGCGCACCCATAGTGAGAGGCAGACGCCTTAACCCACTAGACCGCGACCCACATTTCTTTGCAGTGTTTATCACTTGCTGATGTGACCTCACTCGTAACGAGCCAGGAGCTGTGACTGTTTCAGGGTCACCAAATACACTGTCGTAAGCAATAAACCAGCGACCGACTTGGATGACGTTGCGCCTTGCCTCCAACTGCGGAAGTGCGTTCATTCGGGTGCCGAAGAACTGTTCACTCATTTTCGTCGTCAAACAAAGAACCTACTCTGGCTGAGGTACTGTATAGAAAAAGGTCTGACGTGAGTGTGACTGATGAGGCTGCTGCTGCTTTCTAGGTCCAGCCAGTCGGAGAGAGCGACCGTGATTTATGGGGAATTTCTGCTGGCTGATAGCGACGAGTTGCAAGCAGTGTTCGGAGACTACTCGAAGAAAGAGGATTGCAGAATTAGCTTGAATGTTCTGCAAGTAATTGGATTTTTTGTTTCTGTGGGAACTCCCTGTGCCAGCCCCGAGGTCTCGTTATGAGCTGACATTGTCTTTCTGGCCTGAGAGGTGAAATCAGGAGAAGTTGATTATAGCTTTGTCCTTGCATTCATTTCAAGTTTTTCTCCATTTTTCCATCTTTATTTTACCGATTGCACAAAAAAATAATTGCGCTTGACGGGTGGGAGCACAGACACTTGTAAGATTAAAATCTGCGTTTTTTCTATGTCGAAACAGATTTCCCACTCGTCCAAAAATTTTATTCTCGCTTTTTCTAGATATTTGCAATCTAAAAACCAAGACTTGTCTTTCAGACTTGTTGTTATTGTATGGCATTACAAAGATCAGAATGCCTACGTTTGTTCGCAATGAGCAACAGCCGTTATTCGGGTCGTGTTCTGTCAAAGACGATCGAGCTAGCGGCAAAGTGGGAACAAATTTTACAACGGATATTACTCTATTACAGCCATCAAACAGTAGCGGACGATCGGACAGTATCGACAAGAAAGTTGGCATTTGATGAGGAGTCGACTTGGCCAATTTACGATCACGTGCACAGTTTAGCGTTGCATTTGAGGACAGCTCTGAAGCAGTGAGTGTCGCGGTTATTTGCAGATGTTTTTGAAACTAGCAGTGTTTTTCTAGAGCTGCTGAATTGGAAGAAAAAGTTTCGATTAGAAACTTTGGAGAGGACGAGCTGGCTGGTTTCGATTCCTGTCGCCTTGAGCTGACATCGATCCTGAAGAAATGTCAAGTGTGCTTGGACGAAATGGATGGACTAATGAGAAGCGTAAGGAATAAAGCGGGTATGAATTTTGGTCAAAGGCTTTATCTTTTCGAAAAAAGAATAGTTTTTTGTTTTAGATCGTGAAGAAGAGAAGGCGGATCCGGGATTACTGCCCTTTAAGACTAATGAGAACGCTCTGAGAAAAGAAATGCTTCTTTTTGATGAAACAAAGCCAGAAATCCTTGATCAGGTATGGACAGGGCAAAGTGTGTCATTTTGTTGTAGATTGACGCAAGAGGGTTTGTAGTCGATGAGAATAATGGGCGAGAAAAAAAAGTTTTCCCTTCGCTGCTAGTTAGTTTCATTAGGATGAGCTTAGGACCGTAATTTTACTTACAGTAATTATTATTTGTCGTTTTAGGTTTTTGAAGATTTTACGGATGGCAACGAACCAATGGCGGCAAGTTTGGCATCGGACAAGTCCCTGGATTTGGACAATGGGCAATTCATTTCTGGTCGACGTCACGTGTTGGACGAATTGAAATCTGTCTTGTCAGTTCGATCGAGTGCGATGCACGAACGTGAACTGAGGGCCTTGGCGGCTCGACGGGGCGTGCCTATGGAAGATTTGTTGGCCGAAGAAGAATCTCAACGGATGAAAGAAGAGGAAGATAAAGTGAGACAGAAAGAGGAATCCAGGATAGAAGCCACAATCGAGGACACTGAGCGGCCAGAAGCAAGGTCTGAGTGCAAAACATTTGCATCCGAACTGGCCATGGCCATACAATTAAAAGGGTTGAATGGGAGGAAGGAGGAAATGGTTTTGGGCGAGAGTGATGATAGTGATGGGCAATGATAAAGTGTCAGTTTATCTCAGCACGCCTTGAAACAAGCCTAGCCTTGGTGCTTTACTTGTAGATGGATGTTTTTTGTGCAAGATCTTTTTCACGCTAAAAATAAGCGAATGCATTGGAGCGAGGGAGTCCGTCGGGTGAAAGAGGAAGGAGGCTGGAAAATTAACTGCGATTGATGTCTTCTCGTTTTGCTCGAACTCCTTCGAGACTGTGGCATGCGAAGGGATAAAGCAAGACAGGCGTTAGGAGCTTGTCTTTTCCTTTTTTTCCCCGAATGACAAACCGACTAGTGCGAGATCAATGATCAGAATGGGCTGTGTGTGAAGATGGGACGAGGAGGCATTTGATTACGGAATGGTCGAACATGAAAGACGAGGCCAGCAGTTGAAGACTCTAATGGCTCCGTGCACCGGCCTAGTTGCAATATGCTTGCTATGCTTGGTGCAAGAACAAGCACTCAGGCCTGGCCTGGCAATGTCCATCGTCTTCGTCAATCATACCGATACTCCTTCAAAAATTTTGGATGAATTTTCAATGAACGAAAGTATGGTCGTTGAGCAGACAACGCGAGGCAATGAGAGCGAACTGGCCGAATTTCAATTACTACTTCCATCACCCATATTGGATTCAAGCGGCGGTAATGGAAGCGTTGTGTGGAGCAGATACGCAAAAGTGGCCAGATTGGGTAGCAAGCAGGGTAAGCATGTGTTTGGGAGGGGGGGGGCAGTAAATCACTCCGAAATACATAGACGCCATGTGCCTGCAGGCACTGGCTGTCTGTCCCGTAATTGGATGTGTCTGTGTGTGACGTAGACAATGATTGGACTCCTCTGATTAATGTTGCTGTTGCAGTTGCTAATGGCTTGACGAAGTAATGAGTTGCCCTCGGGGCCTGGGGCACTGTAACAGGGGCCTCGTGGACTCCACGGGGGCCCGCTGGCTGCGATGGGAGCTGGACTTGATATTTTCTACTGCACGTATCTGACATACAGCTCTTTCTATTCTAGGTCCATGGAGACCCGTCGGATCAGTGAATGATGTATCTGAGACGAAGATTGGGGATCAGTGGCGCCCTCAAAGGAAGCACCGCCTGGCCAAACACAGGCGCCGCATTCAACACTCTTCATTGAAGCAGAAGATTGCACTTCCGTAGAATAAAAACAAAAGTCTATTCAATGTGGGCTCGTTTTAGAAGGCTATAATGAAAGGCTAATTAGACACGCTTGGCACTTCCTTAGTTTAATGCCCGTGTTATTCCGTGCGCCCTCTTATCATTCCATCCCAACTCGGGTTGGCAGTTCAGTAATGAGGCCTGGCAATACAAAAAACATCGACTCCAGACTCGTAAATGATGAGTCTAGGAAAATGAAAATTGAGTTTATGAAAAATTTGCTGACGTTTTTACTTTGATTAAAGTCGATAGACCTGAGGCGGGAGGCTGCGTGGGCCGTACTCAATTTACTCGCACGTGTTTTTTTGTGAATCCAGACTCGTTTTTGCATCACGTAGAGTTGGCTGCCTTACATGGACTGCCTACTGTTCAGGACTGACGAGAGTGTGAGAAGATGCATCTCTCAAATGGCCGAGCCTGCAAGTTGGCAGCTTCAAATTGTGCTCACTTTTTTATTAGCTGTATAAATATGGTGTTTAGTGTCCCGACATGCCTTTGACGGACAGAAAGGCGGACTATTCGATTTCATGTCCTTTGCTCGGTCGTACCTTGTCTCGTCCTGGGCACACCTTGCCTGAATAAGCGTGCGTGGAGGGATATGAGGGCGAGCTGACACTCCCAGTCCATATCCGTACTGTGACCAATCCCCAACGGAGCCACCTGAATTTATTAGCCATCCCATCCCGCGTTCGCAAAGAAACAAATTCAGCCTCTTCCGTGGTCAGGCTTGGAGATGGTACGCGGAGAAATTGCAAATAGGAATAAAGATATTGAAAAAATGGGTGGGCCTTGAAAGGGGACGTTGCCATGTTGGCAATGAACTATCAGAGAAATGGGACTTTTTTGGCTGGGCTAGGTGTGCGGGCTGTTGTGAGGTTATTATGTATTCGAGTTTGGCTTACGTTCTCGACTTGATGGAATCATTTTTCTTGCCTTTTGGCCCATTATGGATTTGGAAAAAGCCATTTTCAAGCTGTCTGTTCGGGCGCCCGTCGAGCTTAGAAAGCCGTTCTCATTGCTTTTTCTAGTGTTGACTAGATAAGGAATGACGGGCATTGGATAAAAAACTGGAACTCGAAGGGGCGTGAGTAAGTCGTAGGAAGAGGGTCTTGATGGCGTATCCGTGCCTACATCACACATACGCACCTTTTTGCCTTTAGTTATTACATTGATCAAAGGCGGCCAGTGCTCGGCTTTTTCTCAATAAATACATTATCTTATTCGCCTTCAATCAAGTATATTTATTGCGATCCGAGCTAGCTCTGTTCACTGCGCCAGTACATCGCCTTGAGCCGACTGGAGAAGACGCTGACCCATCGCCATGGCTGTGGTTGCCATATACCCCTACCAAACACTGCACCCTTATTTGACCCATCTGACATTCGCTAATAACAAGACGTACGAGAATCAAATCCCACTGAGCCCCCTCGGCTTATTCAATTACTTTCTGGCCACGTTCTACATCCTACTCTTCCTGGGCGGCATCATGGGCAACATGTGGGCCGTATCGGTCATTCTGTCCTTGATCAGGAACCGCTCCCAAGAGCCACCCCGCAACGTGCAGCTGTACATCCTGGTCTTGTGTGTCATCGACATCGTGGTCCTGGTCTTCATGCCGTTCACGATCGACGACGCCCTGCACGGCCAGTGGACGCTGCTCCCTTCGTCCATCATGTGCAAGTTGTACTTGTGCTCCGAGCTACTCAACAAATTCTTCGCCCCTTTCATACTGATGGCCCTGAGTGGGACGTGTTACATGGTCGTGTGCAGACGCCAGTGCGGCGCCTTCCCCGATGATTTGCGAGCCGGATTCAGCGTGGTCGTATTGGCAGCCGGTGTCCTGATCGTGCTCATGGCACCCGTCTACGTGTACGGCGGGCTGCACTACGTGGTCGTCTTCGAACAGCCACCCGACTCGAATAGCACGTCCGTGGTCAAGTACTTGGCCCTCAAGTGCATGTTCCAAATGCACAAAGACCAGAACAGGGCCTACGGACGGGTGTCCGACTTCATACTCTACACGTTCGTCATCGGCTACGTCCTGCCGGCCACCGCGTTCACATTGTTTTATCTGCTCCTATGGCAGTATGTCAGGCGCCACTCGTGGCGTGCACGCAGTTTAGTCAATTCGTGGCGAGTGGCGCGCACTGTTCTCGGCCTGGTCTCCTTCTTCCTACTATGCTGGACCCCCTTCTGGGTCATGCTTCTCTACACCAACTCCAGACCCCAGTACAAAGTGACCGACCGTAATCCTGTCACGCTGGCCTTGGCCTACTTGACCCACCTGCTGCCCTACATCAACTGCCTGGGCTACCCCCTCATCTACATCGCTCTGAACAGGAAGATCAAAGAGAACTACGAGCTGATAAGGGCCAAACGCAGGTCCCAGATCCTGGCCCTGTGCGGATTGAGAAAAGGCGGCTGCCGACGACAGTCCAGGGCCAGTGTCAAGGGGGAGTGCAAGGCGGAGATGGCCAGCAACGCTCTGATCGCGCCCATCGAAATGCACCGGGACCCGAACCGACTGGGTGATAATGAGGGGTTGGACATCGCCGCCACATCGGTCAGCAGTTGTCTCAGTCGATCCAACGACACCTCGCCCGACAACGGCAGCCGTAGCGGGAGCAACGCCGACAACCAGTCCCTGCTGGCCAATGTTAACGAGTTGATGGAGCTGAGTCGACACCTGCTCATCCCGCTCATCGAGATCAGTGACACGGATCGGGTGCCGGACAAGGACCGCCATGTTAGCTTGTTGGACACACACAGAGATTTCAAGCTGTAACCACTGTCCTAATGTCATTAGGGGCTTCTCATTATAACCTGACACTTTGCCTTGCCTCGCTATACAGCTGCACATAATAACACTGATAACGAGCCCTTTGGCCAGACTGCATATCCGCGCGGGGCGACTCCATTACAAGCACACTGTACAGTACGTAGGCCCGGGACACGTCTGCCTCACTGTTGCATCGAACATATTTCATTTCCAAGGGCGCAGTCAGTGCACACCCCAACCACGATATTGCATCCGAACAGCAGGTATGTCTCCTCGCAATTCGTGCATACTGCGTAGATGGACACAAGTCGAAATAGGATATGCACTGGTACAATAAAATGGGCACAAAGTAAGCTTGTATGTACGCATCTAGTGGCAAAAACACAGCGCATAGCAATCTACAGTATAAAATCAAGTCCTACCTCTACGACCAAAATAATCCATACAATATGAGCACGGAGTACATTTACATATTGAACAGGTACGAGTAAGCACGGTCGTTTCGGACACCTGACGCATCAGCAAACGTACCCTCCGAGTCGGAGTTGAGCATGTTCGCATCACCAACGGTTTCAGGCGCCGTCACGACTTTAGACTATGGCGACAACCGCGAATGCGTGTCGCCATTTACCGACCTCATCCTCCTCCAGCCATCGGTGGGCATTCGGGCGCCCCAGCACCTCCGCCTCCTAATCGTCCGATCGGCCTACGGCTAAAATAAGATTTTATTGGTATCATAGCAAGCCAACATAGCGCTATTGCTACCGTACTGAAAAAGACTAATGATTCATTATGCATGAATCAGGAGGGACACCAAGTATGTAAAATGCCAGTGGCTTGGGAGACCTTCTGGGGTGGCACTAGAATCTCAACAGGGCAGGGATAAAGCTCATTGATCAGACAGAACATGACAGTAAACCAACTCACGACCAGTTTGCTGTCATCAGATGGGACAATCAATCACCCTCGGATGTAAGGCAGCACGATGTCATAACCTGCAGTAAACTTCAAAGGCTGCGATCATACCTCCGGCCGAGGTGCGGTGACACCTGGACCAGGGACGAAATGGAATGACTTTGGGAAAGTCTTAGATCTCCGTATTTCACAGCAAGCTTCTAGTCAAAATTATTTCTTGTGTAATGCGTCCCTTCATCCTCGAGTGAGATGCTTAACTTTCGGTGATATGGTAAAACTGGAGTAGGAATAGACACAGTAAAAACATAAGAAGCATTTCGATTTCAGCGGGAAAACAGCCGGTGGAAATTTCGCGGGTGTCCATTATAAACCAAGGCAAAGTCTATCTTATAGAGATAAGGCATAAATGGTCCACTCACCCTCCGCCACCTCCGGGTCCTCCTTGACCGCTCCCACCACCGCCTCCGTATCCTCGTCGTTGTTCCCGATCCTTTTCGTCCTTTTTCGTATAACCGGGCTGAAAAGAACAGGCTGTGGAAAATACTACAAACTGCCGTACGACAGTGACCCGACGCGAATCCCATCTGTTCCCCCTAACTTGTCACTTGCCAGTCAGTAGGCCTTGCTTCCAATCATATGCCCAGAGGTTTCACGCAGTCTAGAAACCCGTACATCCCCTAAACCTAAGAAACAAAACATGCAGTACAGTACAGGAGATACAGTAGACTTACCGATATCAATGTGTAAAATCTGAAAAACGAAACCCTAGATAGAAAACGTCATTAGAAAACTTCGTTTGGAATAACTTACAGCAAATAGAAGAAGCTCCAGATTCCAAGTATCAAATTCCAGAACCAGCCGGGAGTGAGCGGTGTTTGCGATTCACGCAATTCACCAGCTAAAAAAAAGAACAAAGTTTTCAAGGTCGATTTCTCAAAAAAGGCAAAAAAGGCTACTCACTACTTGAAATATAAGGCATGATAGCGGCTTTTGTCCGAAAAGATCCACAAAAATTATTTAAATGGATGCCACCATAAAAAAAATTGGAAACCTCTTCGGATTTGGTCGACCTATTTTCTTACCACGTGTTTCTTGTACTGACGTGGCCCCAAACATTCCCGCTCTTTTTAGCAGACAGCAGCTGAAATGAAACTGCTTATATCATTTATGCAAGTGTGCTCAGCGCAAATCGGCGCTAGTATTTGATTCTCTTTTCTATATTTTGTCTGGTTTGTTGGTAGAGGAAGAAAGAAGAAGGAGACTTCCGTAAGCGATTCTGTTCTTTGTTGAAAATGAAATGCTGGTACCTATTGCTGCTCACTTAGCTGCTAGTACCTTGTAGTAGGCTTACGTGCGTCTAATTACTTGACTCGCTGCCCCAGCAACCTTTACGGGTTTACGACGTTAGCCGTAACGTGACGGTTGGCGGCTGTGTTCTTATCTGCTTCTTCAGCGTTGTCTACGTGAGGGCTTATCTTACCGGTTGTCGGTTGTGGTCATGTTAACCTGTCAGTCGACCGTCTTTCCTTCCGCATTTGGTTTTGCCGCCGTTGTGGCAGTTCATTATCGATTAGGCGGAATGGTGGCGTGATGCGTTGAAGTGGGCGGGCAGCTTGAAACGAACACGTGGCTTGCCAGCTTGCGAACGCGGAGTCCCAGTCTGGTCTGGTTGCCTTGGCATTTAGCGAACAGACCATTTAGGGGTTGTCTGCTTACATTCGACTGCTTGTTATGGCTGTATCATTCCTTGAACTACGCACAGTAGCGTTCAAGAACTGTTCGTTCCACGCAAAATAATGGTCTGACATGCCAGACTGAGGAAATGAGAAACGTTTCCGCACTACAAGCCTTCTACGCAGAATCGACTTTCTCGTGTAATGAGTTCGTGTAGCTTATTGCCTTGGACACTGGCTGCCGCTTGACGATACTTTTCGAGCGATCAAACGGTCACAGAGGAGTGTTTTGCTCCTGTAGCACTTTTTTGGCGTTTTGTCTTCTACAGGCGTCCCCGAAATCGGTTTGGTGACGCGTGTCTTTTTGCCGTTTCTTTCTCCCTATCGATAAAGGCCGTTGAGGAATCGGATTTACGTCAGAGGACGAAATCGTCCGATACGGCTACGTTGGAATAACGGCTTAGTTAGAGTGAGGAGCCCCCACGCGGTGCCCACGTTTCTAGGTTTTCTCTTGAGAGCCGAAAGCAGGCAATATCGATCTGAGCCCTTTCTGTGCTTTCTCTGTTACCCTGTTCGTAGACATGGTTTTCCAATGCTGTCCTCGAAAAGCCTAGACCCCGTCGTCGTAGCTATGTTTGGATACGGCAGTGTATGTAGCCGACCATGCTGTCGCAACGATGCCGTGTCGAAGCCATGATAGATTGACCGTGCGAAAATGTCGCCTATTCTCAGGACGAATTAGCGGCAATTATTTTAATTTTTTAATCGAAAAATATTTTTAATCCCTATATGTCTCTATAAGTAACATGACCTTTAGTTTTCCTTGTCTACGTGTCATTTAGCTAGTTGGTTGCGATGTATGATGACGTGGCTTATTAGGGTATCTATCATATGCGCTGTACTTTCCCAAATTCATTCATCATATTAGTGCTATCTCGCAAACCAGCCCGGCCAGATAAACCCGAACTGGAGTACTTTTAGATTCCGAAAACAGAAAACTATGCTTTTGATTTTAGATCTAGTCGATCCCGTTGGTAACCTGACGCTTTATTCCCCAAAACGTATCGTGTATGGAAAACTATTTCGGCGGCGCTTCTCTTCCTCCCGTATCGCCATCATTCGCTCATCACTTACTTCGTGATCTTGCAACGCAATTCGGTCAGGCAGCGGATAGGTAAGTTATTTCAAACTCGCGTCTCGGAGGAATCATGCTGGTGCTAACCTTTCTGTCTTCGAGGCCTTACTGCTAATACCTGAACTTTAACTTGATCCAGTATTAGCAGCAGTAGACTGGACTGGACGGGAGGTCTTTCGAACTTTGTAATTTAATACGCTTCTATTTTCAGTTGCGTTGATCTCGTAAACCGATTCATGGCGACTGGGACAGTGGTACCGATAATTGGCGCCGTAGGTGCAATCAGTCTGGGAGCAGCTGCAATGTACTATTCCTCAGGGGCGTCCGGGCGAGGCGTTTTGAAAATAGATCCGATTGTCGACTTGAACAATCAAACAGTGCCCATGCCCGTAAGTGACTGTCTGCTGGCCCATCAGTTCTTTGTGAAAACGAATAATGCAGAATGTTCTAGCTTTTAGGCTACAGACAATGCATGAATACAAGTGTTTTTTCGTTTCAGGGCGAAGAAGGGGCACGAGTGAGTGCGCAGATAGGAAAGACGAAAAAGTTACAAGAAAGGCTGTTCGATGACGCAACTACGTTGTACGAAGGTTTTCGTCGAGGCGCTAGGGTATCGAAGAATGGGCCGTGTCTCGGCTATCGCGAAACCCCCATGGTGAACGGCAAAAAAGGCGCTCCTGGTCCTTATAAATGGTTATCGTACGACGACGCGATCCGACAAAGCGAAAATTTAGCACGTGGCTTTATTACGAAAGGTCTCAAACCTGGTCAATCAACTTTCGTCGGCATTTATTCTCAGAATCGTCCCGAGGTAAGGCTTAGTGGAAGGATATGTAAATCGAGGCGGTTATGACTGAAATTGGTTTGTTTTAGTGGATTATTACGGAGCAAGCGTGCTATTTTTATTCGATGATTATCGTGCCTTTGTACGACACGTTGGGTCCAGACACTTGTTCGTATATCATCAATCACAGTAAGAATAGGTAAGAGCTTTTGGACATGGAATAGTCAACTTTGTATTTTCTAGCCGAAATCGAATTAGTCGTCGTCGACAAATCGACCAAGGCGGAAGAATTGTTGAAAAAATACGATAAATGCCCGTCGCTACGAGTGATTGCATTGATTGAACCAGCTGAAGCGAGCTTAAAGAAGATGGCCCGTCAAGTGGGCGTTGAGATTATTTCCTTTGCGGAATTGGAGAAACAAGGCGCCGCTGCCGTGGCTATTACGCCCACTGCTCGACCACCAAGTCCGGAAGATCTGTCGACTATCGCTTACACGAGTGGCACGACTGGCCTGCCGAAAGGTGTCATGCTTACGCACGCCAATGTGGTAGCCGATTGTACTGGCTTTGCAGTGTTGAAATACGCAGTTGTGGATACGAACGACATTATGATTTCGTTCCTGCCCTTGGCTCACATGTTCGAACGTTTGCTGGAAGCGATCATGTACAGCGTGGGCGGTCGAGTCGGGTTCTATCGAGGAGATATCAAAACGTTGGGCGAAGATATGAAGGAACTACGACCAACGTTGGTGCCCGTGGTGCCGCGCCTGTTGAATCGTGTTTATGACAAAGTTACGCAAGAGGCCAGTCAAAGTCGTATTAAGAAGTACCTGATCGAGAAGGCAGTCAGTGTCAAAATGGAAGAAATGAAAAAGTGAGTGGCATGGATGATGGTTGTGGGGCAATTTCCATATCGTTGACTCTTTTCGCTGCGTGAGACCGAAAAGAGGGCAATGGGACCCGTTGCTGATTCATCCGTCGTCGTGGGGGATGAAACATGCGCTTATGCAATACATGACTCGTTCGTTTTTAGGTGTATCATTCGCAACAACTCGTATTGGGATAAGATCGTTTTCAAACGTGTGCGTGAAGGAATGGGGGGCCGTGTCCGATTGATGATTTGCGGCAGTGCCCCTTGTTCGGAAGAAGTTTTGATTTTCATGCGCGCTGCCATGGGATGCGTCGTATTGGAAGGATATGGGCAGACTGAATGCGTGGCACCGTGTACAGTGACTGTGGAGGGCGATCATGTACCCGGTATGTGACTCAAGTATGGGGCGGATGATGTGAGGTGAAATCACGCTTTGATTTCAGGTCACGTGGGCCCACCGATTCCGTGCTGCCAGATCAAATTGGCCGATGTACCGGATATGAATTACTATGCTCGGGATGGGCAGGGCGAAGTTTGCATCAAAGGATATAATGTCTTCAAAGGCTATTACAAAGATCCGGAGAAAACAGCCGAGGTATTGGACGCGGATGGTTGGCTTCATACGGGCGACATTGGACGTTGGACTGAAACGGGTGCGATAAAATTGGTCGATCGGAAGAAGCATATCTTCAAACTGGCTCAAGTAAGTTGGGATGCAGGAGTTTTCGAACGTCCAACCCTAATCCTCTGCTGGCGGGCTTGAGCTAGGTTAGCTGGTGCCGTGCTGTGCTGTTAAGAAGTCGGATCGTTTGTGCTCAACTCAGTTAGAAGGGGAGCTGCGATGGCTCAGTTGGCCGCAGAAAATCAGCTGACTGTTTCTCGAATGTTGCAGTCGAGAATTTCCCTTCCTTCTCGCCCGATCATACGGGCGAGAAGGAAGGGCCCGACACAGGATGTCCTCGGTGGAGGTGTTCCTAGTGGAGGCGTCAGAGGAAAGCTGCCGTGTGAGTTGGTCGCCTCACGGCCTCGCGTATCATGTCGTGACTGCTGGCCGGCTAGGCTATAGGGCAAACGGTTCGGAAGTATCGTGGAGAAACGGGAGCGGTACAGGGCCAACCCGCGGCCGCGGTGGTGCAGCGGCTCAGCATCTTCTCTCCGTGTTGCTTGGTAGCGAAAGACTGGACTCGTCCCGGGTTCGATCCCCGGTGATGGAGGTCGGTTTGCGAACCACAAACCCTCGCTGACCTTTCTCGCCTGGCCATGGGCGACTCACCTGGTTCCCCAGAGGGGCTCCGCGTGGAGAGACAGAAGCCAAGTAGACAGTCTCGGCTGTCGAATACCAGGGTCAGGCTGTCAGGGTTCAAAGCCCACCCGCCATTGTCCGAGGAAGTCGGTGTCCAGTGCAGGATGCCCTCGCGAGGAGGTGCTCCTAGTGGAGGCACGCAGAGGGACGCTGCTGTGTGTCTTGGTCCCCGCATGCTTATAAGGTTTGACTGCTGGCCGGCTAGAGGCAAAACAGGCGAGAGCCCACAAAAATTAAAAAAGCAGGGCCCAACTCACAAAAATTTTAAGAGACTTGAGTAAAAGAGAAGCTGTGAGTGGGGTGTGGGAAGCCAGTACACCCTGATTTGTCAAACCCTGATCACGGATTACTGTTCGTCTTTCAGGGAGAATACATCGCGCCAGAAAAAATCGAGAACATTTACGGTCGCAGCAAATTTGTTGGTCAAATATACGTGCATGGGGAATCTTTGAAATCATCGCTGATTGCTATTGTGTCTCCCGACCCAGACGTGTTACTGAAGTATGCCCAAACAGAGGGCCTCGAACAGGACATGGTCGAGTTATGCAAGAATGAGGTAAGTGTTGAGCGTTGTAGAAAATTTGCAATGCCAGGTATTAGGCCCTAACTTACTCCCCCCCCCGATTCACCTTTATTAGAGGTGCAAAATCAATACATTAAAATTAAAAGTTGTAGTGGTATCTTTCGGGGGAGTACTGTGCACAGGCACACGTTGTAGTTTCCCGTCTAATGTACCGAATCCGACGTCAGCTCGGTGTGTCTAATTGTGTACCCGCAAGCCCATGACGAGCTGGAACCAGATGCAGGTTTCATCGAGTCCGTAACCAGGGTCCAGGCAAATGCCAGTTGGAGGGTTTGATGAGAAGATGACGTTCTGTTTTCAGAAGATAAAGCAACTCATATTGGATGACATGACGTCAGAGGGGAAGAAACACGGACTGCAGTCTTTCGAGCAAGTGAAAGACATCTATTTATACCCGGAACCATTCACTGTGGAAGCAGGTTTGTTAACACCGACAATGAAGTCGAAACGAATGGCGCTCAAGGATTTTTTCAAAAAGGAACTTAGTCATATGTATAGCACGTTAATCTAGGTCGCGTTGGCCGTGTCTGTGCGGCGTGCAATACTTTGAGTGATGCTTTCTAATTCCGATTTTTTATTCCGGTCTCCACTATTCCGTGAATTCATTGATTTCAAACTTGTTGTTTTGATGGCGTGTCAAGTCAATTTTACTTTTCGTCGTTTGCACTGTCAGTGTTTGTTTAGAATAACTTTTTTCTTCTAATTTATTTCTTTAATATGTTTACGCATAATCTTGAATTGAAAATTTTTATCGATAATTGATCGCAGTTTGAGTATTTAAAAAAAATGTTTCTGCTTCCTTCCTACTGGTGATCTTGGAATAAAAATTTTGTAGAGGTTTGGACGTGCTAACTAAATTTGTGGAGAAATAAACTTAGAATACGTAGAGAAATGCAATAAGAAGATTTTGTGCGTACAGAATTGTCTGCTGTGAAGCGGGAATACCCTGACGTGCCTTGTGGTGCGCGGTCCATGTTCGTGTGTCCTTTTAGTGATGAAATGTTGCAAGGCAATGAAACGATTTTTTCGCCCCTGATTGTGATTATTACCTATAAGAAATCGAGGTGAAATATGCGCTTATCATTATTTTAGGTAACCAGCCCGCTGAAATCCGTTCGAACGAGAATGAACGTTCCTCTGCATATCGGTGCACTGGGTGCCGACGACGATACGTTCGTGCCTGGGATCGGTCACACTTTATTGAATGGTGACGACGCTCAAAGTGCTCGCGATCGAATGATTGTGCCTGATCGGATCATTGTGGCGGGTAAGTGATCGCTCGAGTCGAGAGCAGAGTTTTGGAGTTGCCCTCAATTGTACTGTAATGCATGGGTGTTTGAGTAACTGGCAGTGAATACAGGGAGAGCCTACCCATCTCTGAATCGGAATTTTATTTTTACTTTTGATTGATTATTTTAGGCGGTGATGAAACTATCGCCGATAAGCCACCGCCTCGAGAAATCACTCTGGACATGCAAGCCTTTGCTCCCGGTCGTTACGCTCAGGGTACTCTGCTGGAAACGCCCCCCGAAAAATTAACTCTTCATAATCGGGCTTTCCCGTCTGTCGACGAAGCGACCCTGTATCGTCAGCAACAGCAACGTTTTCAAGACGAACAGAAGTTGCATCAACGGGCAGAAAATTCTTTCACCGAAGAGAAGGCATCACATCTTCAAAACCATGCTGATAAGTACGTTTTCTACAATGATTTGTGCGAAGATTATAAGCGCAGTTTTGCATTTCAGGGTCAACCAATACTCTGATAGTCTTCCATCGACAGCAGCGATGTCCGTTCTGTCACCAAGCGAAGAACTCGTACTGCTTCGAAATCAAGTGCGAAAATTGACAACGCGTTTGCAAAAGTTGGAAGAAGAAGTGCAAGATACGAGCAGACACGTTTCCTGGATCGAACTTTTGGGTGGCATTCTAGTAACAGTCCTTGTACTCAAGTCGATTAGCAATCGATTTTAGGCACGAAGTCAAATTGTATATTAGGATACCTTTGGTAGAACTTCTCTTTTAATCGGGTTTAAAAGCAAGATTTTGATGCTTTGTGACAGTAAAAATTTAGGTAGCCTATTTTATTGGCGTATCTGCGGAAAAGCTGGTTTTTCCTATTTTACTTCTAGTTTAGCTGAAACTATAGTTTACCGCATATGATGGGTTGCGATCGCGTGCGGGGGTGAAGGGGGGAGCAAGGTTGAGTGTGTGCGCAGACATGATCCATGTGCGTAGCTTGGCAGCATATGCAGGTTGGCAGCTGCTGGTGTTTTGGCAAGTCTTGATTCAGATTTTTTACTTTTTGTTGTTCCCAACAAGATTGCTGTCCAATAATGGGCTCAAATAACATTTTGGTCGATGCCAATATGCAGTCTCAAGAAAATAGTGACTTATCCGATGGAGAAGATGATGTCGATTATAGCGGTGAGTTTGAAGTATATATGAATTCATACTGTACATACATGTAAAAATTAAAAACTATTTTCCCGTAGGATGAAAGGATGATCTTGAAAATAGGTCTACATAGATTAAGATTTGCCTTCTAAATGTTCTTAGCTCGATACACATTGGTGGTGTTTTCAGATTACTACAACCAGCCTGATTATCCCGATGATCAGAACTTGAGTATTTTAAGTTCATCGACTGACGGGCCACTTGGACTTTCACCTACTCGACAAGAGTTCACCGATCCGGAATATTTCGCTTATGATTGCTTAGAAATCGAAAACGTCGAACGTGTTTTGAACGAAACCGTGGAAGCTTTGTGCGAAAGGACTCAGGTAGGATGATCTTGGTGTTAATTAAGGGACGTTGGGGGGGGGGGGGAAGTAAAATGACCCAACTGTTCTGAAAATGTTCACGAAACCCGGGAGAGCATCTTATCTATCGTAGAAAATGTGCAACGGGTAACTCGCGTCCTATTTCCTATCGGTCGATGCAATTTCCAATTTCAGATATCCCCGGCATTAGCAAAATTATTGTTGCATAACAATAAATGGAATCTGGAAGATTTGATACAACGTTATCGACGCGATTTTACTCAATTATTGGTCGACAGTAAATTGAAACCACCATCGTCCTTATTATCGGCATCCACGTCGGCCAGTCACGCTATACGTTCGTCGACATTTGGAATTCCATCAAATTGCTCGGTTTGTGCTGTCAATATAATCGATCATAATTCGCCGGCTTTATCTTGTCAACATCGATTTTGTATTCAATGTTGGCGCACGCATGTAGAAACGCAATTAATGAGTGGCGTATCAACTGCCATCGAATGTATGGAGCCAAAGTGCCCAATTTTAGCGCCAGAAGATTTCGTATTAAATATATTAACCGTTCCCGTTTTACGTGCGAAATATCAACAGTTTGCTTTTCAAGATTACGTTAAGGCAAGTGGGGAAATAAGAACCACGGGTATTTAGGAACAGCCAGGAAAGAAGGCTATGGAACAATGGGAGCCGTCGAAAGCTTTCAGAAGGATGAGGCCGGTCCTGAGATCCCAGGGATCCTGATCTGATGGGGATCTCATCGTCAGCGCTTTGATAGAGTTGATTTGATATCTAATGAGAAGATGGTGGGATGGAAAAACAAGGCATCTCTTTTTTCAGAGCCATCCTCAGCTACGATTTTGTCCTGGTGCTGATTGTCAAACTGTTATACGTGCTAAAGTCGCTCAAGCGAAGAAAGTGGTTTGCAAAACGTGTCATCTGTCTTTTTGGTAAGTTTTTATTCTGTATTTATAATTCGCCCATGTTTGACAAAAATACGTAAATATTTAGCTTTTCGTGCGGAATGGATTATCACGCACCGTCCGATTGTGAAACGATCAAACGATGGTTGGTGAAATGCGCTGACGATTCAGAGACAGCGAATTATATAACAGCTAATACAAAAGATTGTCCGAATTGTCAAATTTGCATCGAGAAAAGTGGCGGGTGTAACCATATGCAATGCTTCAAGTGCAAGCATCACTTTTGCTGGATGTGCTTAGGAGGTGAGCTTGGTTATAGTGTCATTCGGGATACAGATATGGGCACGAGATGAGCATCAGTAGACGAGCACGAGGTCGTCACAATCGAGATCACTCGTCGTACTTGAGGGCCATGTTCTTGCGGCGGACGATGGAATCGCCGGAATTCTGTATCCCAAAAGGCCTAGGCAAAAGGCGTCTGCCTCTCACGCTTGGTGCACACTTGAAGGGGAGGGTTCGACTCCCGCCTCGGTACAAAATGATTTTCCTTAGCCCTCGAGTGCGCTGTATGGTGCTCGGCTTTGGATAAACTGTGACATGATATGACTTATTTGGAATTTTAGATTGGAAAACGCATGGTGCTGAATATTACGAATGCTCGCGTTACAAGGAGAATCCGAATGTGGCCAAGGATACTGTCCACGTCAAGGCGCGTAAAGCATTGGAAAAATATCTCTTCTATTTCGAACGGGTATGTACTGTGGCGCCGTAATACATTCCTGGGGCAATAGGAACCTGTTTTGATACTTTCAGTGGGAGAATCACAACAAAAGTTTGAAATTGGAAGAACAATTGATGCAAAAAATCAAAACGCGCATCGAGGAGAAAGTGAATACGCACCAGGGCACGTGGATTGACTGGCAGTACTTGTACGACGCGGCTGCTTTGTTGACGAAGGTAAGAATGGGAGGCAGTTCCCTCGGATCATGCGCTCAGAGTCGGATTTTCAGTGTCGTTATACTTTGCAATACACTTATCCGTTCGCCTACTACTTGGAGGGTGGATCGCGCAAGGAACTGGTAAGTGCGGTGCTAAATTGCTACTACTGTAGGTGTTTTGAGAGATTTTCTTGTTTTTTCTTTAGTTTGAATATCAACAAGCTCAATTGGAGCGCGAAATCGAGAATTTATCGTGGAAAGTGGAAAGAGCAGAGACTGTGGATCGAGGCGATATGGAAAGTCAAATGCACGTGGCTGAAATGAAGCGTCGTACGTTACTGCAAGACTTTCTGGCTTAGGGTGAAATAAACGACGAGGTTGGGCTTTGGTGTTTTTTGATTTTGTAATATTTCCCTCTGCATTCATTCGTGTACAAAATGTAAGCATTGAGAGTTGAGTGACCACCTTGTGTTCATGGCTGTCCCCGTGTCCAATGGCTTGTACGTGTGGAATTGTGCAGTCTTGTGAATTTCTATTGACGTCAGAGTAAACGGCGTTTCGTGCACGTGAGTAATGGCTGCGTCCAAGATGCAGCTGAACGTGAGTGGAAATGGTCGATATGTGGATGACGGAAGTGGTGACGTGAGGAGAAGCCGGATGGGAGCGCGTGTTGGACGGACTGGTCTAATCATAAGTGTTGAAAGGATGACGATAACCAATTATCCGTCCATAAGAAGCTCCGTCCTGTCATCATCGAGCGAGCTTACCGTCATGGACGATCCGAGTGCAAAAGAACGGGGTCCGATTGTATCGGCTGGGCTCCGAAGAACCGTCTGCTCGCAAGCGCGATCCCACCACTGTCACGCCGCGTCGCCTTTTGCCTGCTCCATTTCTGGCCTCGGCCGGTACAGCGATCCTTGGACAACCTGGCAGTCGAGGACTCCTCCCCGCCTCCCATATTGACGGCGTGCTTGGTGCGGACGCTCGGTCAACGTAGGCAGGCGCGCCGGAGGGCTCCCAACCTCAAACCGTCCACCAGTCCCGGCCCCCTAGTAGCTAGGTTGCAGGCGCCCGCCACGACGCCCAGCCAACCACACTAGCACCGAGGGGGCACTCCTCGTCGACCATCCCACCTGGCCACTGTCCTGCGAGAAACCTAGTCCAAACCAGAAAACACATGACCCGATGGATTGGCACGGCTCAAATACGCCTCCAAAACAAATTGCACGAACGGGGATCGAACGGGCGCAGAGATAAGCGCCGTCTCCAGCGCGACTGCAGTGACACCTGGCGGGGAACGCTGATGCGACGGGCAAAGAAGACTATTTTGTGAACTGCACCTGGCTAATATTCAAGTGCGACCATAACGTACTATGTCGGCTCCCATCGGCCCCATGTCCGACCTCAACCAGGGATTCGACCAGCTCTGTCTGAAGGCATGGTGGGAAATGCCTGCTGCCCCATCAGAGGGGCTTTGGTGACTTGGTTCCCCTTTCCTTCATGCTTACGCCTTGTCTGATCAGGGAGCACGCCAACGCTTTTCATCTTTTACATGGCAGCAGACAAGGAGGCACGAGGTGAGAATCAGTAGACGAGCACGAGGTCATCACGATCGAGATCACTCGTTGTACTTGAGGGCCATGTTCTTGCGGCGGACGATGGAATCGCCGGTGAACCAGTCGCGGCTGTACTTCTTGGCGGCACCGGCCGGGGAGTCGGTCCACTCGATGGTGACGCGATCGGACGACGTGTCGGCGCCGGAGAATGGTTTGACGGTGACCCACAGCGTGGTCGTCTCGCTCGGGTCCAGGCAGCCGTTGGCCGGGTCGATTTCGATGCGGTCGGGACCGACGGTGCTCTTCAGATGGAAGCCGATGCGTCGCACGCCACCGTTCGTCAGACGAATGCGCACCTTGAGGAACTCGTCGAACGGCGCGTTGTACCACAACTGGTCGAACGGCACGGTCTTGATGTCGCCGGGGATCGACATGGTCGCTGAACGAGGTCTTGATCGAACACGAGAGAGGATCGGACTCGGTCGCACAGATGATCGCTCGAAAGCAGAATGACTGGATCCGCGCGGGGGTGGCCCTTTTATAGAGACCACGTGAAGGCAGTGTAAAGTGGCTCAGTGACTTTACAGCATCAGCAGGTCCGTCCTATAGCGTGCAGACCGCCCCGTGAATGTGGACGTGCTTGGGCACCCCTGCGCCCCAGTGACTCCGCTACTACGGACGACAAATCGTACAGTACTGTCGTTCGTTGGTTAAAACCTTAGGCCACGGCAAATTAGCCAATGTTGGGAAGATGATGCGGGGTTGAGCGTGCTCACGCGAGAGGACTGAGCAACACTAACTTTAGTTCAGGTGGCAGAGCAGGTGGGAAATTGAGTCAGTGCAGTTTGGGTTTCGTGTTGGTTGGAAGTTCCTGCAGGAAAATATTATGGAGTTTCCCGGGCCCCAGGATCACCAAACAGTTGATTCAATGAAAATCGAAGAAGGCAAGTCCAGAACTCGTATCGCAAGAAAAAAAGGCTTCTAGAGCAAGCCAAGCATACGATGTAAGTGATAGTTCGCATTGTAAATCCTGTAAGGCTACAAGGTTTCAAAGGGGTCCAACACTGGGTCCCAAGACCCAACCCGTTTTTCGGGTTGCATTTGGTCGGAGTTTCAGGGAGGTGGTTTTGGGTTGTAAACGTTCCCGTTTTTTAAGAAGTCAACCCGAAAATCACTTGTCCACCCACTTTGGGCGGCATGATCAGTGAGCAGCAGAAAAGGTCATGGCGAACTTGGCAGAAATTTGCCGCGACAGGAAATTCGGGCATACAGTAGTCTTCAGGTTGTGTATTTGAGACCACTGCCATCCCATGTCCATCCATGGTTTCGAAACCAGTGCGACCGAGCATACAGGCATCGGCACACGATCAGTTGCCAGCACTGTTGGCAGTCATGACTCCGGGTCACCTTGACGGAGCGAGCGATCGCGGGCCGTGGCTACCTGAGCTGTCAGTGGTTCTCTTCTTAGCCTGCCTCGACATGCCAGAATTTCGTTTACGAAGGCTATTGTCAGGGCTTACAAATAGACAAGCTTGTGGAGAGGGGGAAGGTTTTTATTCCATTTTTAGGGAGAAGGTTTGGATTTAGTATTTCTAAGCACCAACGCCTAGGCCCTTTTTAGAGGGTAAACAAAGGGAGCAGGAGTCGACAGTTTGGTCATTCGTGCGCCTTCAACTCGGCGGTGGGTCGGCATTTGTTTGCTCTCGATTGGAAGCACGTCTGTTGCTAATCCGTTGTCGGGGCCGAAGATCATCTTCAATGGCCCGTCTTCCACCACCCGTCATCGGTTAGACACTGGTGTAACTCCGCGTTTGACCAGGGCCCTCTAGACCAAGGAACTTCTTCCTGCGGATGCTTATCTTGCTAATCTCCATCGCAAATCTTCGCATCTGCCATTCTCTGAGATTAGGCGATATAATGCAGAAGTTGTGGCGAGACGAACAGAGGCAGCATCAGGCTGTATTCTGTTTCCTGTTCAGTCATAGTCAAGTCCAATCCAGCCAGTCCACTTGCAACTGGATTGGATAAGGAAGTATAAATTGAGGGCGGGAATTTAAAAATCGACAATTAACGAATACTGGGGGAATACATGCTCCGATTCGTGTGCGATAATTGGCCGTGCTTTTTCCCACGGGCTCAATGTCTATTTGTGCGCGGGCCTCCAAGCTGTCTTGTCACTTTCTGCTATATATCACCATCAAGCGCTCGTTCCAATTCGACACCTCGCCAAAAGGAATTAGTTTCAAATGGGTTTGAATCGCGATAATTTGCGATGTAGGGCGTCTTGGCAAATTGTTAGGCGAAAATTGCTCAATAGAAATTTACCACGCTAAACTAAAAACCCATATTTTAGAGAAGTATATTTAGTCTATTTTCGCAAAAATATTTCCTTAGTGAAAAGATTTAAAAAATGTAGGTGAAGCAAACGACGGCACGAGGGGGCTCGTCGAATCGAATCGAATCGAATCTATTCTCGAACAAGCTGAGCCGGATGGGCGAAAAAAGATAATAGACTCTTTAAACTCCATTCGAATTCAATCACATTCACCTCGACACTCATGCCCTTTTCCTTGTTCGCAGCGTGAAATTACACTCGTTTTCTTTTTATATCGATTTTCGCACACGCTTTGCGAGAGGAAAATGGTTTTCACGAGTTTTTTTCGACTACGAACTCGACCCTGGTGTATATTAGCCATTTTCGAGTGGTCCACTCAGGCATCGTTTCCGGTTCGTCGCCTTCGCAAGCTTTCTTCCGCGCCGAACGCACGCGTCCGTGCTTATTGCTCCCCAGGCTCAAGACCGTGTTGGCGCCAATTTGTAAACAACCTATGACAAACGAGTGCGCGGCTGCCCCTTGGCGCCAGTGGACCAGTTTTCCGCAATCCCGTCTGTCGCCTATTTTCACGGTGTTCGTTGGTCGGCGATGCGTGTCGAAGCGATGGTCTACTACCTGCCTACCGACTAGATCTTGTGTGTTCATGTTGGCTTGGGCGGTTTTATTAGATTACTAAAGATTTTTCTGCTCATTTATATTTTCAACGGAAAAAAGATGCTGCCGAAGGCTCAATAAATTATTGCCTAATTCTCTTGGACTAAGCTGGCTTATCCTAGTTCGTATTCGGGCTGCTATCGCCAGCTTTATAAAATTAGGGAAGAGCGGTGGTTGGACGAAGAGAGGAAATGGCCGAGGTGAAGAAAGGATCGGTCAAAAAGGAAAAGAGCGCTATTCAGGAATTTGAAGGACAAGTCAAAGGTAAGTGGTGTAAAATTAATAGTTTCGTTTGTTTATGGGTTTGAAAAATAGAAAAATCTCAAAGGACATTTGGCGAGTGGGGATTGTCTAGTATTTTATCTCTGGACCTTTGGTCGGTTAGTTTTCCATTATCGTCGATCTAGGCACGAGTAGGTAATTCAAAACCGGATGCAGAGTGGTTGTGCTGCATATCTGATCCCGTCTGGAACGGGAATTAGCTTTTGAGTTTTTTGCTCCGGCGTTGGTGGAAATAGGTGAACGATCAGCAATGTGGATGGGAATTTGAAGCGCAGCTGAATTAGCATTTTGCCTTGGTCTAGTGACAGATCGAAGGGTGCGACTCGAGACAGATTAATCTTCAGACAAGGTTTTTGTTCTCAAAAACTAGTTTTTATAGAGTTTGAATTCTATTCGGACGCTTCATGTCTGGTCTGGGATTTATTTTGGCATATATTAATTTGACTTTTTTGACCGGGAGTGCTCTTGACGGGCGGAAGTAGGTACCTGTGTTGTTGGTCGTCGTACCAAGCGGCTACTGTGTTCCGAGGGGTGAGTCGACGATGAGCGCCTCGTCATCGCAGTCATCAACAACAATGACGACAACGGGCTTTCTCTCATTCTCGTCTCTCGACTCAGCACTAGTAGACTGCACGTGAAGGAGAGGGAGGGGGCACCATTGATACGGGGTTGCAGCGAGGGCCGACGCGTCCAATTGCGTCCTTGAAACCGTTCATCATTCGGAGGCTGTGAGACGAGTTGGGCACGTTTGTTTTGTTGTGTATGGTGGACTATGCGTAATTCAGTCGACGGCCATGGCTCCTATACGGACATCGATTCAGACAGACACAGCAGCCTAATGTAATGACGGCTTTCAATTCTTGCGCTCGACAGCCTTAGAAATAGGAGATAGGGAAGAATAGAAATGGGACGGGCCACATTGGCCACGAAGCTAACCCCCAGACTGGCCGCGGTCGAACGAGATTTCTGCACCAAGCTGAAGTGAAGAGGAACTAGGGAAATAACAGAAAGAGAAGCCCTATTTCTCCGATGCCACTCGACTGGACCTCAGTCTTCTCGCTCGTCCTCCACTCACCCATGCAGCTAAATCCTTTCCGTCGAAATATTCAGCTTTGTTTGCCAGTTTTTGTTCCTCTTATCGTAAGCTTGCAGCGCATATTGGCGCATGATTTTACCATTTGCTGCAAGTAAAACATGTCTTTGTTTTCTAGTGAGACCGCGACTGCCATGACGGTCGAGTGAAATTTAGTAGGTTCTCGTTTTGTACGCGTCAATTTTGCGCAGCCGGAGAGGTAAAGGAGGAACGAATTTGAAAAACGACTCGGTGGATTCAGTTCTGTGTTTAGCGTGCTCGCAGGTGCCCGTCTTGGATGATGGAATATTTTGCGATTTTGCTCGCCAACTCGGCTGTTGCATTTACAAAACGTCCAGCTAAATAACTGGCTCGAAACGCGTTTTTACATGGCTTTAAAATAGTATTACTCACGTGGTCTAGCATGCCAGTTTCATAATCTGTCGGATGATGGAGCTTGGACGAATGGGTATGGAAAAAACATTG
The DNA here is from genome assembly GCA_030248295.1 of Mesodorylaimus sp. YZB2_4. NCBI lineage: Eukaryota > Metazoa > Nematoda > Enoplea > Dorylaimida > Dorylaimidae > Mesodorylaimus > Mesodorylaimus sp. YZB2_4. The sequence goes on along the minus strand of JASANH010000082.1, from coordinate 207,495 downwards.
TTGGCGCCCATGTCTATTACGTAATCCATTGGGTTTGCTCGGGGCATTTCATCGACTCGACTAGCCAAGTTGTTTTGGTCAAAGGGCCGATGAATGATTTGGTTGCCAAGGCGTATTTTTATGCACTGTTTTCCATATAAGGTTGAGCTGTCGATCGAAGCCGGCCTGAGTATATCGGCGTGGTGGGGAAGGGTGGGCTGTAAATTTTTTCTCGTCTCGCTCGACCGACGGTTGTTCGTGCCTCATTTGTCGTTTTGCGTTGTACCGACTGGCGCGGGTGGCGCAATTCTATTCAACAACACAAACCACCAGTGGACGCTTGGCGAGTGGTTTTTTGGATCCATTTTATTTCTTCCAAGCATTGTATTTCGCCTGGTCCAAATTCTAGTGGCGCAAGAAAAAAGGTTTTTTGAAAGTCGACGAGATGCAAAAGTTGGTAATTTTTTGGGGGTGAATTGTTATCTATAATCTGGCTTTGTTGATGCCCGAGGAAGTTGGTAATATTTCAAAGGAAAGATGATACATAAATTTGATCGTCATCAGGCGCGTTTGGTGATGAGATTATGTTGGAAGTAGGTGATGGTGGAAAGTATTCATTCGTCAGTGAGCGTATGGAAAAAGTGGTTAGTTATTATGTCTAGAGTAGAAAACGTTTAACTTTTGGGCGCAATTCGGTGTGATGATTGCGCGGTTTGGTTTGACGAACTTGGTGAAAGGTTGGAAAAATTACCGCCTGTATTTTTCGCGTACATTCGACGATTCACGTTGTCGTTGTCGTCCTCTTCTTTCGACTAGTTGGTATTAATAGTGGTCGTTTAACCAACGAGGACGGAAAGAAGTGAATTGGTGAAACCGGCTTGGACAGTGGTCGGACGAGGACTGTGTTTGCTTGCTTATGTACTTTTCTTCTTTACATATTCGCTTACACGCGTTATTACATTGGAGAAAGGGAGAAACGGGCATTTTGCTTGCTCTAACATTCGACCACGTATCCGAGGCTTATTTCGAAGCACGTCAAAGGAAAGCCGCTAGCGACGAACGTCCGGGGCTCAAGTGCGTCGTGTCGAATCGACAACGTAGTTTTATGCCCGAATTTGGAGTGTACGGTTGACGAGTGACTGATTTGAGAATCGAGCAAAGATGGCGGCCTTGTGCGGTTGGGTGTCGCCGTTATTTTTCAGCAAACAAGATTTATTGGACGAAGATTTTCTTTATGTTCAAGGTTGGTTGAATTTTAAAGAAATGCGGGTGGTAGGAGAGAGAGTGTAAATTAAAGAGTTTTTCTACAAATTCCACATTTCTGGCTGATGAGAAATGCGTATGGGAGCGAGGGTGGTGATTAATCGTAGGTCATGCCCTATGGCCAAGGATTTGTGGCTTTTTGTGCTTGGTGCGAGATTTTTGCGAGGCGTCTCGGCCCATTTCTCGAGCCAGATGTGTTAATGAGGCGAGAGGACTTGTATACAAGAGATATTTTCTTGGAGTACGTGCTGGCCATAGATTTCCGTCTGGACTCTTGAAAAAAATGGAGGCATTGAGGGTCGTTGGGCTTGCTAGGTGCTACTTTTCTTGGCCCGATCATCTACCAAGCGTGTAGTGCTCTGGTGGAGGTTCTGGTGTGTTGTGCACCTGCCATCGGTGAGTCGGCTGGGCTGGCCGTAGTTGCGTGTCGTATTGGATAAAGGAGGCATCTGGCGATTTGATGGACGACCATGATGTCTACTGTTGACGCAGCGGAGCTATTGTGACCCTTTTACGGTTTTTATGACAGGAATATATGGAGAATAGGAAATGAAGACGTTTGGCGAGAAGCAGGCGAAGGGGTACTGTAGAGTGCTTCTGTTAGCTTTATGAATATACGGAGCTTTGGAAGGTTTTTCTTGCAGTTGGCGCAAGAGTTGACACACTTCTACGTCTTGTAGAAACGTAGCTCGTTTTAAAAAAAAAGAGGGTTTTCTTGTCTGGAAGTATATTTCATTTCGTGGTGGCTGCCAGGAGCGAGTGTTTTGTTTGCCAGTTGGTCGTGTCAACATGTTTTTGTGCAGAAACAGAAAACAAGACGTTTTTGCAGCTGTCGAATGAGGCATGACGTGGAGTTGGAATGAGTTATCTAGTATGGTATGGAGTCTGATTCCATTTCAGACATAAGACAACAGTTCGTCGAGCAATTACGATGTCTGGAGACGAGGACGGACGTGGAAGTGGCATTGTTGTCGGAGATACAAGATTTTTTTAAAAGAAAAGCCGAAGTTGAATTGGAATATTCGAGGAATTTAGAAAAGTTGGCCAAACAAGTTTCAACAAAGCATAAAGCGGAAAAGCAAAAGTAAGAAGAAAATTTTATGGTTTTAAAAACATGGGTTTTAAAAGAACTGTTGGATTTTAGACGGGAATCATGGCCTTTATTCTCGTTGTATTCTTGGTGGCAACAAATGATCAACGAGACCAAAACGGAGGCCCGGTATCGAGCCGTAGTGGCCGATATATACACGCATCATGCGGCTGCGAAAATGGCCAGCCAAGCGGAGGAATTGCAACGAATATCGAAACGGGTATGCGACTATAAATAGGATTTTGAATCATAAATTATAGATGCATAAGATTTTACGGCCTGTCCTCTAGTTTGTGTAAGACCAGATATCATTATCGGGGCGGCGGGAGGCGAGGATAGCCTTGATGAGAAAACGGTGGAATGTCGGCTTGTGTAACGAAATTGCAATGACTAGGAGGGTTCGATCTTTTTTGTTGCCTCTTCTCCAGGCTTTTGATTGAATTTGGGAGGAAAGCAATCAAAAATGGGAAACGTGCCCGTTTGTGCTCGTAGTCGCCGCCTGTCACTTCGTTCTCAAAACGGTCGCCAAAGCTGGATTGGGTGTGTTTGTTTTGGGGAATGGTCTTGTATTGATTCATCGAGATGAGAGAATAGGCAGAAAGCGTAGGCGCGATTGAAAGGCGCATGCTTCCGGTCATGGCAGTGGGTGGTTTTTGTAAACATTTGTTTGATACGGTTGGTCGGCGGGTGTTGCTAATTTGCCCAAGGCACCATTCGGCTTTGTCAAAGCTAAAATATAATTGCGAATGCAAATGCGCAGAGCGTGCAAGGGGGAGCGGGGGGGGGTGAAGGTCGACATGATTACCATAAGCTAGTCTGGAGCCAGCTCATTGCTTATGGTAATGCGTGCGTGTAATAACGAGCTTGGGGGCATGTTGGAAGATTATCGATGAAGCGGCGCGGGCGGAGGCGGGCTAATATGTAGAAAGAGACCATGATGAAACGTGCGGATAAAAAACAGGCAGCGTTGAACTTGCTCGCAAAAAAGCAATTTACAAAACATGGTTTAAGAACGATGGGGCGGTTCCTGGGAGAGTAAGCTTTTTGATTGCTGAGAGCGCGCGAGACGCTATGCATCACGCGTTGACAAAAAAAGACTCGATTGATCTCGTGGGAAGGCCGACTTTGCACCGCGTTGGCTCCGTTAGCCAGAGTCCGTGCGAGTGCTACCACATCTTGGACCGAGTACATACCGTCGGCTGGGTTTTGAAAATGTTTGAATGAGTGTTGTTAGGATCGATTTAGGTGGGTGGATGAAATATAGACGAGCACGGAGTGGACTGGTGGCTGGTAAAATAGAAGCCATCTGGTGAGCACATTCTCGAGCAGCTGTAATAGCTCGGCTTAGTCACAGCTGCCGCACCTTGTTTACTAAAAGCCGTCTGTTTGACCAATGGTCACTAAATCAATTCATGATGAATGACAGGTGCCGACGGGGTGTGCCCCGCACTTGAAAAATATAAGCTGGTTTTAACACCAAGTCTAACAGGTTCTTTTGTTGTTTTTTTAGTGTCGAGAAATCGGGGCTGCGGCGCATCAAGAAATATTACGCGTATTGGGAGAATTGCATACGGTAAGGGGGATGAGGAGGGTGGGAGATGCTTTGAACATTGGTTTCTTGCAGGCTATGAAAACCTATCAATTATGCTACGCTGCCGGATGTGTGGCCGAGACGAAGTTTCGGACGATCGAGACCCAGAAATCACGTTTCGAAGAATCGTTTCCGAAGAAAATCGGGAATAGAAAACATCGATTTTTAGAACGTGAATTTGAAAAAGTGAGTAAGGAATGGGCATGTACGAATGTGTAGGCGGCCGTGGTGGTGCAGGGGTTTGTTTGGTAGCGAGTGGCTGGACTCGTTCCGGGTTCGATCCCCGGTCATGGACGCCAGGTCGTGGGTGACTCACCCAGTACCATCGAGGTGCTCCGAGTTGAGAGAGGAAGACAAACGAGGGCAGTCTTGGCTGTCGAACACCGACGAATGTGTAGCAATGTTTGAACAAGGCTCTTTTTTGTAGAAACAATCGAAATATTTAGAATTCAAATTAAAAGCCTTGAAAGCGAGGAATGAATATTTGCTATGCATCGATGCGGCGAACGCGGCACTCCACAAATATTTCGCGGACGATTTGTCAGATTTGATTGACGTAAGCTTGTTGGATTGTTATTTTTGGCGTGGGCTTGGAAAAGAGACTTGTGATTGAAAAGAGCATGTGGCAGTGGCATGCTAGATAAGGGTGGAGTGGGAAAACGAATCCTTTTTTGACACCTGTGTTCTAAAATCTTTTCGCTCGTTTTACACGCGGGAACAAGATTTTTATGCCTGCTGTTGGAAGATTTTTCGATGAATGATGATGATTAGGACTCTTTTGTAGTGTATGGACGTTGGGATGGAGCAGTGGCTGCGGTCGTTGGTGAGTACGGTGTTGGAGGCGCGACGGACTATCGCCGAAATGGAAACGAAACATATCGATGCTAGTAAATCGTGGTTGCAAGATGTGGATGCTCGATCGGATAAACGCCGTTTCTTGGAAGCAAATCACAGCACGTTTATGTTGCCGAGAAAATTTGAATTTAGACCCCACGGCGGCGATGAAATTCGCTACGTATCAGCTTTGAAACCAGTGCAAGAAGAGCTTGTGCAACGGTACGGCCAACTGCAACGAAGATTGCGTGAATTGAAAACGGAAAATGAAGAAATTTGGAAAACCTACGCGACGGCCGAACGAAAATTGATGGAAATACAACGATTGCCTGAATTGAAAATACAAGAATTATTTAATCCGCCTCCTTCGCCGCCCCCGCATTCCACGGCATCCACATCGAACGTGACGAATAACGCGTTTGGATCGGTGACGGGCACAATCTCAACAATTGCCAGTTTGAACAATAATGAACCGACGACCCCTCGAAGAAGTTCGTGTCGCGAATCGGAAGCGGCTCAGCAAAAGCGGAAAATGGACTTGTGCGAAATGGAGGAATACTTGTTGCAGGTATGCTGAAACCATGTGCGGCCAAGGTTCGGGTGTTGTGCAACGGACGGAGTAGCGCTACATTAGAGGAGGTAATGCGCGCAGAGGATGGTCTCTGAACCACTCCAGGCAGACTTCCTAGTCGTAGTAGCCTGAGACATCAGCCCGACGGGTTTCTGGCTCGCCTGGAGAGAATGTATCGGGCGGCCAACGAAGGCAGGCCTACACTGCTCCGCGTATAAGGTGGCCAGCTCAGGCAACCAAATAACCTTCCTCACAGGCCAAGCACGCCCATTGCACTTGGGATGAGACTAAAGGGAAGTGGAGGAAACATGCACAGACCCGCCACATGCCTTGACACCTTTTTGGCTTTATGGCACCTTTGGCACATACGGGCAGGAACTTTGCTGCAGTGGACTTTATATTGTAGAAATTTAATCAATATTTGTTGACTTGCAATTTGGTTCATCGACTGGAGGCTCGCCATGACGCCATACAAAGTTCTCTGGGCATCCAGCCAGTGCCAGGTGCCTCGTCGACGGCATCAAACGGGCACGAAAATTACATGGGCTATGGGGTCGTTCGAGACGATTCGTGGCACTCGTTGGCCTCGTCGACAGTGACTGATCATACGGCCATGGCCGGGACAGGGGATTTGACTGGTTCAACGGCGGCCTTGCTTTGTTCGTCGACTATTACGCAACACAGTCGGCCGCCTTCGGTCGTACCAAAGCCGAGAAAGAAACGAGTTGGACAAACGGCGGCCGATAATCATCGTCCTCGATTGTTTGGGGGCAGTTTAGAAGAATATGTCGAGGCGACCGGGGAGGAGATCCCATTGATTATCCGCAGTTGCGTGCGTTATCTCAGTCTGTTCGGACTACATCATCAAGGCGTGTTTCGGGTGAGCGGATCGCAGATTGAAATCAATGCTTTCAAGGAGTCGTTTGAACGAGGTACGTCTGTTTTTTTGTCGACCTGGTTTAAGATTGTTTGGGCGGGGCGAAGAGAAAAGGGATTTTCTAAAATTTTTGGGGTTTCTTTGTAAGTAACGTTGTGTTTTCTTGTCGCCTTACCTGCCTGCTTTTCAGGCGAAGATCCTCTGGCGGACGTGACGGATGCAAGCGACGTGAATTCAGTGGCAGGAGTTTTGAAGCTTTATTTCCGTGAATTGCGCGAGCCGCTGTTCCCGATATTCATGTTCGATCAGTTTGTCGATTGCACTCGTAAGTTGGAAGGTGTCTTACATAGCCAAGGTGTCACATTCGTGTTGATTGCAGGATGCGAATCGAAACCGGAAGTGGTGCAGAAGATCAAAGACTTGGTCAGGACACTGCCGAGACCAGTGTTCATAGTTATGCGTTATTTGTTCGCTTTCCTGAACCAGTAAGTGGCTGTAACTTTTCGTGGGGGTCCTGGTTTTGAAGTGGATTTTGGATTTTAGTTTGTCAGAATTCAGTGACGAGAATATGATGGACCCGTACAATCTGGCCATCTGCTTCGGGCCGACATTGGTGCCGATACCCGAATCGAGGGACCAAGTCTTCTTCCATAACCACGTGAACGAGTTGGTCAGGAACATGATTGTGTATCACGAGGAGATCTTCCCGAAGAATGACCCCCTTGTTGGAGGGATCGTTTACGAGAAGTACTTGCTGACGGATAGCGCCACTGGTGACGTGACGAATGACGAGGATGATGGCGTGGAAGACGACATGATGGGCGAGGGGGGTCGTGCGGGATTGAACTGCAGTCAGGAAGGTATGTTCCTTGTCCTTGCTCTAGATTGGACAGTGTACGAACACGGTTATTGTAGATTTAATGGCGAAGGGACCCGCGCCTCAAACGTGGCAGGCGACACCGAAGTCAACCGTGGCAGCTGCAGCGGAATCGAAAGGAGGCGTCGACGATGGGATCATTGTCCGCACGCATTCCGATTTGAACTTATCCGGCCACGTCAGTCTGAAAGACGCCGATTCGCCTGGTCAGACCGTGTTGGACAATGGGGGTGGTCCGGGAAGAGAAGGACCGTACAACGCAGTTTGGTTGCGAAGAGCGGAGAGCGATCGACCTAAACTCAATGGTCAGCGTCAGAAAGATGAGAGCATAATTTCGGAGATGGTTCATGAAAACGAGAATCGGGCAGCAGCATCGGTACAAAAGGGTCAATATTTTGGTCAAGCGCCTCTGGTTCTTGCTACGGACAGTATTCGTCGAGGAGTAAATAACGTACCGCGCGTCAAACGATTACCATCGTGCGATCAGCCGGATTCGGAAAAGACGTCGTCGGATATTTCGCCCGGTCCATCGAGCTGTTCTAATTCACCTCGCGACCCGAGCTCCCTGCCGAGCAGTGCGGGTGCAATGGGAAATGCGGCACCGTTTCTGTTCAAAATGCCGCCACCGCCGGCAGCCTCGTACGGCCCTAGTCGTTCATACCATACGGCTCCGAGTGCTATGAGCGGAGCACCTTTGACGGCGGCGGCGATTAGCTCCTCGACGGCGTACACGAGGCACGGCGTGGGAACGAACCCGGACTCCCCCAAAGCTAATCGCCGTGACGGTGTTGGGTCGATCAAGCGGCTGTCGCTGTCGTCGTATGGAATACCGATTAGCTCGGTCGGAGAGACGCATCACATTGGTAAGGGCCTGGTCAATTAGACTGGTATAATGGGGCTAATCGGTGTTGTATTGCAGATCCCGCTCCTCCATCGTCGCTTCCAATCACGGATGAAGAGTATTGCTACCAATATCCAGATTCGGAACTGGTGCGCCCGGCTTACCACTCGCAACATCAAGTGCCTAAAGGCCTGTCGCCGAGTTCTCTCAAAGAGATCCAAGTCGAATTGAAAGCCGTATTGAATTCGTTGGAGACGTTCACTATGCAACAACATACGCGATTGAATGGCAGCGGAACAACGAAGGAGGCGCCGTTCATATTGTCCTCGCCCGAGGCATTGGTCGTGTCTTCGCCGGTCAGTCCCCCCGATTTGGTGCAGAATCTGCCCTCGCCGAAAGGAGACGCCGCTAGTCCGACCGCCGTCGGGTTGGTGAGTGCATCGATTCCATCGGAGAACAGCTGCTCGAATTTGTCTTCGACGGCCGAACGATTCGCTGAGAATAAGGAGAATACGTTGAAGAAAGGGTTGCCAGCAGGGCCGTTATCATCGGTCCAAGGTTACGGCAGGAAACCGCAACCGTACGAGCACAGCATTTCGGGTATTGGAGCAATGACGAGCAGCAAGCCAAAGCCGCCAGTGCCGAAGAAGCCGACTGGCACTCATTTCCGGCCCTCTATGTCGCCGCAGACGGGCTGCCGTCGTCGATCGGCCAACGACTCGTCCGACGAGTACGGCGACGACTCGATGTTGTAGGCAATGCATAATCGCGATGCAACAGGCGCTTGTTAAAAGTGGGTTCTGATGATGGAGAATTAGGCTAGAGCCTGGTTTGTGTCCTTGATTTACTAGTTGCTTGGATGGGTTTGGTGCTAGATGCTTTTAGTTCCTGGCCACGTGTCCACGTGGAACAATCATTTAGTCGCGAGCCATATCCGTGTACTGTATAGTTTGTACAATAGTAATATGTGGATAATGTTTTTGGGCAGTATTTTGGTTTTTTCTGGTTTTTATATTCTTGCCTTTTTTTATGGGAATTTTCGTAGAGGGTAGGTTTGAGGTGGAGTTTCGAGCGCGTCATAGGATGATATTGTCTTGTTTATTGGGTCGGGGTTTTTTGAGGGTTGCTTTTTTATGCTTGCTCGGACGCGCGAGAAATGTTTGATTGTGATTCCTGAAATGAGATTCCCTTTTTAGTTTAAAGGCTCGGACAGGTTTTGGAAGCATTTTTGGAAGTTCCGTTGTAAATTTTTTTGGATTGCAGTGAAAACTGATTTGGTGAAAAGCGTGTGTCATAGGGTGAGGATGGATGGTGGTCTCGGCAAGCTGGGGGCAGGAAAGGAAGGGAAAGGCCCATTTGTTGGGTGAGGAGAAAGGATGGTTTCAGAGGGAAGATGGTTTGACAAGAGGAGAGGGTGCGGTGCGTATTGGCTACCCTCGACCCTGAAGTGAGTTGGAGATTCACTGTTTGGGAGACAAGACTGGGGACTTGCACATGCCGCATAGAACTCGCGATCATAGCAGTGGCCTTGGACACCGTGCTTGGGAGACCCGATTTCCCACCGAGACACTACCCGTTCGCTGACCATAGATTTCGTCCTCCCTGTGCAGGTCTTGTTCACTGGAGGCTGTATTACAACACACTCGGGTCGGGGTTGAGGTGAGTGGTGGCTTTGCAAAGGCACACATTCCTGGTGGTGTGGTGGCTGCCGAGTACCACCAGGGTCGCTGCAGTCTCTACTGTGCTGTCGTCCAGATACCCGCTTTTGAAGACTCCATGATTGCCAAATATGGCGTACACCCCGCGAAGTCTCGTTGACCCTCAACTGTGCTACTCTGAATCCAGCAACAGTTGAGGTGAATACTCCTTCGCTTGGCATGGAACTGATTGTGATGTGGGGGTTCTTGTCCCTTTTTGTCTCGTTCCGGCGGCAGGTCAAACTTTATGAGCAAGGCCGTGGGGTGACCAGGTCTCACGGCAGGCTCCCTCTGCGCGTCTTCACTTGGGCCACACTCCACGCGAGGGCATCCTGGACAGGATACCGACTTCCTTGGACGATGGCTTGTGAGCCCTGAACCGTGTGGGTGTTCGACAGCCGAGACGCTACTCGTTTGGCATCCGTCTGTCCACTCGGAGCACCTCTAGGGTACCGGGTGAGTCACCCACGGACTGGCGTGAGGGTTTATGGCGCGCCAGCTGACCTCCATCAGCGGGGATTGAGTCCGCGAGAACCTGGCCACTCGGTGCCAAGCAATGGGTAGAAGAGTGCCGAACCACCAGCACCACCGCGGCCGCTTTGCTGTCGTTTTCACTCGGAATGTTGCGGAGACCAGCAGCAACAGTCATCGCCCGAATTTCATGTTTATGCGAATTCGTTGATCAATATGTGAAGGGCTGATAGGAGAGGAGAGAGTATCACACTCTCCCTTGGGCTACACAAACTACTTGCTGCGATAGCGCAGTGCTGCACTGGATGTGAGGCCTTGCATCCGACCTGGTGTGCACTTTCAATCGTAGCGCGGCTTCATTTTGGAGCTTTTCCTTGATTGAGGATGAGTTCCTGATATCGGCGATGCCAGGGTTCAGCAAAACGAGTTTTGCCAGAGCTGAAAAAACCAATTACTGAAGGCATAGTGTCCGAGTCGTGGCCTAGCGCTTGAGGCGCCTGCCTCTCACCCTGGGTGCGCACTTACGATTGGAGGGGAGGGTTCGACTCCCGCCTGGGTAAAAAATGATTGTCAAATACAGTCGAACTCGGATAATTGCAACCGTTCGGGACGCCAAAATGAGTTGCAATTAGACCAAGTTGCAATTATCCGAGGTTGAAGTAACCGTATAACATACTATGTATAGCTTAAAAATCGGGGAATGGGAACTTGTTGCAATTATCCGAGGTGCAATTATCCGAGGTCGACTGTATGTGGTCCTTAGCCCTCGAGTGGCCATGGTGCTTGGCTGTGGATAAATTATGGCATGACAGGATAAGTGTGGGTAGTCTCGGCGCAATTGAGGTCTTTGGTATCATGCTATCTGGTCTCGATCGTCATGTATCGTCGACAAAAGATGTCGTCCACCGATTCCCCTCCCTCTGCAGGTCTTGCTTACTGGAGAGGGTCCCCTGCCTTTCAGACAAGCAGCAAGTAAAGTGATTGTTCTTATGCGCACGATACTGAAAAGACGCGGGTCCCTTTTAGTATACACTTCAAGTATTTTAATTCTTCGATGCACATGCTCCAGCATGTTCCAGTATAGATTTTATTTCATCATACAGTAATAGTCGTCTGGAACATGCTGGCCTGTGCTGGAAGACGGTTCAATCAATCAATCAATCTTTACTTTTGATCAAACACGTAAGAGTGCACTCGAGGATCAAAAGACATAGTCATAAAAATAAAACATGAGAAATTTACAAGCACATGTTGATATTACGGTATAACCAACCACACGTTTCCCAGGCGACATCCAGTGGCACATTATTCCAAAGCAAAATACCAGAATATGTAAAACATTGACGATAAGACTCAAAGTTTGGCTTAGGCACAATTAGATGATGATCGATATCACAGCGCTTATCACTTGCACGTGAATTACCATCTTTGTGAATAAAAAATCGATTACTGAAATCGTGAAACCGCAGTGCGTAAAACTGTACCTTCTCCAACTCATCAACATCAGATTGCAAAACAGGATCCCACGCAACACAGCCATACTCCAGTACAGAACGTATGCATGCATTATAAACGGATCCAAAAATACGTGGATGCACATTTTTACCGAGTCTGCGTCGTAAAGCACCAATCATAGAGTTGCATTTACGAGCAACAATGGACACGTGTTCACTGAATTTGAGGTCACCAGAAAACGTAATACCTAAGTAAGTTACCTGATCGACAAATTCCAGCTTGCTGCCCTGCAAAAAGAGATTCGGGAGTTGACTGAGCCGGTTGTGACCATAGCGAAAAATAATGGCTTGCGTTTTTTCCACGTTGATATTTAATCCAGCTTGACCAAACCTCATCATGATAAAATTCAAGGCAGGCTGAATTAATTTCTCGGCTTCTTTAAGGTTTTTGAGCGGTGCAATTAACGACGTATCATCAGCGTAAGCAGGCAATAAAAAGTGCGGGAATCGCAATTTGAATTCGTGCAGGAGCGGATCAAGGAAGGCGATAAATAATGTCGGACCAAGAACACTGCCTTTCATGTTCATGTTTTACCACATCACCAAACGCTTATGCGCACTCGAGGGTGAAGGGACACATTTTACACGAAATGATTTACTGGCCCGCGAGTCGAACACTCGCCCGTAACTGCGCACCTGGCGTGAGAGGCAGACGCCTAACCCACCAGGCCACGAGGCCGGTTTTTTTTTCGCCCGCATTTACTTTACGTCTCATCACACTCCACAACCAAGTAGCAGCACAACACCACTGTGATATCATCGATATCTTTCAGTATCAAAAAAGCGGTAAAAAACAAAACATGTTTATCGGCTAAACAAGAGACGTCTCAACGTTTTTATACTCAAAGGAAAACACAAAGGTAAACGCTAATATGGCTCTGAGCCTATCATGACACTCATATCCCTTTCGTATCTCCGCTGCCGTACCCACTGACTAAGTGTCGACCACAGCCTCGAGGTCAACGATGCTGTCTTGTCCCAATCTCGTTGCCATGTTGTTGAGAATGGAGCAAAACTCGCGTCGAGTGGCGTGTCCAGCCTTCACCGCTTCGTCCCAGGCATTGACGTACACCGTTGCGACCACTTTTCGGAACCTTGAGTCGGCCTGACCGTTGGTTTGGTAATCAGCTGATGGTATAATTCCGAGAGTTTTGGCGACGTCCAGCAACGACAGGAAGCATGCGATTCTCTTGGCCTTGCTCAGCTTGCCGATGTCGTCATACTTCTTCACTTCTTCCGGATCCGCCCTGGTAAGACGGGTCAGAGCGACCACCATCGACTGCAGGTCGGGCACCACTTGTTCACGAACTCCGGGGATGACGTTGAGATTGATCTTGTGCGGCAATTCGGCTGGTTGCTTAGCCACAAACTCGGTGTTCAACTTTTCGTAATGCGCCGCCGTCGTTTCGATCACAGTTGCCGGAACCGAGTGTCCAGCGCTCGCCAGCTTGTCTCGGATGTTGTTCAAGTTTTCGATTATCTTCGTGAGGTAATTCCCCATGCGGAACGATTGCACTTGCCCGTATAAGCCATCCTCGAATCGCCAGAAGCCGCACAATTCGTATTGACTCACCTCCGACTCGAGACCCATTCCAAAATGTGACGGTACGTGAGCATAACATACTGCCATTCCGGTCGATCCATCGTGATGAAGCTCCCAATCGTCAGCCCCATCCATTCCTCCTCGTTAATCGGGGTAACTGGCAACAGATGGTAGGAATCTTCGTAATAATAATCTTCGCCTTGGGGCACGCCTGAGGACACATGCGCAGGTGAAGAAGCAGAACTGTCAACTACGGCGTGTTGAGATCGATCAGATAAATAGGATTCCAACCACCTTATAATTTTCGATGGTATGCGACGATCGGATTTTAGGCGATTTAATAATAATACGCGGGGCACACGATCGAAGGCTTTCTGGAGATCCAAGAATATTCTAACAACGAATTTTGAATTTCTCGAGTTCAAAGAATCATGGATGAATTGTGTTGTAGATATTAGCGCAGTATTCGTGCCACGCCGCTTGCAGAAACCGTGCTGATTTGGAGACAATGACAAATATGAGCGAAGTAGTTTATCCATATGCCGCTCCAAAATTTTAGAGACAATACAAAGCAGCGAGATTGGACGATACGACTTGACAGAATTTTTATTCCCAGGTTTCGGAATGGCAGTGATCTGGGCGCGCTTCCAATAATCGGGGTAAATGTCGTCATTGATTGATCGATTGAAGACAATAACCAGAGCCGGGGCGATACTCGGTGAAATTTGTTAGCCTGGTTCTTGCCGCTCAACAGAAATACGGTTTCGTTTCAAACGAAGTTTATTCCTCAAAAAGGGTTTTTGACGCCACCTAAGCGCCGCCTGATGGATTTCGACAATTTTTTGCCCTAATCCATATGCGAGACAAGTATCGGAGATACCACGATGGGATTCCACAAAATTTCGGGAGATGCAATCGGTTCGGGAGATGTCGCTCGAAAACGTCATCTACAGTGTGGACCCTATTTATGCACTTGTACTGTAGAACATGGGTCCACAAATTTGACCAGAAAACAGCGAATTTAAAATACTGCTTAAAAACGCTGAGTATGAGTGTACAGAGTATGGGCCTATAACGTTATTATGAGGAAACTAGACTCAGTTTGAAGATATGGGAGGTTAGACTAGACTTTTTGTACCTTTCTTCCTCGACTACAAAGTTCCAATCAGATTCATTCAGCCTGAAGAGTCAATGTTTAACAAAATTCTTGATTTGTAGCACCAACCAAGTCCTCACTCCTGCCGTAAGTAGGACCTCAACATCGAAAAAAAGTGCTCAACGGCTTTGGCAATTCAAAAAGTTGAGAGATTCGGTTTCATGAACCGTAGGCAGAGGCACAGAGTGGATCAACTATGGGCGAGGCACGCAACAGACGCGCCTTTCCCGCGAACAAAGTCAAATTACGCAACAAGTATTCAGCCAATCAAATGATACCACCATATGAGTCTGAATCTGAATCTGAAACTATTACTGTAACCCATTCGCAGGCGGCGAGTGTGCGGTTTTGATTGTGGCATTCTTCCTTGCATTCGTGTTGGTGGAAGGTTGAAATCAAAATCAAAATTTTTGACATACGTTCGAATATTTTTTGGGAATCAGCAATTCATGATCGGGAGGTTTTTAGCGATTCTGGTTGTTGCATTTTTGGAATTTTGATGGCGGAAGACGAAACAACATTTTTATGCGGTTACAAGGGACTTCGACGATACGGAACGACATCGTCGGCGGGTGCGAAAAAACCGACTTATTCTTCGATAATCAAGCATAAGGTTCTTCCATCCGATACGTTACAAGGCATTGCATTGAAATATGGAGCTTCGGTATGTTGGTAATTGGTTCGATTGGGACAATGCTCTCTTTATTATCGCGGCCTGAGGTCCAACCAAAGCGGTGTTGTTTCTTGTGCTAATTTTAGTTTCCAAGCTCGATTGAGACCTACGCCACGTGGGCCGAGAGAGGGTGAACTTTCGTAGGCTCAGACTCATACATGTTTTGTATGCTGATGTCTCGCGACGTCTATGGGTCATCGTGCCGAGCTCCATGGATCAAGCAAGCAATGGGGTCTGTTTAATTAGATGTGTTTTTCGTTCTAGACTACGGAAATCAAGCGGCTGAACAAACTATGGTCCAATGATAGCATTCACTTGCGGGAAACTTTGCACATTCCAATCTCGAAAAGTGATTCCTCTCCATCATCAGCCAGCGCCGGTGTTTATTCAACGCATGCAGTAGTTTCGAATGGACGAGACAGTTGCTACGATAGCATGAGCGAAACCGAAGATCAGTATCACCATCAGAGGATAGGGCAGAAGATGAGTGTGGGCGAACGGGATGAAGGAGCCGAAAGTTCAACCTCAACGACCACGATAAGCGGCTTAGGATCGAAACGACAGTCGATTGGTGATCGGTCGAAGGAAAGGGCAACGGCGAGCAGTTACGACAAATCTGATTGTTCAATCAAAGATCTTTTAAGCAAAATCGATTCGAGCATCAAATTGACAGCAACTAATGTCAAAAGGCTGGAAAAACAATCTACGTGAGTCTTTTTTGAATTCTAATATCTTATGTCACAATGCGTCTTATCGGCAAAACGCGTCTTGTTCTTTTTTTTTACACAAGCGGAAATAGTTGCGCCTTTGAGATAAGATGGCTTTGTTTTAACTTACAATCAGCCAGGTCCCATCCTGTCCCTATGGTGTTGTCTCGGTCGATTTGGTCGGGGCAAAACGAGGGAGGCGCAATTAAAGGAATGATAAGATAGTTGAGCCAGGTTCAGGTCATACCTGATTCTGCAGGACTGGATTGGATGATGCAGTTCGGGGGGAATCCTCTGTAGTGTCATGTGGATAAGTTTCCCCTGGGTACCTATGGTTGCAGGACCCGTCCTCTGCTCGTTGATTTGTCCTAACTGCTAGTGGCTGGTACAGTTTCAAGATATGCTTTTCATATGCTGTGTACTCGAAGTAAGCAAGAAGGCTAGAGTTATTGAGTGAATTGAGGCAACTGTGGAAATGAGACATACTGCTTGCCCTGACCTGCACGTTCTCGAAGTTAGAGGGAAGTGAAAAAAAAGCATTGTTTTCCCCGCAGCCCCGGCAGCGCAATAAAGCAATCTAAAAATTCGAATTCAAAATCACTCTTAGTAGAATTAGAACAAGCAAAAGAATGCAAGATAAAGCAACGAATTTTTGTCATAAAATACAAACCAGCTGATAGCCGCTTCTTGATCAATAATTCATAAGACTTATTGGAACCCTAATTTAGCGTGAAAAACTCATGTACCCATGTCGGGTGATTGACAGGGGGCCACCACGGAATACATTAATTGATTGCGTAGAGTTGAAATATTAATGCAATTCCATGCGTGGGACGGCACTGGTCCTAGGTGGTGTGTGCCCTGAGATGCAAGGGTTGATGCGCTCTCAGTGAACCATGGTGTTTCAGCCGTTTTCTATGGCTAATAGTTCAAAATTTTGTCCTTAAAATAAAGATAGCCCCGTTTACTTGAAGGTTCTCAGGGGGTATTCGAGGATGATCATGTTCTATGATGTAGCGAAGGCGCACCTGAAAAGCAGAAGGTATGGAAAATGGTTTTTCCGAGGAAGCTTCGATTGGCAAAATGGTGTGCCATTCTCGATCAAGTTTGGGAAAGATCGGGTGCTGGGGTACTTTTTGGAAGAGGCTGTTTCTCGCTTTTTTTGTACAAAATGTCATAACTGCACGTTCTAGCGGAATCCATTTTGTATCCGTTATCTGTGCACAGTGAGGCCCTTACAACTTTTTAGCCGACCTAGCCCAGGAGGTGCCCGTTTATCTACAGGGTTTATACAAGGCTGGAAAAGTCAGGTATTGCGAGGAGTGCCTGGAAAACCTGGGAAAATGGGAACTTTGGAGCCAAAATCAGGAAAAACTGAGGCTGCATGTTGAAGTTATAAATTTCGGATCACCTGCCTTTTATGTAGCTGCTGATCATTCTGGAAGTCAGAAAATTAGTTGAAGTTTATTTAGTAGTCGCTGGACAATGTGCGAAAAATCGGGGGAAAAATCACATTTTTGGTCTGGAAAACGTGGAAAACTCAGGGAAAATCATTTTCCGCTTCTTGAGTGAACCCTGATCGGGTGACTTAGGAAGGGGCTTGCGGATAGAATTCGCATCAGTTTAAGGGTTTGCCAATTTTTGTCATTCATGCACGTCAGCGCACTTTTTGCCCTGCATGGCCCGATCCACCGATCCGATGGGTGGATCGGTTTCAAATCCGATCTGACTGCTGGATCAGCCGGATCAGCAACTAATATTTTTCGCGGTTCTGCTGGGAATGATGAAGAAAGTGTGGCATCTATATGAGAAAATCCCATTTTTCTCTAAAATCAGCATTTAATCCCACTGGGTGCTACTTAGCTCTCCTGTGTCCTTCGAAGTGGTCTGACAGAGACCAGGGGCCTGTTTCACCAGCCGTCCGTCCTCTGTTAACGGATCCGTACTGGGACGGACGGAGGGAGGAACGGAGACGTGGTGAAACGGGGCCAAGGTCCGACCGATAACTGATAGTGCAATCATCAGCCGATAATACCGATAATTTTTTAAATTTTGTGGCGGGGAATTTAAATTTTTGCCTTTCCGTAAACATGCAATTTTTAATTCCGCAAGCCAAGCTTTCTCTAGCAATTTGTAGTATTCTGGAAGCATAAATTTACAAGCCCAAAACTAAATTGCAAAATCCCATAACATCCAAATAACATCCTTGTTCGCTGTTCTTCGCAGATGTCAGGCTACTCATGACACTTCTAGGATCAACTATGAGACACTGTCAGGCGATGGCCATCCAGCACGTATGGGCAGGGTCTGAATGCTTGAATAAAGAACCAGTTATCTGTGAGCTGGCGAAGTTGCCTCTACTTAAATTGGATTGTACAGTAGTTAAATTATGCTCGCTGCAACTAGGCAGAGCTGCAGCGCATGCACACCTTCGAAGCTTGCATGAGAGCCAGCACCCTCCAAAACTTATTTTGTTAGACTCGAGGTAGGGATAATTAATCAAAGTCAGATCCGTTCACAACTTTTCGAGGACTGCAGTGCTCGACTGGGGCTCCATCCCCAATTCTCGTTCCCGCCTTTGCAAAAATGTATCGGGGATTCGTCCTGTTCTTACTTCCAGATAAGCGACCCACAAACATGATAGATGACAAATGATTCAATGCAGGACAAACTTTATGAAGTTTCTCGAATATTTCAAGGAACGAGCAGACTTGGACAACCGGAAAGGCTTTTCTCGTGTCCGTCCCCAGCGAAGTTATCTCCTTCGGAAAACCAAGAGGGCCATGCCTGTCCCCGTCCCTGAGCACGAAGGGGAAAAGAATAACCCGGTCTCTAAAAAAACTCACCCCAGGTCGAACGCTAGGACCGCGGTGATAATTTGTAGTCATTGCCTTTATTCTGAGGCATACTAACCTTGTTTGTATTGTGCTAGGGGCCTGATGGACTCTGTTGCTTCTGGGTGTATATGTACTAGCAGTAAGCCAGGAGGAGGCCTTTGTAACCATGCAAGTAATAATACAGGACCCAACCCCCGCCTCCTTCCCTTACCCTAGCCACACACTCAGCCATTTGTCTTTAAGAGTAGCCTGCTTTGACGCCATCGCGGGCATCCCAACAAGACAAGTCATGGTCATGGCGATTGCGATTTAGCCCCAGACTTAGCCACTGAACTCTTTGATCAAGGATCCGTAGCTCCCTGCTCCTCGTCATACTCACTATCAACAGGCCATATGCTCGCAAAAACTCTTGACAGGCAAATCTAAATTATCGGTATCGGCTGAGAACCGATATTGTTGGTCGGACCTGGAAGAGAGGCAGCGAGGAAACAGGGCGGGTTGGCGAGGACGCAGTGCCAAAGACGTCATCTCCGTCAATCTTTTATTTTTTGACGCGGGTGTGTCGATGCTGGCGTTTTGCCGCTGAATTCTTGGCGTCTTCTCTCGGCCACTTCCGATGGTCCCCCCCAGACTTTTGTTATCTTGGCCTTATTTGAGGTGTGTGGAATACACGGTTGTTTGTTTCAGGGTGGAACGATATCTGAATGATAACGAACCGGTTGGACGAAGTTCGATGTCAGCTTCGACGAGTCGTCATTCCTTGGGCGATGCAGCATCGTCGCCCACCGAGATACGTACCGAAGTGCGCAGGCCGCATAGCAAGTACTCGTTGCAGAAGTTGCAAGAAGCCCACGATCAGTTGTACCAATTGTGAGTCCAGCGGGTCAAGGGCGATCGGGAATGAGTGTGAACTAGTCGACCTTTCTTCTCGGGCTATAATTTATTGGGCGAGGAATGCTCCCTCTCGTGCTACTGTCTACTTATTGATTTTGCGGCGGATGGAATTCGCTGTTAGATTCTTATTTTTTGTACTTTTTGCCTGAATGTTCTTCTAATAGGAATTGAACTGGTTTGAATAAAGTGTCGAATCGTTTGATTTGGTTGTCCTTGATTGACTGTGCTTCAAGGCATCGTTCACTTTTTTGGTGAAATTTGGGCCAGGATTGAAATCACTTGTTGCAGCTCGATGTCAATAATTGGTGGTCGATATATTTCATTGTCGTATATCTTTGTGAATTTGGTGAAGCAGACGAGAAATATCGATCGATTTGTGCATTCGAAAATGGGCGCGGTACGATATTTGAAGTAAGGCATGAATATTGATTTGGGGGGGGGGGGGGGAGTAGTGTCGAGTAAGACTAATGTTGGCTCGGGGGTGGCCTATGTTTCATGTTTGAAGATGGCAGTGAGGAAATGTCGTGTCGTTGACGAGCAAGCCAACTCGTTAGATTGTATTATTGGGAGTCATTGGAGCGAAAGGGCACTCGGTCTTGAAAATGAAATGAGAATGCACGTCACGGTGCAGTCGTGGCTGGTGGCATTTGGTCGGTTGTTTTTTTTTTGGTGTGAGTAGAATGAATGGAGGGAAGCAAGCTAGATGATGGTTTTTAGTGGAAGCTAATTCCGGTCGGATGTCTTCTTTTGTGGATCCCATTTGGATCAAATGAATGCCGGGTTTGGAAGAGTGGGTGGTGTAGTTAGCAGGAAACGAGGCCGATCTGACACGCTCGGCTCGGCTCGGTCGTGCTGGCAGCTAGTCATTAGTCGGACTAGTCGTGGCCTGGTTTCTTGTTCAGATAATAAACCCGCTTTTGCCTAGTCGTGTTGCCAATGAGTTCCATAAACGACTCTCACTATCACCAACCTACGCCCGTGGTCGGCGATCATCACAGTGTCGATGGCGGTACTGGCAGATCGACTCGTAGCAATTCCGTCTCGCCATTGCCGTTGAGACAGCTCGGCACCAAGTTCTCGTTCCGCAGGCGGAAGAAGGTGGAAGAGCAGGCAGCCTTGCCCAGCCTCGATGATATGACGGTGATAAGGTATTGGAGGGGGCGCACCTGGGGCCTGTTTGGCCGCCTCAACCCATCGTCTTGATGTTTCAGTCGCGAGACTCGCCTGGCCTCCCGTCGGAGGCCAGGCTTGCTTATACAAGGCCCCTAATCCAGACCCCCTGCGCTCACGTCGTCAGGGTGGATGCGGAATTCGCCCGTGTCGTTATAGTAAGGTTAGGCCTAGGCCCTTGTGCGGGAAGTGATTGCTTACTGAGCGTGAATTTCCCCGCCATTTTTAAATTTGAATGTTAGGTGAAAGTGACATCTCTCCTGAAGTTAAAAAATTTGTTCCCCCCCTATGATTGAATGAAAACACATGCTGGGGACAATTCACTCGTTTTCTCAGCCATAGTCTGATGGGTCGGACTTTTCTTACCCATCGTGGTCGGTCCAAGGGGGGGTCGATTTTGGCCCAGTACCCGCGGGCTAGGGAGCTTGTTAGTTGACCCTATCTTGCCTTCGACTAGGGTCGATCCGGGATGCGTGCCGGGCACGGGTGCGTGTTAGTCGCTACCCCGCGATGTCGGTGGTTACCCCGTGTGCCCCGTGAGGGGACCTCCCTCCCCATAAGACCTCTCCTGGAGGGATGAAAGGTGAGTCACCCATCAGCAGGCGTGCAAGGCGCAGAGAGAGCTTGACCAAGTTTTCAGACGGCCAGATTTGAACTCAGGCCAACTCCAGCTGTGCCGAGCAAACTATGACCATCGAGGGGGGCTTATGGTTTATGTTGGGATAAAACATGACTGGAGATGATCTTATCAACTTTTCCATGAAGACCATGCGGCCTTCGGCTTTAGGGACCCCAGGGCTGCCCGTGAGACTGCGGCCCAACGAGCCCGGTTTTTTAGACCATTTTTGACGAAGCAGCAACAAAAAACTGCAGGCGAAAAGAAAATGACGTGTGGCTAGGCTGACTTCGGTTTGAAAAATGTTCGGGTTCCACGAAATTTTAGTTTTCCCTAGGCCTTGTTTAGAGTACACGAACCCGGGAAAGAACTAAAAAAGGGTAACATCGTTTGTCGGAAGCGCAAAAAAGGTTTTTGCAATTTGGTGCCGCCCTAGCCTAGGTCAGTTACAGTATGCCGCTAATTTCAAAGTGAGGTTTTATTTGATGGTTGTCAGCGAGCTAATACGATTAGAAAAGGCCAGAGCTCATTTTTATAGGTCCCTAGGGTAATCCAAGTTTCGGCCCAAAATGCTAGGCTAGTCCAATTGTTTGCCCTAAAAATTTTTTGGCGTGTTTACAATTCAAAATCAATTTTCTGTTGGGAAGCGGGGTCACCCGGCCTCCCAGCCTCGGTTCGGCCAGCTTGGATAGAAACAGGAGGCCGCATATCAGCGGCTCAATGAGGCTGGAATGCTGGAGAGAAATTTAAATTTCCCGTAACTTTTTAAATTTGAACTTTTAACGAAAGGGCTGTAAGTCTCGTTGCTTTCGCTCGTTTAGACATGTCTAAACTGCTCCATCAAACCCTGGTTCTGTCCCTGTGCCCTACTGCAAGCCTGGTAATTTCCCCTGTGTTTCAGCCAGGACGAAGCCATTGCTATCGACAAGGAGCTGTTTAACGACTTTCGCTTTTCTGTCGATCAGTTGATGGAGCTGGCAGGTTACTCGTGCGCAGTGGCCATCGCCAAGGCCTATCCATTGAGCCAATTCACAAAAGTGCTGGTACTGGCTGGACCGGGGAACAACGGTGGCGACGGCCTGGTCTGCGCCAGACATTTGAAGATGTTTGTAAGCGAGGGTGGTTGGTGGAGTGAATGTGGTGGTAGGGTGGTCTACTTGCAGGGCTACAACCCCACAATTTATTACCCGAAACCGTCGAATAACCAGCTGATGAAGAATCTGATCAGTCAAATCGAGGCCATGGAGATATCGGCCCTGTCCTACTTGTCTGACCCGCAGCTGATATCGCACTCGTTCAATCTAATTGTCGACGCCTTGTTTGGATTCAGTTTCAAGCCGCCAGTCAGGGACCCCTTCGTGGGCATATTGGATAAGCTGAAGAAAGTGACCGTGCCCATTGCCAGCATTGACATACCTTCAGGTGTGAGCCTGACTTGTCCGCCCATCGGCCTTCGATATGGCAATGTAGTCCTGTTCGGGTCTCGGGTATACAGTGTACTGCAGTGTAGCACGTTCTGCCAGGGGGGACATATCGAGGAACAACTGAAACATTCGATGCCTCCCTCCCAGGGAGTGTCGTGTCGCCCAGGAATGCTGATTACAGACACTGCCAGCTGTAGCCTGTGAAAGCACGTGCAGAGAGCCCATGCGCTCTGATGGTACCTAGCACGCCCCCCCATTGTTGCATGGTCTTCATGTGAGCTGCTGTTTCAGGTTGGCTCGTTGACGAGGGACCATTGGACGACTCGAGCATTCAGCCGGACTTACTCATTTCACTGACTGCACCGAAACGATGCGCCATGCGGTACAAGGGACGTTACCACTTCCTGGGTGGTCGTTTCGTGCCGCCTCAGCTGGCTTCTCGGTACGACTTGAACTTGCCGCCCTACCCTGGCACTGAATGTGTTGTGGAACTCGCCAGCCAGCACGGATCGTGATCTTGTTGGATGGGACGTGATGTGGTGATTGCTTAGGTTAGAGTGCACAATGCACATGTGTCGTAGTACTGTATGCTGGTCACTTGCATCACGTGTCGAACCAAGTGACTGATCGTACGCGCACGTCTGTGATAATCCTCGGGCAGTTGCAGGGTTTTGGCGTGATATCAGCGGCAGCGTTGACAGTCATCAGGAGGGTGGCTTTGGCCACTGTAGGCCCAGTAGATGGTCAATGAGCGCGCACTCATGGGATAAGTATGCGATAGGAAGAGCAAAGTCTCTGCTGTCATAGGCCCATGCAAATGCGACGTCGTATGCAAATGAACTTTCGACCCCCTGGCGTGCGTATTTGTATGGATGGTGTGGACAGCAGATTAATTGGGCGCAGGCACTATTCGTATTCCATTCACGACGCCCTGTTTTAGAGACAACAAGGCTTCAAGAAACTAATCTTGGGCCCCGAGTGGGAGTCGAACCCGCACCCCTGAGTCGTATCCAGTTCTGTTATCTGTCATTTTCACTAGGTTTGTTTGGATGTGTCATGCCAGGGTGCCTGAGAATATGTGTCTGAAGTGAGCTATAAGATACCCTCATCCGAGTGCTTCTAATCGTAAGCCACACGCTACGCTGCACACGAAGTATGAAGTCTGCCTAACAGACAGCAAATATGCTCGCGTCATAGCGCTGAGATCACAATCACTTTACACTTTGGACCCGTCACCGTTGTGCCGTCGTCCCTCAACGTAGCCAAGTATACAAAGCCAGAGCAAAAGTACGCCAAGGTGCCCCACTACAGCATTCTCATCTGTTCAACTAGAAACCCAACAGAGCTGGAGCTGCAGACAGAAACTCCGCAGAAGGCACCCAGGCCAGAACTATCTTCAGCTCGAACTACTGTACAAGCCGACGGCCAGTACTAGCGTTACGTAAGTTATCACAAAAACGTGTGAACATTGAAAGCGGCAGAAGCCAGTTCAAAACTGAACTTTACACTATACACTCACGCGCACATAGTGGACGTAAAACCTACTTTTACCGCTTCCTATTTGGCTTACTGTATCCGTCTGCGACCGCCCAGTGCGGGCGCCTACGCAACGTATGGCCCTTAAAAAAAAATAAAAAAAATATAAAAAAAAATAAAAATAAAAAAAAAAAAATAAAAAAAAGGTTTTTTTTTTTTCTTTTCAAAAAAAAAAAAAACAAAAATGGCCTGGCGACACAAACAACAAAAAACCCCAAAAAACATCGAAAAAAGTTCCTTCTGATTAAGTCACTCCTTGTATGCATAGCATTACTAAATCGAGGGGAGGTGTTTGAGTCCGAAGTGAATGCTTATTTGGTGAATCATTTCGAAAAACCATATTTATAATCACCCAAGAGGAAATTTTTCGCTGATTTGTTTTACATTTGAAGTTCTTTCTTTGAATTGGCACTTGTCGGAGAAACGGATCAAATTGTGGTTTCATGGCGAAAACGTACGATTACTTATTCAAACTGTTGTTGATCGGTGATAGCGGTGTGGGAAAAACATGTTTATTGTTTCGGTTTGCTGAAGATTCTTTCAATAATTCGTTTATTTCGACGATAGGTGAGTGAAGAATTTATATTCTCTTTTTGACATCAGGGCACATTTTTCGGACTAACGTTATTTGCTTTCGACAATAACAAGTCTCGCAGTATAGATTGCGCAGGTTTTTTGAGATACGGCAATTTATTGTATAGCTTTTTTTTCAGGAATCGATTTCAAAATCCGAACCATAGAGCTTGATGGGAAAAAAATAAAGTTACAGATTTGGTGAGATCTCTTTTTATTTATTTTCTCTCTCACCTGTCGGACTTTAGAATTTTTTGATGCCTTGGTAAAATAAGCGAGCGCATTTCGGTTTGGTAACCCAGTTAGTTTTGCTGTAGGGACACGGCGGGTCAGGAACGATTCCGTACCATAACAACGGCTTATTATCGTGGCGCTATGGTAAAGGAATTTTTAGCACATTTTATCTAATTTTTCATGCCTGCTGTTCAATTTCAGGGAATTTTGCTAGTTTACGACATTACGAATGAAAAGTCGTTCGATAATATCAAAAATTGGATACGTAACATTGAGGAGCACGCATCTGCCGACGTCGAGAAAATGATTCTTGGTAATAAGTGCGACATGAACGATCGTCGACAAGTTTCCAAAGAACGAGGGGCTCAGGTAAGGGATAATTTATCGATTGATTCGGATCGTTCAGTTCTATATCGTACCAGTCCAGCATCAACCAATCCGTCTATCCGGGTGGATCCGTTCGGGGAAACCGACCAAAACTGTGGGTCGGTCGGGTCGCGAACTTTTCAAATACTCTGGCGTTGTATCGAGCATTTCTCCGTGTAGGCAGCTAGAATTCACCGTTCAACGGACTAGAGGGGCCGTCTATTCTACTTTTGACCCGTCTCCACCTGTCGCCAACTGTCCACCCTCCACTCTACGAAGTGATGTCCCCAAACGAAGCCCACAAAGAACAGAGATCTTGTAGCTGAAGTACCTACATAAAAATTTGAAATTCTGCGCCATCAGAGCAGCAAAAGGGAAAATGAGAGACTATCACCACTTATTCCCGAAAGGATATTTCAGAAACTGACAGCTCTTGCATGCAGGCAGGGGTTCCACAGCAAGCATCCTCTCTTCGTCACCCCACGTCCCGCTGTCCGTTTGTGTCCTTCAATCCCTCCCCACTTCTGACTGACTCCCTTATCATTGATGGAGAGAGGACATCATGCGAGGGAAAAGATAAGCAGGCGACTACAAAGGGTCCCAGAGTGTTGGACTTCCTCCTTTGGTTGGTTGGAGTAAGCCCTAAGGTGATGCGAAAGGGCGAAAAGGCCAGCAATATCACTGTAAAACTAGTTTTGGAATTGGGATCCAAGTTAATATCGCGGTACACTCATCTCAATAGGACTTGGCCTGAAGGCTTGTGTGGGCACTAGAGCGTGAAATATAGTCCATGATTGGACTTGTTGATAACGTTTCCGTCGGATGTCACGAGATAGGCTTTGGAAACAACGCATATCTGCCCATCTGCGCGTATAGTTCAAGTGCCCGAGTGGTTCGTTTTAGTTGGCCATCGAATACGGCATCAAATTTATGGAGACGAGCGCCAAAGCTAACATCAACGTCGAAGACGCATTTTTCACGCTCGCGAGAGATATCAAAGCTAAAACTGAAAAGAATTTGGTAAGTTCAAGAATTAGACATTTTTCTTACATTAAAGCGTCTTCTCTTTTAGCAAGCATCCACAACGCAATCCGCTGCTTATGGACGACGACTACCAGCTGGTTCGCAAAGTCAGCAATCAAAACGATTGTCATTTTTCAGCGGTTGGAAGTGCGCCATCTTGTAAAGGAGGACTGTTGAACATTTTCGTGTTATTTTTCTCGCTCTTGCGTCAGTGCAATGCGTACAATGACGATAATCAGCGCTTCGTAATGAAAATTTTTCGCTTTCTGGTTTGGTATACATAATGTTTGCAAGCGGGATTGCCCTGGTTGAATTATAATTATCCAATTAAGCCTTTTGCACAGAAATATTTATTAGAGTAGAACGCGAAATCAGATGCAAAGGCATATTATACTGTAAAATGCATTGGAATATCGTATGTTACATTGTAACAGGAAACCTGCCTCGTGTCTTCAGTGCACATAATACAGAATCAGCAGAAGGTGATAAATTCCAGTTAAGGAGCTCCAGGTCCTAAAATCGAAAATAATGTTGAAATGAGGCGAGAAAATAAATTAGTTGGCTTAAATTTAGGGGCTTACATTAGTTGGATAAACTCGGAAAGAAATAAACAAAGTTCATGCATGAAGCGGAAAATGATTTCCGCTAATTTTCCCGGACAATAAATTTTAAATTTTTCCCGATTATTTTCGCACTGTCGTACGACTACTCAGTTAACTCTGATTCATTGACCTCCAACATAATCAAGAAATGCACACAAAATGATGGTGACTCATAATTTGGAACCTCGAAATGCAATCTCTGAGGTTGCTAGAATTTGGGTTGAAAATTCTTATTTTCCCAGGTTTCCCAGGCACTTCTCGGATTCCCTGACTATCAAAGACAGGGCTGGTAAGGACTTACCTGATATCGCTCTACCATCGCAGGCCACGATCTTGACCTTTCCCGCGTGTAAGCTTTCTCCCATTTCGCGAAAATCTACTGTCTCCATGACGAACGTCCATACATTGTCGCAAAAACGGTAAGTCACGAGTTGCTGCGCCTGAAATTGGGAAAAACTGTGACGAGGAAGGACTCCGAAGGCTAGTCAACTGGATTTCTATGGAGAAGACAGTCGAGGATAAGTTACCGAGACCACAGGTCATCATCCCCACACGTACACACAGCTTAGAATGCTTATTTTCTTATGTCTCGCCTATCCCTCAGACATTTTTCAAGTCTAGAAAATTTTTTGTGACCCTCTTTTGCCAGATCTCAAAATGAGGGCCTACTCAGGTCAAAACATGAGGTCGGAATTCCTCACGCTTATTTGTAAATTGTGGACAAGCTTGACCGTGGAGCTTTAGCTAAAATAAGATTCGTAAATTCATCCCCAAAGCTCTAGCCATGGCAAAAGGAGGGGGACAATGGAAAGCACACGGCATGGCATAGCGACGACAAGGCACCGATTCCGACCTATAGCAGCACTTACCCGAAAATGTATCTTGGACCTAATCTTGGTTGATAAGGCTCGGTTGATCACTCGGTCGAACTGCGAGACCACTTTCAGCGCCAATTGAGGGGTGATTTGACCATTCTAAAATAGGGTGTAGATCATCTATACTGTATAGGCTACAGGATGGCTTCGTCACGAAAAATTTAGGGTAGGTACCTGAATCAGTTCATCCAGTGTTTCCTGTAATGTCGCTCCTAGCGTCGTGTTTCTGTACATTTGATACGCCATAGTGATTGGGCTGAAAATGGGTGCAATTATAAATTGTACCCAGCACATTTTAATTTCAGACCCGTACCTTTGTCAGTTCTTCGTTTGGATCCTTAAATTCTGAGTGAGCACAGACGCCGAAGATTTTATCTTTACAGTTTGGATAAGAGAAAAAACTAAAAAGGGATTATTGATATCAGGTTAATAAATCACGAAAACGGACAGCGCAACTCGAGCGGAGAGGCCTGCGCATTTTATATGGGGCCGTGGTACCAACCCCACATTTCTGACATATTCATCACTCACTTTAAACGTTAATTTAAAAAATAAGAGATTTCAATTTTTTTGAACTTCACAGTTTGGTTATTTTTTAGTCTGAGAGGATTTTGATTTTATAAATTAATGAATATGAAAAATTTCCATTTTTAAACGAGTGTGGAATACTGTTGTAAAGATGACAGCCGTGTGGCGAAGAAACTGTAACTGTATTTTCGACTGCGTGACATTGTGTGGTTAAATTGCGTTCGGGTGGTCCACACAACGTAGGCGGCAAGTTTTGTACTAATTGCTAATTGATTAACGAATGAAGATGACTGATCCAAGTGTCGCCGGAGCGGCTCAAGCCCTGGCGCAGCATTTGCGATCAACTTTCCCATCGGTGCCCTTCGACACGATTTGTGCGATTACTGCGCAAGTAAGGAATTCTGTTTGGTATCTACGGGTCTGTGATAACGATAAGAGTTAGGGGGTAATAAGACAGGCCGGTGCCAAAATTAAGTTAGGTGGGCCTGTGTACGTAGCTGCTGATGGTGTCTCAAAGTCTTGATTTTCCTAGCGTAGCGATCAATGAGCGTGACTGTGTTCGATCTGATAACCATGGTCTTTTTCAGCACGCATCTGATCCGCACAAATGTTGGGATCTTGTTCGTCTTGAATCGAGTCGGCCAACTTCGACTGAACCGGTCACACAAAATTACTCGAACGGTGCCAGGGAAGGTGTGATGACTGAGCGGCCCTACGCCTGGGTTCCGGCCTCGTTGGTTCGCCCACGTGGTAGCTACGTGATAAGGCGATCACAAGATTCTCCTCTGATGCAAAGCGGTGCTATGCGGGACACTCGGTCGTGCACTCCACCTCGTGTTCCCCCCGCTGCGGGCCAGCAACATATGAGTCCGCCAATGGCAACGTTCGGCCCATTGGCTCGTCCTCAAACACTGGATGTTCACTCGGTGCTTCATCATCGGTCTCATTCACCCGTTGCGCAACATCGACTACCAATGAATGCCGAGATGGTGCAATCTTGTCCTGGAACACCGACCGGAAGTGTGCCCTCCAGGACGTCGGTTGGATTTGGAAATTTGCCCGCTTTGAAAATAAATTATCAAACGAACGGTTCTCAAATAACGTTGTCCCCATCGCCGGCACCCAATTCACCGACATTGGTCCTCTCTAGTCAATCAGGACCGGGCGGCAAACCGATATTCTATCAGTTGACGAGATCCCCGTTGCAAGGGTCGCAGGGCTCGGTCGGTCCTCCACCCGGCTGGCAATTCGTTAGACAAGGCAACACGGATGCGGAATCGGCTGTGAGTAATTACCTTGTCTGCCTCTAATGACTCTATATATTTGTTGTTTCAGCAACGTGCGGCAAGTCAACAATCAACTTTGTCATCGAACAGTGGCCTTTATCGTGATCAGCTCCGAATCAGCGCCGATAATTTGACTGATGAAAGCGGCCCTCCCTCATTGTCACCGGGCGGCAGTACGCAAGGAACGGTCCGACCTCCTGGACCTGGCGCTGTTCGATCGCATTCACCCAATATCAGAATTTCGTTGGATCCACGAGGCGGTGGTGCCATAATAAGCGGCGATTCTGGCCCGGGCTATAGCGCGGCTCGTATTCGACCTCGAGTCACGTTCACTCCAGTCGTCTCAATTCAACCCAATTATCATCGCTCGACTGCCGCTTTCACAGTTTCCTTGAGACAGCCCGCGCCTCAATCTCCCGCTTACGATTCAAGTACGCTCGTCAAAACGGCAGCCATCACCAACGCTCAAGCCGAGGAATGTTTGAAAAGTAAGGAATTTTTGTTAATAAGACATTCAGCAAATCGTATTTCCGGTTTAGGCGTCTTGTCACATCAACGATCGCGATTGGCCGATATGAGGAAGGCGATGGCATCGGCGAGGAATAGGTTGGAGGAATTAAGGATGGACGTGGATCTGATGGAAAAAGATTTGATGCGACACCGAAAGCACTCAGTCAGCAGTGCCGCCATTAGCGTAAGTGTGTTATTCTTGATAAATCACCTGCTGCTGCCCCGAATCCTTGACATTTTTGTTTACGAAACCCCAGCCCCTGGTCCGGGGGGGTGTTACAAACTTTTTAACAGGGTTCATACAAGGCGCGGAAAATGATTTTTCCAGACAAAAATTGAAATTTTCCCCTGCCGTGAATTTTCACGATTTGGAACCTCCAAATGCAATGATTCAGGTTTGCCTAATTTTGGCTCCCAATTTCCTATTTTTTCCTGAGTTTCCAGACACTTCTTGGACTCCCCGAATGTTTAAAACTTGACTGACCCCTGCTTGCGATCGTACTGCACGCAATCGCTTGTGCACACGGCTTGGAGGCAGCAATGTACATTAGACAGAGGAGACCTCACTCAGGTCACGTTTTCTAGCAGGGGCACAAGTCTGACAGCTTGGCACTTGAGATCGGTCCAAGGGCAGAGTTCTATTTTTCTAGCGGTGTCTTGGACTTGGCTCGCTTCGTGGCCAGGATCTTGGACTCACGTCATCTCGATTTCTAACGGGGGGGGGGTGGGGGGTGATCTTCTACACATCATGAATGTTGATCTCGCACAGGGGCGCATTTTGGAACGCAGTGTACAATAGATTAGTTAGCCAAAGGGAGAAGGGTCCGGGAAAAAACTGGCCGATTTTGCCAAAAATGAGCTTAATACGAAATGACCGCTTGGCTAGGCAGAATTTGCATGAATTTCATTTTTTGGTGGATGAATATGTACAGTATTTCTTACTACATTTGAGAAAAATTTTATCACTGAAGAAATTGAATAACGGAGCCTTCTGCTAGCGACAATCCATTCATTGCTTGTGAATCACTGCCGTAGAGGCAGGAGTGAAGCGTGATCATATGCGGTCAGTTACATTAGAATTTCCTTTTTAGGATGAAGATATGACTTCTCTGCACAAGGAGACTCGCGAATTGCAAGCCGAGATCCAAACAATGCTGAAGGAGTTGGAAATTCATCGACTGAATGCAGGTTCGTGCGTGTTTGGTCCCGGGTCCTGCACGGATATGGAAAACCAGTTTCGTTCTTCATCTGCTAGAGATGCTTATTGCCTCTCCTCACCCATGCCAGGGCCTTGGTTTCTACTCTATGTGATGCCATTTCCGCATCTTCAGAAACGAGAGGTGGCAATGCGGATGGGCTGGACAATCGAGTCGCCGCTGTCGATCGCCTTACTCGTACGTATCTTCACTGTTTCAATAGGCTTGTATGCACTCTAGGCTGGCTTTTCAGTTGAGCTACGAGCAACGAATGTCGACGCACCGAAGGTCGTGTGCGATGGTGAAGCGGTGGGCGAGGCGGAACAATGGTCTTGTTCATTTTGCACTTTCCGTAATCACGTTGATCTGCCCGTTTGTGAATGCTGCGAAATGCCACGCGTCACTGGTGAGTGGTTCTTTGGCACGGTGATCATGCATGGGGCTGGTGGTGAGGGAGTCCTGGATTGAGGGATCGTGAACAAGTGCCTGAAACCACTATCTGATCGAAAGATTGGCAGTCTGCAAGCGAGCTCTCTGACACCTGAGATGGCGGGTCACATACCTCGAAGGTATTGAAGTATACCCATTCAGCCTTCCGACCTGGGTCGCTGTGCGGGGATCGATTGACAAACAAGTCTCTGCTCAACATTGACCATAGGATCGGAGTACTTTCGAATTTTAAGGATGGAATCCTTTGACCATTGGATGAACGTATGAACAAGTGTGATGGGGAACTCATTTCCCGACCAGCAAACCCCCCACTTGCAACAGGCCTAACTGAGTTGTGGTTTCAGGCAACTTGTCTTCTTTGTCACCTGGACTGCCCTGACAACGTGCTCGCTTCGTTGACGCCGAACTCGGCAGACTCATCTTGAGCCTTGCCCGTTTCATGACCGAGTGTGGGCGTACTAGTGGCGGTGCTGTGTATTAACTGTGTGCCCTCGCTAAACTGCATCTTTCTCGTAGATGAGGACGGTTGGCAGGTAGTCTACGATATAAGCCCGTCCGCATTCGAATAACAACGAATCCTGTTGCTGATAGAATCTCAAATTGCTAACGTACGTTATTTTCTGTTGCCCTTTGCTTTGCCTCGGTTGGCCTGACTTTTCAAAGTGCTCTTTCAATAAGCTGTTCTTTTTAGATGGCGGTGGCGTGTGAATACGTGTGTTGACACCAACGACAGCTCGACAATGTTTCACTTTGCGTCCCTCTTGAAGAGCTTGTACAGCTAGGACTGGGGACGCCCCGAGAAGGGTATGCTGGACCGACTGGCTATTTGTATGTACTGTAGTTGCCTCGCGTGCCTTTAGCTTGTTGGAGATTTCATGAGCGTTGAGCGTGACATGATATTTAGCAGCCTTGAACTTACCTTACTCGTAGCCGACCTGTTGATCAGATGGGGTTTCCGGGTCTTCCTTCAATCAGTCGATATGGCCTTAAAGGGTTGCTTTCGACGAGGTGTCCCTCCAAAAATAGGACGCAATTTCGTGGTGCCTTTGTTCTGGCAGATTGTGAATAGTGATCAAGTCAAGGAAACGTTCTGTTCAGGTGGTTTCACTAATCACAATTTCCAAGCCATATAAAACGAAAACATTACGGTACATATTATAATAACCAAGAGGCGCGTGCATGCTCAGTCCTCATCCCTGCAACAAATGAAATCGACGGTTGGGTGTACAATAACGGCTTCACTTCTAAAACCTCAAATACGTAGGTGCAGAAAAATGACATATTCCTCCACCGCGCATGCAGCACAAAACAACACTTACAATTGTAGGGTAACAGGTATAAACGAAATGCATCTAATTACTCGTGAAATACTTGTGTATGTTAAAACCAAGATAAGAACGACAATGTCCCGTACGACGGTCAATAATTCAAATCAGACGACGAAATTATTCTGCCGATGAAGAAACGATCTAAAATCGAAATGATCTTGTCAAACCTGTGCTAAACCAAATATTAGTTAAAAAACGGAACCCCTCAAGATAATATGGTATTGATAAGGAATATGTAAACACGCCCCTCGTCAGTATCGAAATGTCAACGCGTTCAAGAATGATAACAGCTCCTTCCTACGCTGATATAAGTTTAAGTGAAGGGCAGTCGTGGGAGGAGCACGTGTTACACCGCGCTGTCCATTACTGCAACATAACTGATGGCGAAACCGAGGACAGCCAGACAGCCAAACCTTGATCTGCAAGCCCATTGAAGACAGCTGCAGAAAAAGGAGCTAGTCGAGGGGCGCTAGTTGCGGGCACTGACATCAGCAGACCCTTGAGGGATTCTCAGGCATCAAGCATAAAGTTTGACCGACGTCCTCCTTGCCCAATACTTGTAACAGAGTTGGAACGGTGAGTGGACTTCATCGCAGAATAGCTCACTCCACCCTTAGGTTTCTTCATCCTCCACCGTAGACTCCACCCTTAGGCTTCTCGAAATCCTCTATCTTCTATCGACCAACAAGCAATGATTTACCGATTTCACTGTTCCCTTAATAAAATCTTTGCGCTGCGATAAATCGAAATCAGGGTATTTGGCGTATACCTAAAAGAGCACACTTGATTTCCGATCAAGTAAATAAATAAGCCAGAAACCAGGTTACCTTCCGGCAAACGTCCCGCATTGTTATTTCTTCTAAATTTGCCCCTTTCAGTAGTTCCTTGATGGTCGACTTCAAAGCATCGTCCTAAAACAACGGATTTAGGGTCAAAGCAGACATTTACTACCCTATCGCCTTCCAACAAACATGACCAGAATTCACACAAAACTGACTTACTGTAGGAGGACTTTTCTTTGCCGCACCCTTGCCGCGAGATGGTTTCTTTGACGTAGAGGCCGCGTCACTGGCAGCTTCCTTTTTCGCCGGGGCTTTCTTGGCTCGCTTCGCTTTCGGCTGTTCCTGCGGAACACAAATCGTTCCATGCAACCATAACACTCCAAATATCTCAAATTTACCACTTCACTATCTTCTTCATCTTCTTTCTCCTCAGAATGCTCGGTCGTATTGCCACCTTCATCAGTCTCCGATGCATCGCCGCCACTGCTGGTAGCTGCTTTCTTTCCTCGGCCCTTGCCAGAACCCCGCCCTTTGCTTTTCGCTGCCCCTTTTTCTTAAAGAAAACCCGTTAACGAAACAATTACAAAATAAAAACCAACTTTCAAGACTCACTCTTTTTCGCTTGCGGCACTTTCCGTCCGCTGTCGCTTGGTTTTACCAAAAAATCCACAATCGCGCTTTGCAAATCTTCTTTTTTCCCGCTTCTCTCCAATCCCAGAATTTCACAAATCTGCTTCAGTTGCTTCATAGTCCAACTAAAACGAGACTCGTTGAAAAACTTTCTCAAATTACGGCACCTTACACTCACTTGTCAGTCTGTTTCAATTTCTTTGCGTACCCATCGGAACCTTTCTCAAAATCAAACCCATTGAATGTTCGTAAATGTTTCCGAATCTCATGATTCTAAAAATTAACTCAAACTTAAACTGAATGAACCAATTTACTAGAACACACTCACCGTTCCAGCACGACCAAAGCAGAGCCTGTGCAGTGGCTTCAAATCGGCCGCCAGCGTTTTTGTTATCATCGCCTCAACTGAAATTATGAGAATTCAGGGCTAAAAGGCATTGAAATATCCCAGACGGCATAGAGTGAATAAACATACCGTAAGGAATATCGGCTAGTTTCGTCCCCGAGCCATGTGGAAGTTCTACCGCTTCTTTGTGCGTCGTCTGCGCAGCCAGCATCGTTGAATCGAGCCTTTCCACTTTCTGTCGATGACGTTTGCCTTCGACAATTAATGGCGTCTCGTACAACGCTGAAAAGTCAATGAAGGGTGCAATATTCAGTGATTGAACTAGATCCCTGTTAAAGCAGCCCCACCCCTGACAAATTCTCGTTCGTTAATGAAGCGACAACGAGTCGATTTTCCCCAAAATCATACTGAAACTTACGAGTTTTCTTTTCTTCATTGTCAGAAGGAGCCTGAACACCCGATGGCCCGCCTTCGTCCGTTTTTGCTGCTTTCGTGGCCGCAGCTTCTGGCTCCTTAGCCGCAGCTCGCTTTCGTCCAGGCTTCCGCGGAGCCTTATCTTCGGCTGGCTTCTCTTCCTTCACTGGTTCCTCTTGTTCGGGCTGTTTCTTTTCGGTTTCGGTCTCCTTGCCTTCTACTTCTGGCTCCGCGTTGGCATCGTTTTGCTGTTTCGCCTTTCCACGAGCACCACCACCACCACGTTTTCCTTTCGGGGCACCTCGTCCACGAGCAGCTGGTTTATGCTCGGCCGATGGCTCATCAGTTGACTCTTCTCCCGCCTTCTCCTCTATTTTTTCTTCTTTCTTTTTTTCAGGCGGTTCCTCTTCATTCACGGGCAAATCTATTGACGACGTGGATGTAGTATTTTCACCCACCTTGACTTCTTCCTTCTCCTCTTCCTTCTCTTTGGACTTCTCCGTTTCTTCTGGCTGTTTCTGGCTTTCTAGTACCTTTTCTTCCGACGAATGATCTTCTCCATTTGGTTTGTCACCCTTGTTTGTCACATCGTCATGTGAATTCGTTAAAGTTTTGGTCGTGTCATTGGCCAGGTTATCCGGCGCTAGCTTTGATTCAACCGCATCCATCACTTTATCCTACAAAAAAACTGGGCCTTCAAATGTCGTGTGTACTTGAACAAGCACGCCCCCAAGATTTGCTTGCACGCTAAATATGATTCCAACTTCACCATTAACTGATACTGTATGTGTTATTATTGGTTGTGAATCACGATAATGCCTCACATTCTTTCCACTTCTTTAAAATTTCCAGATGAAGAATTAGGGACACGCTGGCCGTCATTTACCGGTCAAGTAACAGGAAACATTTGCATTTTTCTGCTGTTTCCACAGTACCTATCCGCCCGGTACTGTAACGCTCCGCATTCTTATACCATGTGTAGGCCTATACCTACCTATTTCTCAGCATCCCTGCAAGAAGGCGTGGGTACATATCTGCAGGAACAGTATGCCAAGGCTAAAGGTGTCCCCTATACTTATCCAATAGACCAAGGCCACAAATAGCCTCCATCTTTTCTTTCAGGTGCCTACATTACAGTACTGCTGTAACTCCAGCGATCGAAAAAGGTGACAACTGAGGATTTACGCCATACAGACCAACGTTACCAAGACAAAACCAAAAAAGGAAAAGCCTGCACAAGGAAGCCAACTGCTAAGCCCCCGCAGAACATTGCTGTTTGGCCCAGAGCCAATATTTTGCAAAGCGTCTTCTAACAACATCATTAACTGCAACACAACAAACAACAGCAAATGTAATATTACCTTTTCTGTGGTGTTATTCACTTCCGCCATTGCAAAATTTAAGGATTCAATAAAATAAGTCAATTTAGTGACAAATAATGCGTTTAATGAAGACTCGATAAACAACCCTAGCGAACACGCAGCCGCAAAAAAACGAACTACCAAGCGACGCCACAAAAACGCACGCCACATCGGGCGGGAACGGGTGTTAAGACTGCTTATGACAACGCGACTTTTGTGCGCGGGATTTTTAAGCTTTTATGATCGCAAATCCCAACATGGAATCCAGACGCATAAAGCAAACCTAGATCTCTTACACTCCGCTAAAACAACCCAAAATTTAACCTCGAAAATTTTCCCAACATAAAATAGGCTTTTTATACAAATAGAGAAGCCATGCAAGCACACAAATCACAAGTCCCATTTCTAGACATGGCCACCTCCACGACCAAATTGGCGTCCTCTATTCCTCGGTGCATACTTATGATGCTGATGTCTGCCACTGCCGTACGGTTGCGATGAAGGCTCGAAGTACTGCGGGTCCGGGGGATGATATCGATGCAACCTGCCCTCACGCAGTGCCGACTCTGAAACACACACATGTAGTTGGGGGGGGGGGGCACACTAGCACACATGCACTTACCCAAGTGAGCACCGTGGTGCATGGGCGCTGCTGCTGTCCCGGGCCCGTGATCATACTCGAACACAGATCCAGTGTCCCCCGCACCAGCTGCCCCTGCAGCATACGAATGGCCGCCTGGTGCGAACGTGGAGATCGAATGTGGTGGTGG
Organism: Mesodorylaimus sp. YZB2_4; assembly: GCA_030248295.1. Classification (NCBI taxonomy): domain Eukaryota; kingdom Metazoa; phylum Nematoda; class Enoplea; order Dorylaimida; family Dorylaimidae; genus Mesodorylaimus; species Mesodorylaimus sp. YZB2_4. Next base: position 170,060 of record JASANH010000082.1, on the reverse strand, counting down.
CGGGGGCGGCAACGGCATCACGCCACCGTAGTTCGAATGCTGCTGCATTGGGTAGTGCCCTGGCGGTGGTTGAGACAAAAAGGCTCGCGGAGATTGCAACGAGGCCGCTGGTGCTGGCGTGTTCACACCTGGCCCAAACGGGGGATTCGGACGGTATGGGTTCGCAGGTGGGGTCAAATGCTGAGATGACATATCCGATGCCCAATTCGAATTGTTGGCCGATGTTGGAGTAGACGCCGATGCGAATTCGGGATTCACGGGATAATGCATATGAGCCGCATTTTCAGCAGGAGCCTGCAGCGGTTGGCAAGTTTTCTGAAAAGAAAATCATCAGGATCATTTTCGACCCCACCACTAAATCCACATCACACAACTGGCTATATGGTGCCTGCATTCGAAATGCCCTTTATGAAGAAAGCATCCTTAAAGGCCAATATTGGAACAAACCCTTCCGTATCCCCGAACTAATACCTGCTGCCGTGGATCCAGCTTCATCTTCTTCGGTGGTGCTTCAACGTTAAAACTGCCCCCATTTGATGCTACAACAGCCGGAGGATCGTTGAGAAAACTTTGGTTAGTGGCTAATTTCATTCCTAAAATCGATCAATACACTGTTTAGCTGGCTATAAGCACGATCGCTTCCACAGCAATACCTTCAATAGCTGTTTCCTGCGGCACTGCTGGTCGCGACTGATTCGGAATACTCGAGAATTTTACTAAAATATGAAAAGCTTTTCGCTGATTTAATACTGCATTTAGAACTGCTACGAGGCGCGAGAAGCAATGACGGATTGGCGAAAAATAGTCAGTTCAGGATCAACAATAACTTTGCACACTGTATTTGCAAAGCAGGTGCAAAGTGTAAAGTTATCACAGCTCGATCAGGCAGTGCAAAGCTCATGTATTGTCGCTTATTCGTACTCACCATCATCGTCGAGATCCATATCGACAGTTTCCAACTGGTCCGAATCTTTCTTTGGAACTAGAATACACCTCAATGGTCTCAACGACGGCACAATAAACCATGGCGCTCCATACCTGTTCCAGCTGGCGGCCTATCCGAAACTGAATCATCATACGCATTTGGTGATGGGTCCACGGGCGACCCCGTGTACGTATAGTTCCCAGATTTTTGCATCTTCATCAGTTTCTGGCGAACGGCTTTGACGCCCGCACCAAACTTCTCATAGGCCTAGAAATAAGACAGATAAGGAGACGAAGCACTTGACAGCACATCAGGATCCGAGACCGGCTTTGGACTTAACACCTAAGTATTCTTCGGAGCATACACCCACACTTATCTGCGATAAGCACCGGGTGTGCAGAAAATCTTGCAACTAAACGCAGCGGGACCCTGCCTGTCAACGTTACAATATTTTCTGCACTTCAGACAACAGATTTCGGTCTCTAATGACCAGTCTTGTCGGGGAAACATGCACGTAAACACCGAAGTATGGACCTAGGAACAGGGTGGGAGCGGGGGTATACAGTATGTGCAAAAACGAGACCCGCAGTCAGAGGCCACAACGTTGCAACATGCACTAATTCATGCGGACTCACTGTTTGTACGATACCCGCCTCGTTCAACTGAGTTTCATAAAATATCTGCGCCCGTTCTAAGGCAATTATGAGCTGATGATGTCGTTTCAAACGTCGATCACATTCTTCCACGAAGTCGCTCCATTTTCTATGCGTCTGGTTTATATCGTCGACAAATCTCTGCCCTTCTTGGCGACCTGAAAAAGAGTACATTTCAGCGACGGTCATTTCAATTTTCGCCGAAACTTACTTTTTAACAGCGCTTTTATGTCGCCATCGCTCGCCAAAGAGGTTGATGGCAGCAGAACACGAAGTCGCTCCACAGCGTCTGCACTTTTCTGATGCCGTTCCGATTCGCTGATCAAGGTAGTTAACTAAAAGAAAAAGTCAGAATTTGCAGACAAGTTCAGAAAACTAAACGTTCTTTTTAGCCAACAGATCCCTCTTTTAGTCAAGAATTACGAATGCAAGCTTACACTGAAGTCGTTCACAGCCGTGTCGCCGTCTCTAGTGTCGGGAGGGGGACGTGGTTCCGAGGCGATGACTGCACTCGAGCTATTGCTGCCGCTGGGTGTCGAACTTTCTGCAAAAAGATCGGATGATCAACGAGGTCACATCAAGTTAGTATGGTAAAAGAAGCAATTTCACCGAGGATAGATTTAAATTCTTTGATCGTCGTTGATTCGAAAACATTGCGTTCGTCCCAAATAGTCAAAATCCGTTCAATGTTTTGTCTAATTGAAGCGGTTCTACAACAGAAAAAACCCCTCTTCTTCGTAGTGGTCCTCATCAAGATTAAATCGAACTGTCGGGCAAAAACATTGCGTTACCTCGAAAATAAAATAGCCTCTTTCAACGCTGGTACGAAATTAGTCAAATATTCTTGACCCTTCTTCTTTCGCCCTTTCTGGCAAACATCGTTGGCCAAGTAGAACAAAGACAAACGTTGCTTATCGCTAGCTGAAAAAGAATTCTACGTTACTAGCTACTGAAAAAAAGCATAAATCGAAACGTACGAGCATTTTTGAAAATGTGCAACCAAGCGGACACGATAGAGGGCGCGTTTTCTCTGTGATGCAAACACCAGAGCGAAACAGTTTCCACGCTTTCCTGGGTCGGTTGAAGATTTTCTAATTTCTTCCGAATTGACTCTGGCGTCAACATGATTTCCCAAAAATCAAATCAAAAAACCGATGATGGACAGAAATGGAATTTCTTCTTCGACAATAATGGATTACGGTCAGTGTGTGCGATTGGTAAAATATTGTTTCGGCGTGACAGCATGGTTAGGAGGAAGAAGGCGACTCCAGTCCAGTTTTGTGGTGTTATTAATCGCCTCGTTATCAATAAAATATGTTACATTGTTGCATGGCCTTATTCGGTCTTGTTTCTTTTTGAATCTTCGAGTGAGATATCTATATGTTTAAAGGTCCTAGAACAGCGAAGCACATCTCCGCCGTTTGTATCGATCGCAAACTGTCCCTGGAGTAGTACAGAGATCATAGTGTCGCTGGGCCATTCTTTCATTGCACGCATGTAATTCTCTTTGGACGTTCGAAAAACGTGTCAGTCTAAATCAATGTTTAAATGCAAAGTGCACTTTTGGTGGCAGTCAATGACTGACCGATCCCCGAACTCACATTGCGGCCATCGTGCGCCCGCCATTCCTGTTGCTATTGACTCCAGGCAGAGGGCTGGCTGTAACTTGGCCGGAAGTGAGGGCGGTGGGGCTAAGCGCGTTTTGACCTCAAAATCTCTCTCTAGATCGCTTTCGGCAGCCTCGTTTCTGCCTTCTTTCGGTTTCGTATTGTGAAATGCCAATAACTCGTTTCCTTTTCAGATTCGCTTGCAACAGCCCTTTCACATGGTCAGTTTATCGAGGTCAGGTTATTTGGAAATTTATGTTCGCCAACAATGGCATCGTGTCTCGGTTACGCTGGACGAGACGGCACTCGTAATCACGGTCGATGATTCCGCGGGCACCGTGACCAGTGGAATCGATCAGCAACGATCACAATTCGGCACGGCCACCACGGCCGCATCGGTCAACGATTCGCCATCGGCGCCCGAGAATATCGCTGGCGAAAAACGATTTGTACGAATTGTTAAACAAGATGCCAATGGATTGGGTGTCAGTATTAAAGGGGGCAGAGAAAATAAAATGCCCATTTTGATCAGTAAAATATTCAAAGGAATGGCCGCCGATTTGACAGGTCAACTTTACGTAGGAGATGCCATATTATCGGTAAGTCATGCTGTTGTTTATCTCGACGTTTTTTGGAAATTTTGTGCTTTTTATAGGGTAAAGTGCCCTAATTCCTAACACTAGCCGTCAATTGATGTCTCTCTGTGACACTGTTGGGTGTATGTTGAAGTCATCCACATGGGTACTAGCATACCTGCTCAAGCCAGATTACTGAAGATTACGTAAATAGGGGGAAAATGCGGTTAAAAAAAATTGCCGGTGTGTTCGGAATTGGGGCCAGTTTAGGGCCTATAATATTTTCAATTTTTAAACTTTTTCTGAAATCTTTTTCTTGAGCACATGAGTATTTTATTTTTAACTCTGTCGAGGTCCTTGTAGACCCTTTTAACAAGCTCCTTTTTCCAAGTTTCCTGCTGTGCTAATCATTAAATTATCATCCGGCCGGGCCTTCGACATTTAAAAAACCTACATCCACATTCGTCGATGTGATAACTTTTAGTGCAATTTTAAAACTTGACCAGCCATCAAAATACTATGTTTAACTTGGTTTTATTCCCAAATCTAGCGGTCTTGCCATTTCTTTAAATAAGAATTCAAAAATACGATTCTAGGGGAATCTAAGCTGCTAAAAACCCTTTTCAATGCAAAGTCCACTTTTCTAATCTTCCTTTCGTATACTTCGGCAACTCTTTTTCAGTTTGATCGAAATGTCTTGCCCCAAACTTGACGGGTTAGCTGAGGACAGTCGTGTCGAGTGCTCTTTCCCATATCCTAACACTATTGAGGACCAAGAATCGATGTCGATATCTGATAGTTGGTGCCTAATCGAACACCATTGTTGTGTATTTAACAGGAAAGTATACTCTCGATATGGATTTTAGGTCAACGGTGAATCACTGCGGGATGCGACTCATGACGAGGCAGTACGAGCATTGAAAAGAGCAGGCAAAGTTGTCGATCTCGAAGGTACTCGTCTTTTTAGCGTGGGTCCAATGGCTAATTGTTTTCGTTTCAGTGCGATACCTTCGGGAAGTAATGCCCTATATTCGAAAGCAAAATGTGCTTAATGACGTCGGCTGGGATGACGATCCGTATTCCACACCCAAATCGACTTTAAAGGATAGAGCTCGAAATGACATTAAAGTAAGTGTTGATTGGTTTCCCATCGCTTAGATTCAAATTCATCGTCACTTTCAGATCGTACCTCTCAAATTGGCGTTCATCATTCGCGGGAGTCTTGTTCATCAAGATTCCGATCAGCGCCTGATCGAGCTTCTCTCGCCGAATGCCAGACATACGTTGACACTGCGGTGAGGTCTTATCTTTTATTTCTATGAAAATCAGAATTCTTCTGTTGATCCAATTTTGCAGTTTTCTGCTTTCTCAAGTTTTCTTGGGTTTCTTAAGAGTTTTCTTCTGATTATCACTCCCTCTTTTTGCAGGTGTTCGAGCAGTCACGAGGCGGACGCCTGGTTCCAATCTCTTCATTCTTGCGCCGAATCGCTGCTAACTCAAGGAAACGCCGAAGTGAATCTGATGCTGGGCGGTAGTCCCGAAATAAAATTGATGGGATGGTTAGCTGAGAAGGTAAAATTTTTTGTTCAACATCTAAATTCAACGTTTTCTCAATTCTTTTAAACTTTCAGGTGCAAAATCCGGATGGTACGCTTCAATGGCGCGCTGTGTTTGCGGCTGTGACGCAAAACGATCTTTTATTCTACGATCACGTGCCCACATTGAAGTCCGAGTGGGCTAATCCAAAATGCACGCGGCCATTGATTGCTACCAGGTTAGTACAGTTTGTGGCCCGTGGAGGGGTAGTGGGTGACTGAGTTGGCTGTTTCAGATTGGTACACACAACCAGTCGTAGTAATCCCGTCATCAGTGGTCTTACTGATGTTATCTCATTCACCACAAGAACTGGTACGAAGCAAGGAATCGAAAATCATATACTTCGAGTAAGTGTCTAGTGTCCCATGGGCAACGCAAAATCGATTCTAAATCGATATTTTTCTTTGTTTTCAGGCAGAAACACATCGAGATTTGGCCATCTGGGCAAAAACCATTGTACAGACAACGTACGAGGCGTGCGTTCTAATTCGAGAAGTCTCTTGTCGTAAGTCGCCTTCATTTTTGTACTCATTTGCACAAGTACAGTGATGCAACTTTGTGTTGCAGCCTGTGTCTGGCAGGGACGCGATTGTCGACTCGTTCTACATTACGAAGATGGTCTGATATTGATGGCCAACGTGTCCATGGCACCGAGCCAGTTCAACGGCCCATTGGCCTCGTCAGTGCCACAAATTTATTGGAGAAATCCCTTCGAAAGTATTAAGTCCACGGGAGATGACGGGCAACGATTTTTTTGGATCGATTTTGGTGGTGAAGTGGGAGAGCAGGTACGTTTGGACTGTCCTGTACCGGGCCTCCGTAACCGAGCTCCTGTTCAGGAATTGGATCTTCTCGGATCACCGAAGCCAGTCGTTTTTATTCTGCACAGTTTCCTGTCCGCCAAAGTCTATCGAATGGGCTTGTACGCATAGACTGGCCATGGAATCGATTCCGCAATCTGATTCTTTCTTTCGGCGCTTTCTCGGCCGTGTGGTGGCAGATGGTGTGGGCTAGTACCGCTTCAGTTTATACCAGCTCACTATTTATTCTTTCCCTTTCCTATCCCAGCTCATTCAGCCTTTTCGTGTTGCTGCGCTGTTGATATTGGGTGTTGATTGGTGATCATGGTACAAGAGCGTTTTATGAGATTCTGGTCGGTTCAGAAGTGCTGTTCACATCACCTCAAGCCCGGCCCATCTCCATCCACCAAGACATACAAAAATATTTTAATTCCCAAGCAAAACGCGAAAACAACTTACAATAAGCCCCGCAAGATCAAGCCAATAAGGCAACAAGTAGATCATAGTTACCACATCTCACTGCTTCAATAAACCCTTGCCAGAAGTGGGTGTAGTTTTGGTTGGGTCAGGGTAATCATCGAATTGCCACCAGTCCTTCTCATCGCCTTCATGGCAATGATCGAGTAATACTTTGCGACGCTGCTCGCAGTACCTGAAGGTGACGCGACTATTAGGCACTCGAGTGAGCCGAACAGCAACTGGCTATTCCCGTACTATGGAGGCACTGGACAATGTTCAAGTCACACCCCCTTACTTATCGTTAGTCTATCCACGACCACGAAAAGAAATTTTTGCATCTTTAAAAAGTTCAAAAACCTTTCCCAGTTTAGGTCAAGAAAAGGTTACAACTGTTCCAATCAGACTTGAACGGGCACATCCAGAAACTGTTACACCCCATCAATGCATGAGTGGTTGCTGATATCAAAATTAGCTTGACTCACTCTTCATTATAGTGCATGCAGTTATGATAACCACTTTTTGAACGACGCATCGCTCTAGACCGGAACTCACAAGGGAACATCACCAACCACCAAAATCGAACTTGGCAAACCAATGATTGTAATTTGTTCCCGTCAAGCCAATTAACCAGCAGCGATCAGCGCCACTGTGGGTTTTTAGACAGCAATTGGCGATGTTCCCTTGCCAGCTAATTACAGGCCTAGCTAGTGTCCCCAAGACAACCCGTAATGCTGCAAAGCACTACTGGGCCAAGCTAGTCTTATGACCCAAGCAGTGTTCGACGGTCGAACGGTCCTCCATCCCAGCGAGCCACCACCGTCTCGGGTACAAGTTCATCAGCAACAGGTGACAGTTTTTACAAACCAGTTTTTTTTTTACGAACTCCATGACTGGGATTTGAACCCTCCCTGACGAGCATCAAGCAAGGCTCACCGGTACTTGTCCTGCACACTTTGCTTCAACGTTGCCAAATTGGCTTTATCCAAATCTCGTTCCAAAAATTCGCTCAACTGCTCCGTAGCCATTTCCAAATCTTGTTGGTTCGTCTGAAATTGAATGCCTTTGTAGGAAAAATAATCTTACAAATCGGACCTGTCCTTACCTCGAATATCACCGTTTGATTATTCTTAACCAAGTAGTATGCGAAGCAGTAGGTGTACATCAATGTCCTCCGACACTGACACAATACATCAACGGCCTTCCGCAAGAACTGCACCTCGATCCAAGACATCCCGTACTGCTGCATTTCCGCCATCTTCGTTTTAATAGTTGCGTACAACTACAAAAGAACCAATGCCCGAAAAGGGAACACAAGGCAAATGGAATGTACCGACCTTATTTTCAAATTTCAGACTGTTCATATGATTCATGTATCGATTGCAATAATGCAAATAGCGTTGCAAGGCTGCACGAGATTTCTAAACAGGAGAAAATGCAAGTGCAAGAAAGAAATGCCACACAGCATCGCCTACCTCTTGAGCATCGCGAGCCGCCTTTGCCGAAGCGTCATCGAAACGATTGCACGAGTACCACGATGACCCGTGCGGCTCCCACGGTCCCAGGCACAACCAACAATACTGGAACTTGCAGCTCTGATTCTTGCACGTCATATGGTTGCACCCGCCGTCCTTCTCGACCGTCACGTGACATTTCGGGCATTCCTACATACCAAATGCTCGTTCATAATGCAAGCCAATTGTAACCCCGGCGCCAGTGGGAGTAAGGCCATGGCAAGTGGGAGTAAGCGATCTACCCTGGCTGAAAAACGCCAACCCCTAGGGTTGATGGTTCAGCCGCAGGTATGGTCGCGAGACTTTCCTGCTCAAGTCGGAATTCTTGTCTTCACACTCCCTCCTACGTCTGCAAGACATGGCTACACCAGCCACCAGTAGACCCTTACCTTCGTGTTGGCCGCTAGCCAATTCGACGTCTCGCTATCGTCGTTGCACTTTTTGATCCATTTGCGAAGAATCGCACAACTAACGGGATCGTGCCATTCGTGGCCGCAAGCGAAGCTGTAAAATCAAGGATCGTCTGCATACTGAGGCCGTACCACCGAAAGAGGATGGGTCCTACCTACCACTACTGGCCACTACTGCTGCGATTGTGTACCTGGGTATGTATTACTGGAGGCAGTGACCACACCAAAAACCCAGGGCAGCCAACAATATTTTCGACCTAGTCTATGGCTGAAACATCGTCCCTACAGGTGAGGCTCCAAACTGCAAGCCCCCTGCAGAGGATTGATTGCCAGACGAGCCTCAACATTCCGGCTGTACCTTCTGGTGGATCTCTCAATCCTAGACTAGCCTCCGCTTATAAATTTACGTCTCATTCCCTGCCTCAACTGTCGCTTACCAAAATTCGAATCCGCACTTGCACTGAACCGGTTTCGCATCCGGATATTGCACACGGACAGCATTCGTACAGTTCGCTGACGGACACCATCGCAACAATTTGTTGCACTGAAAAGCAGCCATTGTACAATAGAAAGGTACCATATAGCTTGCATACCTCGACGAAATTGCTCGTGATCAAATGGTGATATCGATTTTTCACTCGCTTATCTTGAACGAGCTTCCTAGAATCGAGATTACAGCAGATCAAAGCAGTGAATAAAATGGATAGGCTCGACTTACATGACAAGACCATCATCGATCAAAGTCTTGCAACCATGCGCGGCACACGTGATCGTCTAAAATTAAGGGAGATTAGCTTACAATCAATATTACAAGCTACTCAAAGAAGGAGCCACGGTGGCCTTGGTCCACCATTGCTGGGGCCAGCAACCGTGGCCAGGAGGCCCAAGTTCTATCCGGATTGGAATGTCACTTTGGCCTTGCACACCCGACTCTGGGCTACGCACCCGGTACCGTCAAGTGGCGGACACGACATGAGTAGAGATTGCTCGAACGCCAGTCGGAAAGATCCCTCCCGCCTTTCTCGCCCCAGAATAGGATGATACTGGTGCTAGCATAGGACCCTCGGCGGAGGCGCTCCTAGTGGAGACGTCAGAGAGAACGCCCTGAGAGCTGGTAGCTTTACGACCTTGCCGGCCGGAAAAGGCAAAACAGGCTGGACGTCCTGTGGGGGGGGGGGGGGGGAAGCTGGAGCGGCGGGGCCAACCAACCCCAACAAAAATTTCGGAAAGTTATTCGAAAAAAAGCAACAGCTTACTTGACCCGCTCCGTGGTCCATGATTCGAGTCGTCAAATACTGGGACCAACATGGTCCGCAAAAGCGGTGCCCGCATTCCAGACCCGACATGATCTAAACCGAGTTCTATGGAGCACACGATGATGGCATTCAAAGAATGACTCACCGAACTTGGGCAATCAGTCAGACATATCGAGCACGTCTCTTCCTTGCCCGAACTCGATGGAACGGCCTCGTGCGATTTCGCTGAACCGGAAGTATGAATATGAGCATCTTTAAACAGCTTCTCCTGATCATCGTGTTCATAATATCTGAATTCGTTACGGATGTCAAATCCAAAACGTCATCCGTTTAAATTTCTTACTTTTCCAACAATTTTTCCGTATCCCATTTAAAATAATTCAGCAATGTCCGAGCGATCGTAGGTGGAATCTAAAAAATTACGCGTCACTTCGAATCTGCAATATATTTTGGAATTCTCTCCCTGATATTCCAGTATGGCCTGACCTGGATCACATTGGTCACTTGTCGAATCATATCGCACATGTGCTGGCTAATTTTCTCCGCTTCGATAACTTCAAATCGATAATCAGACCCGCAACTCTTGTTTTCCTGTCCACTTTCCCCGGTCGATTTGTGCGAGCCATCGTCCATATCGATCCCCAAATCATCTTCGTCCACGATCATCGGGCCAGAATCGTCGTTCGACTCGTCCCCATCGGTGTCCACCCCACCGACATCGCTGTCATGAATGCAATCTTCGCCGTCCATAGTCTCCCACTTGGCTCCAACAAATCGTTTCCCACTTTGCTCCTATCAACCGAGCCAGTGTCCCAACCAAACAAAGAAGAACCGACGGCACCATGCAGATAAGTTAGCCACAAACTTCCGCCTGCACGGCTAACAGAAAATCTCGAGAAACACACAGCACGGGACACCCGGAATCGTAAGGCCTTGCATTCGCGGTGTGGCGACGTAAGAAAACCAAAATAGGCATTCACTGATCGTAAGGCCATACAACACCACGGAGCCAATGACGAAGGCTGACCAGTATAGAAGAATAGCTGTCTACCAACACGCACACAAGTGATACTCCATTTACAGCACAAACTAAGCCGACATAGGCGTCTCAAAATAATCAACAGCATTTTTCCATTCATTTTTCGGAAATCGCCATTCCAAGTGATAAAGTGCCGTGTCCACATCGTTGCAGTCACTGATTTCTTTTTCTTTCTCGAAAGACATTTGCTGCTAAAATGGAACGGTGTCTAAGTCAGCAGCATCCACAGGTGACCAACGGTCCACTTTGACCACTTCTACCGCTCTAGCCTGTATATTCAGTGAACCTACACTATTGGCCAAATTCCTGCGATCTGCAGTTCGAGACCAGCCGTGAGGGGGAATAGCAATGCTGTCTGTGCCATCTGACCAGCTTGCATATCCACAAGGATCGGATCGGGACTGACCCACTAGACATTTCTGTCTCATGATTTCCAGCATTTTCCCGCACTAATTAGACTCGTACAACTTGAAGTCCGTCACACGCAGTAGTTATCAGAATTTTAGCCCTCAGTCAAACCCCCTCTTTCTGTGAGGTTTTCCAAGGGCACCCCACACAATACAAGCACACGGGGCCTTCTTCGGGTCCGACCCTTCATATCATATCAGCTCCCTCCATTAGGCTACTCAACTTCTCGCACACGGCCATGTTATAAGTTCAATGGTGCCTGTCAGTCCCGATCCGATCTACCATATCGTGCGGTCGTCCAAGCTGATCAGACAGCACAAACATCAATACTATTCCCCCTCATGCGAGCCCACCAAAGTACTCACCTTCAAAAAGTCTGACAGCAAAGTACAGCTCATTTCTTGCTCCAACAAATGTCGATTCGCCTCGTTCTGATACGAACAAGCCATCAAAGTGGGATAGAGAATTCTAGTCAGCTTCTTATCCGAAAAGTAAGCGAACGGCAAAACGCACAGTTGCTGCAGTATACTCGGCTGACTACCAACGTGAACTAAAGCCTGAAAAAACACAATTCGACAATTGATTGTGACAAGCGGGGTTACTTGAGCGAGGTCCCGTCAGAGACAAACGAAAATAACCAGTAGCTCACCTGATTTTCGGCATTCAATACAGTGAAATGGCCCACACACGAAATAATGCGATGCAGTACGGCCTGGCATTCGTAACGATTCCCGTACGATATCAAAAAGCTCGCAACGTGCCGAAACTCCAACGAACTGCCTTCTTGGCCCAAAATGTCCTGAAAAGGAGGATCTCGTGTCATCGCCGGCCTTATCTCATAGAAACCACTTGATCTTACAACAGACAGTGGGACAAACCAAAAAACGATAAAATCAGATGCTCATGATATGAAAGCTGTGATCCAGTGGGAGACGACACAATCCCCTCACTTGTAAAAGCTGCCAGCTAGCGGCCCCGGCGCTGTTCATCAAGTCCAGAGCCACTGTCACCAAACTGATTGCCGAATCGGGTAATTTCGGAGGAGTCTGCCTGTCGCCCGCCAACGACATCGTATTCGGACTCAACAATACCGAATATAGTATTGGCACAAGACTGCAAAATTCTGTACACCGGATCGCTTCCAACAGCTGCGTTGTATCCTCGTTTATCGTTCGCACGCTGCCCAAACTAAAACGCAATCGCAATTACAATCCATATACAAAAAGTATGGCTAAACTTTCTACATCAATAGCGCATGCACCTCACCTGAACACAAAACATTTCAACATGGCCGTGACCAACTTGAAACCACCCACGACCACCTCGTATTGAACACCTTCCATCGGCAGATCCACAATAGTTGCGCAATACGCTCCCAACTGATCAACAACTCCGCACGCCACCATGTAACTAAAAAGGAAAATACCATTGCCATTTCGACAATTCGTCAGAGCCACCTCCTTACCTCAGGACCAAGGACACACGTGATCTGAACCCATCCTCGCCACCGTAATAATCTCCGTAGCTGCCTTTCTTCAACACTTTGATAACTTCTTCCAACTGGCACGTAATCAACGCCATCATCTGAGCCACCACAACTTCTTGAGGGACCACTTTTTGGTTGCTTTGCTTGCCACTGAACTTTTCTTGGTTAAAGCACTGAAAATAGTGGAGTCAGATTGAAATTCTCTGGGGATCATATGGGCGTAGGCCCCAGGTTTGGTAGGCTTGAAATTGCCTCGTGTCGTGGATCTTATCCCCTCCGCACGGACTACCAAATAAAGCGCAGCTTACTTGCAACTGGAAAGCTAAGTCTTCGATGCAAGAACTGATTCGATTCGAGTACATCATATCGATCGACGTGACGGCGTTATTGGCAATCGATATTTTCAACATATTGCACACGTTCATGATGGACCTGTAAAAACCACACGCATTGATAACCTGACTACTGCACCGTGTAACTGAGTATCCCGCCTGTCCCAATGGGTAAGATACACATCCAAAATGGACCCTGCGTACCTGGCTAGGGCTCAAGTTTTTTTTAGTCTTGACTCCTAATTCTTCGCCTCCTCTTAGTGTAATAACCTGCATACATAGCCCTACATTGGAGAAGATGCCGCGGGGAAGGTTGCGCGCATAAAACACTAGGTCTGCAAGCTGGTGACATCGACCCAACAGCTGCTTCCATTGGAGGGGCGTATAGACCAGCCAACTCATACGCTGTATGAGGGGCCACCTGAGGACAGGCCACACACACCTATTACACTAAGCGACCATCTTTACCGCATTGGCAATCGTGTCACTTCCAACGCGTTCTGTTTTTCCAAAACGGACAATAGCAACAGCGCTTGGTCTTGAATCTTACAACCATGAAACAATTCTTGCTCCTTCCCGCTCCCCTGCAAAAAGAAGAATGTCTTTTTTACGTCAGGGTCCACGCACTCAAGACCTCCCCCCATCGCCTGACAAAAAGCCCAATAAAATTTCAATCGATAAACTTTAGGGCCGCCCACATTTCACCTCGGCTGCCGAGCCAGCCGAGCTTGTCAGCTGAGGTGTCGTTCACATTGCGACTATCAGCTCAGCCAGCTTAGCCCGCGGTCGGCTCGGTTTGCGGCTGGCTCGGTTTGAGGCTTGCGGTTGGTTCAGCTTGGCTGGCTCAGCTGGACTGGTCACATTCATCTCGGTGTGCGGCTCAGGAGCTCGGCCAGCTCGGCTGGGAAAGTTGAAAATTTTCAACTTTTCCAGCCGAGCCAGCCGAGCTTGGAGCTTGAAGTCCGGTAGAAATAGAGTGATTCAAGATTAACAGAAGGCACGCTAATTGAATTTAGAAATGAGCAACTACAATAGAGTTGCCCAGCATATACATCGATGAGGGTATTACTAAAAGTGGCAGTAGTGGAACCGACTCTAGCAAACCTGTTGACTATGTAGTTCCATTAATGTTTCTTCTCATTCTGATCATTAGAGATAGAACTGTCGACCTGATACCCTTTGTGTCAACTGAGTTAAAAAATGTTTGTTCGTGAGCGCACGCATGCGTGGTTGGGATGTCCGTGATGCTAAAGATTAGCTCGCAACAGGTTGTGCAGAGGTCATGTACTGCTCTTCGTTCAGCAGACCAATAGCAGCCATATTTTACTTTTACTCTTTCGAGTTTGACGATGATAATCCTCTGCAGTAGTCTTGGTTCTACGGAAACTTTCTGCGAGCTGAGCAGACCGAGTTCTCCAGCCGAGCCCGCCGAAAAGCAGACAGAATGTTTCAATCGCCGTCGCGGCTTATAATGTGAACGACCCAGCCGAGCTGACATGACCGCAAGCCGCAGACTGAGCCAGCCGCAAGCTGAGCCAAAACGAAGCATGCAATAAGAACGCACGTCAGCTCAGCTGACAGCTCGGCTGGCTCGGTTAGCTCGGCAGCCGGTCAGCCGAGGTGCAATGTGGACGCCGCTTTACCTGTTGGGACAAAATTCTGGTCAGCTCCCCCACCGATCTCTCCAACGTGTGCACATCGGCCTAAACCAAAAGTATTGCGTAACCCAGTCCTGAGCTAGGTCCAGGCCTCACTTACTGACAGCCATTGCTTATCCAATCCACAGCTTTCCAAGCATCGATTTATATCCCGATACACTTTCATCATCCTAAAAACATACGCACGACTGAAGATTGCACCATCGCTTTGCCTCAAAAGGCTTACTTTTGAAAATTTGGAGATGACTGCGACGACGACGATTGCGATTTCCCCCAATTGGCATTGTATTCTTTCATCCTACGAATAATATTTAAGTCTAACATTCAGCAAACAATTCGAAAAACTGAAGCCGAATCTGTCAAATCAACTTACTTCGCTAGTAGCTTCTGGCGCAATCGCTGCCGTCTTTTTCTGTTCATTTTCGCACGATCCGACGAAGCGGAAGGAGACGGGCTCAAAGCTTCGACCTTTTCGTCACTGGCCTCCACAATGCATTTCTGATTTTCTTGATCCTGAAACCACAAAAAAATGTTTTGCCAAAGTCAAATTCAAAAACTGACAACTTACAGCCAATTCCTTCGTCATCGCTTTTCCAGGCAAAGCGTCTTTCAGGGCCCCCGCGTGACGTTTCCCTTTCAGATGTGCCAATAAGTGCACATCGGTTGGAATCTAAAACCAAATCTTTCTAACCAAGTTCTCACAACCAAATAACGAGGCCCTTAACTTCCACACAATAGCTCAGCTCAGGGAGATCTAGATGAAGGATTCGAAAGCAAACGAAAAATGGAAGCTGGTTAGCCAAATGAGGTATCAGCACCCAACACCATCCTCAAACAGAAACGCCCGAAAAGAGGGAACGCCGCAGACATGCAGCCAATCTATACAGCACAGAGAAGAATCCTCGAGGAAGCATCCCAATCTAATGTTAAAAAGAAGTACTATACCAAGATGTTGCAGACAGTGCACAGCTTCTGTTTCACATAAGGCTGGCAGCTCGGCGGACGCAACATTTCCAAAACCATCGAGCTTACGTCGTAGCCATGAGCCAAAGAGCTGGCCGATCGCGGCGTACTCATCTCACTTGCACGTTGTTTTATTTGCTCCAAATTCTCCTCATGCCGACGCATGCTGTCTTCTTGCTAGAACCAAAAATGAACTCAAACAACTAGGTATCGTGCACGTTACTCATACGCTAGACAATACGTGCTTGCATAGCCGCCCGCTCACCTCGGCTACTCCTTCCCTCAAGCATCATACCTTCTGTTGGATCCTTTGTATGAGTTCCTCTGTATTCGCTTGTTTCGCCGCTTTCAGTTCGGCCAATCGTCCTTCCCGTTCTCGCGCTTTTTCTCGCGCCAAATGTTGTCGCTCCCGTTCTTGTTCTGATCGCTGTTGTTCAATTTGCTCTTGACGTCTTTTTGTCCGTTCGGCTCTTTCAAGGAGTTTTGTCTGCCGACGTTCTTCGGCAACCTTTCGTCTTTCCTAAGCACAAATAGCAATGTAAGCAGACCCCATAGAATACCATTCCCATGGACTCACCTCTGCTGCCGCTTCCCGCGCCGCTTTCTCCTCGCACCTCCGCTGACGTTCTTCCTAAACAGTTTAGGCAATAAACACAGATAAATTGGAAAAAGATGATTTCCAAAACCTGTATTGTCTGCAGACGCGATTCCAGGTCCTGTTGACGCGTAATTACGTCCAGTCGCTTATTATCCGCCTCTAACGTGTTGATAAAGGCGATTTCATTCACCTAAAAATTAGCACACATCAAACAGCAAAAAAAGTACAAACGCGCACTGTACCTTTTCATCTTCGTCGTGCGCTTTCTTCACTCTAGCCAACAAAAGCATATTTCGATTCTCTTCCGCTTTGGCCAATCGTTCTTCCATAATAGCCTTCTTCTTATCGACCAAATATCGGCGAGCTTCTTGAACCTCTTCCACCTACATCCAAACGAACGAATAACCTTTCTACAAAGCCAAGTTTTTCCAATCGCTTACTCTTTTCGACAGTTCTCTCATCCGTTGGTGCCTTTGTTCAAGAATCTGTTGACGCATTTCGTTCGCTTTCGCTCTTCGCTCTTCCCGTTTCTTGATCGCTTCCGTCAAGTTCCTAAACGTCACCCAGTATAAATACATAACTTTTTGAAAAATATGATCTCATACTTTTGCCTCGACGGTGACGACAGCTTCTCGTGCACTTGCACCGCTTGGCCGGGCGATCGAACTTCGGCCAGTTCCATTTCTACCATATCACCCCAGCACAGATTGGATCGTGAAAACGGACCAGCTGGAATAGAACTCCCAGTCAGCACACAAGAATAATAGAAAGAGAATGAAAAACATGAGGCCCGAGCGGGAATCGAACCCTCGCCCCTGGGATTACTGGACCAGTGTACTAGGGACCCATGTTTATTTCTAGATTCTAATCTGACCCGTTTTTCTATCTAAAAGCTCAACACGGCTAATGCAAGACTGACCTTCCCAACGGGCAACCAGTTCCTGCCAGCTCATCGGTTTCGGATTTACACTAGGGTTCAACTGCATGTCTGTAGATGCTTGCTGTCCATCCTCCGCCTCGTTAGCCTAAAGGAAGAGGAAGGCGTCAGATTAAGCAACAGGAACCAATGCTTTCACTCACCTCGGTGCTTTCCACCTCGTCCCCATCATCATCCTCGATCTGACGGCTCATCTCGATATCGATCGATTTCCGTTCCTCTTCCATTTCCTTTTGTATGCTCTCTTCTTCCTGCGCCAACGATTCTTCCTCTTCGGTCAGATGCTTCCATGTTTCATCGCATTCTGGGTCGCCTTCCACAGCCAACTGGTCTTCGTATTGCACCTCCTTCTTATTCGCATCGTCCAGGCTGGCAACCGCTGTCGCCGCGTTGTTCCCATCTTCCATCGACTCTGCATCAAAGTTGGCAGTTCCGTTATTCACGGGCTGATCACCATCCTCCGACAATGGACCGTGGCCATCCGTCTGCGTGCTTTCCTCCATCGCGGTCATTTCGGCCATCACTTCCTTCTCTATGCCGCCGTGCTCCTCTTCTTTGATACTCTCCAGACTCTGCACACTCTCCATGGACTGATAGCTGCGAAATCGTCTAGACCGTCCGCCACCTTTCATTAGGGCCGCCTTCAACGCTTGAGCCGATCGTTTTACCGCTTCCGGATCGGAGAAATTAATTCCAATACGACTGTTTAACGAGGGCAACGAGATGGACGATCCGGAAGAAGCGAACGCTCGACGGCGTCCACTAACGGACGATGATGATCGCGGGTCGAACAACCTTAACTTGTCTTCCAGCTCCTTTTGACGCTGATCAGCCAAGTACTGACGATTGTAAACCATCTTGCCCAATGACGCTTTCGTTTGACGAATTTCTTGAGCATTGCGAGGAAAAACGGACGCTTTTGTCGATCTACCAGCCACTGATGAACAAAATTTGGGCGAAATCTGCTGCTGATTTGGAGCCATCGATTTCGAATGTTGGTCACAAGTGATTGAAAAGCGATCAAGTTGGTCCGATTTTCCCTCCATCGAATTACGTCGGCCTCGAGCGTAGCGAACTACTTCCCATCCCTCGTCATCTACAAAGAAATGGTCGTGAGAGCTCAGCTATAAAGTAAAGTAAATGCACAGGGGATACTTACCATTCACCTTTCCTTCGCCAGGGTCGTGCTCATTCTCTCGATCTGCATGCGCTTCGACGTTGTCCAGCTCTCGTCTCTGAGGTTCGCTGTCCTGAGTTATCGCGTTTGAAGTCTCCGTCTGTACAAGAGATTGCTCGTAAGACGAGGCTTGCGAAGCCGCCTCGGGAACAGTCTTCTTGACTGCTGGTAATATGACTTCTTCGTAGGTGCAAGTTGTGGGGAGTAATCGAGTTGGCCTGGGTCTTCGTCGACTCCTCATGGCGGGTGCTGCCCTCACCACGCTCTCTTCACCGGTTGAATGGCTAACAGCACTTGAGCAGGCTCGGCCACTAAATAGAAATGTAACTCGGAAAGCGGCTGGCCAACAAACCCCCCACGACTTACCTGTCCACAACTTGCAGGTTTGTAACCAATAAATTGCCAAGATTCATTCGAGACGGCTCGTATTTGGCGATTTGAGGAGGGAAATGTTTATTCGGCGAGCAGGCAGTCTTTCGCACTTCCCACGCCATTGAAATGGGCCTAAAATGAGACGTGCTTCGACATAATTACACAGGGTATGGGGGGAATCACTCGAACGTTACTTTTCTGACTTCTCCCAAACGGCTTGATTATTCAAGTAATCGATTAGTGCTTGGAAATCTTTGGTACAGTTTTCCAGGATCATAATAGCCTCCTAAAACAAAGCATCGGATTTTTACGCTCTCCCACACCAAAATTGTACATTCTAGAAGCTTCTTTAATACGCAAGAATTTGACAGATGACAGTTCAAATGTAGACATACCCAGGCTTACCTTGCATTCGATGATGCTCTGGTCGAAATAGCAGGTATCGTAAATTGCATCCACAGTGCGCCGCAAGTTATCGAACAGATAGCTCCACTGTCTCGATCGAAAATCGGATCTTTTTACCCCGCCCTTCACTCTCATTGCCACCGATGCAGTCGATGTTGGAGTGGGAGTGTCGCTTTTTCCCGTTGGTTCATCAACGAGCTTAGGTCCTTCATCCGATTCATTTCTTTCTGAACAAAAACACACCTCTCAACATAAACGGCCTTGCCCGCCTTTCCCATATTTACCTTCTTTTTGTCCAGATCTTTCGTCATTAACACCAGTATCGACAGAAAGCGTTTCATTCAAGGGCACGTGCCAAGAGACGAGATTTTTCGCTTCGATTCCTTCCTTTTTTACCAATTTACGAACTTGGTCAAAACTTGCTTCACGCTCGATTGGTTTCTGAAAGGAAAACGAAATTGAAACATTGGGAAGCAGTAGGTTCTGTGACCGTTATTAGTTTCTAGTTTCTGTGACCGTTATTATTTTCTAGAAATCAGGCCTGTGACCATTTTTGTAATCCATAAACTGCGAATGCAAATGATCTTTCTCCGCAGTCTGACGGCAAACTTCCGTGAACAATCGATCGCTAAGCAGTGTAGCAAAGATAGGTAGGCCAATGTGGTGACAAAATTCAAATGTAAACTCACAGGCCTGTAGAGCTGAGATCTCCGAGTTTGGAATTTTGAGGTTTTCAACTTTGGGCCTACTAAAACTGTGTTTATAGCACCCACCTGCTTGTTGCCATTTTCATCCGTCGTTCTGCTCATCGTCAGGTCGTCCATGTTGTTCATATACTTCCCTCAAATTTTCATTGTGTTCGGCTTTCTAAATTTAAGTCGACACATAAACGAAGGTGACGCATTTGGATACTGCGTGCGACACGACAGTTTCCCCCGGGGCTAGCCCGATTACAGTATGACTCATGATTCGCAGGTTACATTCCTTTTATAGCAGAATCCTATCAATTCAAATTCACGGTAAGTCATAATTCATTGGCGGTTGCCGTGTTTTACTTCTGCATCTAGATTATTCAAGACCTCAAAGATGACCGATTACAAAACCACAAGAAACACTAAAACTATTGACTATAAAGCGAGCACGGACACGAACACCACCGGCCACAACCAAAATACCAACTTTCGTATGGCATCGACGCTGAATACAAACAGGATCAGGAATACAGAAGTCACGAACGTAATGGCTCACGAAGTCAAGTCAGGGTCATAACCATACAAGGATACTAAAGCGAGCAGTGTAATATGCAAGTTCCCCAACAAGTGTCATTTTCAGAAAAGAAACAGGCTCCAAAATAAGTTACTCTGATAAGTGTCGAATGCACAGTTGGCAAACTTCCGATTAAACTGCCTTCGCCTTAAGAAACCAACACAGCAAAAAAGAACGGTCAAAACATGAAAAAGTTGTAAGTCTGACACCCTCGCCTGATGCGCCCCTCTTCGAACTGCTAAATCAGATTCAACAGCATCCTGACGACTGCCCTCCACTTCCTGGCAAACCACGCGGCGAGTTCGGACTGCCTGGGGAATGCTGTGGCCCGAGTTTTATACCATTCGCCTGAAATGCAAAGCAGTGTTATGTGAGGTGGCCACAGTTAAGGCGGGTGTGCAACGTGCCCCACCCCGCCTCCTAGACAGTGAGGAGCCTATAGTTGAGGCGTTTGGCGTCCGCTTCTCACCACTGGGGGGCTCACTGATAAGTGTTCGACTCGCGGCCAGGAGAAAGCACATTGTGAGGGAGAAGGGCCGCATTATGTGTAATGTCTCCCTTCACCCTCGACACGCGCATTCGATCATGTGGCTCCTACTCTATCGTAGGAAGAGATGGGTGAGACATCAGTCCGACGGGTTGCACTTGCTATGCCCCCCCCGTACTAGCGGTGAGCACCTTCCTTGTCGACGGCGACCACCCTGCCACCCGCAGACACTCCCACAGCGCCCATTATAGCTCATAATAGCCTGGCAAATGAGCAAGGAATGACTAACGAGATGAACAGAGATTCAGTGCACATGGCATTCATTGCATGCTTGACTAGACACCACCGCACTCACTTCGTTATTCACGTCGAACACGCCCTCCTGGATTTTTCTGTATATTTCCTTTGCAGTATCGATGAATGCTTCTTCTACGTTGGCCGCTGTTTTGGCCGATGTTTCCATGAAGATTAGTCCATGCTCTCGTGCAAATGCCTCGCCCTCCTCTCGCTTGACTTCTCGCCTCGCCTCCAGATCACTAAAGCACAAATCGAGCGTTCAATCAAAGCTAATGGCACAAATGAAAGACCAGGTTGAGAACACGTCAGTCGAAGCATAGGAGCATTTGGAACTGCCGGGTTTGCTAGACGACTTGCCCTCCTCACGGTGTCGGGTGCCTCCTAGCGTTCTTGGAACCTGTCCAAAAGACCTAAACAAAACCGTACCTCTTATTTCCAATAAGCATTATGACCATGTTTGAATTGGAATGCTGTCTGGCATCCTCCAACCACGACGTCAGATGGTTGAAAGTGTCGCGCCTAGAGTCAACTGCTCATTATCAGTGTGTAACCAGTTGGGCCCGGGGCGTACCTTGTGATGTCATAGACGAGCAAGGCTCCGGCCGCCCCTCGATAATAAGATCGCGTAATTGATCGAAACGATTCCTGGCCGGCCTGAAATAGAGAGCCAGAGATGAGCCTTCGTTCACACTCGCTCGGCTTACTCTTGCCCGGCCTCGGTGGAACCAGAAACAGGCCGATGATACGGGGACAGAGAAATCAATAATTGTCTTTGCATACAGTGACGCGCATGTGTCTTCTCATGAAATGAAAGTATGCGCTCGCTGGTTAAATAATGCACAACTTGTATGAAGACCTTCGTCGACGGCCAAGAACGGCACTAGAGAAGCGAGGATGAACCAAGCACTATGGACAGCCGCGCAAGGCCAGAGTAAAACAAATTAGACAGGCCTCCCTCACTCCCATCCTCTTCTTCCTGCTCTCCAGTCCCTCTTCCTCCAGGTCTATTCGCCACAAACGCGTAAAAAATCTTGACTCGGCGCTACAATCCCAAGGCAGCACTCGCATCCCGAAACGAAGCATGAACTCTGCAACTGGAAACCCGATGCCAGAAAAGGTTCGCGTGACTAAACGACCTTGACTAGCCAGCCGTGCCCAGTCCAGCCCAGACAAGACCCAGCCTAAAGCTAATCGTAAGACTTACTGTATCCCATATTTGGAGCTTGATCTGTTTCCCGTCAATTGTGATCATGCGCGCTCCGAATTCCACACCTGAAACCATACCCTGCAGTCGTGCATACTCTCAACCCCACGCATGCCGGCTTACCAATTGTCAAGTCGTGAACGGGTTGGAATCGTTTGTCAGTAAACTGAAGTAGGAGGCATGACTTTCCCACGCCTGAAAGGGCCAAATATGGTCACGAGAGCAAACACAAGTCGAGTTGGCTTAATTGCGCAATGCTCACATGGAGTTCCCTAAATTCTAGCCCTTCTATCGCACCAGTACGATCGAAAGGTATCAAAGCTCACAGCAGTCCCAGCATGTACCTGTATCACCAATGATAATATATTTGAATAAATACGCGTAAGACATCCCAGAAGCAGGTTCCAAAAGTACCGATTCTCTGGTGTTTACTAAACAAGTATACCGTCACCGACTGGATAGTCGCTCCTTTTTTGGTCGGTTCCGCTCTGCTGTCAGCTGGAACATTTCTTTCCTTGCTGCTGGCGCACACTCGCCAAGTCAGCTGGCTCCGGTTGCACGTCAACAAGACACACCCAGCCTGAACATCATGTTTCAGGTTTGAAACTTTAAGCGGGAAGAAAACTGTGTTCCAAAAATGCTTCCTGACTGCAGCTTCGATAGCTTTTGGTCAGATTTGACAGTTCTGTGGTCTTGGAGGCGCGAAGATAGGTTTCAATATGATTTACGCCCAACAGAGTCATGAAAGGAGTATATAACAGAGTATCAGAGACCAAGTGTTTGAAACAAGTATTTTGACATGCAAATTACTTGTGTGCTTTATTTAATCATTTGTTAATTCATACGCACCTTCATAAATGCTCTCGAGACACAAGTCAACAGTAAGTGAAATGGCCTTTGGACAGGTGACTCAACGTTGCAACGTCACTTGGAAGCTCCGACACTCGGAAGATTTAGCGTAGAAAAGCGTAGAAAATGAAAAAAATCGGCCACTTGGTCGCTTCTGAAGTTTTAGATAATTACCAATAAGATCAATGCTGCAGGTCAAAAGGCTCATCATGACGACATTTCGTCATCGTTTGCCTGTGGACCTGTCTGGCTGTAATATTTGAGAAGCTAAACGACGGACTCATTGTCAACATCTTAGGTCAAAGGACGCGCGTGCATTCAGACTGGTCATCCTAGGTAAGGTGGCCTAAAGGCACACAGAGCGATGCACTCTGCGCTGTGTACCTGCTGCGTGATCTGCTTGCTCACCCGCCTGATCTGCAGGACCAACTCTACCGCCACGATTGGCTTATCACTCTAAGAAACTGACGACGAGTCCTGCCCCTGTCTGTTTCAGCAGTCACTTGCCCTGTGTGGGGCCAAGGCTTGCAGTTTTCCCCTGCAGGTATCATTAACTTTTATGCACGCCGACTTCTTCTCGATATGGTAATTTTGTAACAGCAATTTCACTTTGCACTAGGCGCTAAAGGTTTTTTAGAAGCGGTGTCCTTTTGCACTTCGTAGCGACTAGCAAGAATTCAGAAAAATAAGATAAGCCTTCAAATTTTCCGTTTCACGTCACAGAAGCAGGTGCCCGTCGACGGAGGCATGTGGGAGAAGGTTGAAAATAAAACTACTATGAAACGAAGCTATCTGGCCGCGACCTTGGCCTCGTCTCTTAGATGCAAGTCTTCGCACAAGAGTCAAAGTCGGGCGCAACTCCTGGAACTCCGACCACGCGGCCGAAACCGACGGAAGATTAGGCGTTGAAGGGGAGCAGTTGAGAGTTCTTAATTCTAGCCTCGAGCATTTTACGCGAGTGCAAGAAGTTGGTGTGACGCATATTCACCAATACACTCCTTCCAGTGTATATTTTCAAGTTTCGCAGAAATGCGAAGCGCGAGGAAGAAGCGCGAGGCGAAGCATCCCAGTCAGCTATCAGACGGCAACGAAACTTTGAGCAACTGTCGTTCGAGGTTCAGAAAAACCATTTTGCATCCTAGCCCCAACTTTAAATCAGGAGCCTTTTCGTTCGAGACCACGTTCCACGCCCGAAGCCTTCCAGCCCCTCCCTGAACCTACGAATACTCGTGCCACCTACCACAAGCACATTGCGCGCATTCAGCAGCGGGAGTCAGACGCCGGACGACGCTTCCCTCCATCGAAGAGCTCATCTTCGTTTTCTCTTTTGATCATATTTTTTATTCGTTGTGTTGTCAGCAATCGAAGTGACCCAAAATGGACGCCATCAAGAAGAAGATGCAGGCCATGAAAATCGAGAAGGATAACGCTCTCGATAGGGCCGATGCCGCCGAGGAGAAGGCCCGCCAACAACAAGAACGTGTCGAGAAGGTAACACTGATGCCTTATCACTGATAAGGCCCTTGGTCACCTTGCATTGTATGCCCTAGTTGGAAGAGGAACTGCGCGACACGCAAAAGAAAATGATGCAGATTGAGAACGAACTGGATAAGGCCCAGGAAGAATTGGCCGCCGCCAACACCCAATTAGAAGAGAAAGAAAAGAAAGTGCAAGAGGTAAGTTGAGTTGCTTCCTCCTGTACACGGCTTCGGTCCAATCTGGTTTGTCGGTAAGCGTTTAGCAGCACAAGCGTCCACCTTATCACCTCAATTTGAACTTTCAGAGGCCACTGACTGACTGCATGCCTTCTGCTTACATGCACGATCAGCTAGTTAGTATGATCGTCGAGCCTAGCCTCATCAGAGTGGTGTGTTTGTGTGTTGCACCCTTCCCCATATTCGCCTAATTTCGGAGCCCATAATTTTGACACTATGCTCTTCACTTTTGCTTATCGCCAATTCCGCACCTTTCTCCATCTTTATGCCAGTTACCGGAATTCGAGCATTTTTTGCTTTCCTCAATGGCGTATTTTACGCGCAGCTTGTAGCCATGACGTCGAGTCGACTTTCGCCCATGTCTGAGCGATGAATGCGTTCGTGGCCTGGCGTTTCCCGTTAGCCTCCTTCCTTTCTCCTGTTTCTATTATTACTCCTGGGCTTTGGTTCCATTCGCCGCGGGCTATAGCCTGGAGAAGGCTTCGCGCCCGATTCATCAAAAGGCCGAAACGAAGAGGCAGCTGTTGGAGGGATGAATTCGCTGCAAGTTTCGTAGGCCGTGGCAGCTAGTGGTATGTATAGACCCCTCCTACCTATGCGCACTGAAGAGCCAGAAAGTTTGGGTTTTTCCATCGAAAACTAAACTTTGGTCCGAGTCGAGCAAGACCCGAAAATCTTTTCACATCCTCGGTCAGTAAGCCCAGTGCGAGTGCTGGTTGCGGCCCTCTAGCCACTTTGTCAAGATGACCGAGTCGCAACGGCTCAAGGATTTGACTGCCTCCTTGCACGAAAAACGGCTGCGAGTATCCGAGAAGTACTCTAATTATCTAAATTCTTATGTTTCGGAGGATGGAGCAGAAGAGTCGAAAAAGCGTCATACAGCTTCGACTTCGCGAAGTGCTTCGGGCCAACGTCGAGAGCCCAAGTCTCGTCATCGAAGGGATCACTCTGCCTCCAGCGTAGTCTCCGATACTGATTCCACGCTACCAGCCGAGCGAGAGAGCCCCTTGGATGCGCCATCTGGTGATACAGATGTGAGTGGTGATGACTTCGAACGGATGCGATGCCCCAGCAAGAGCACTGAGGAATTCAGTACTTCCCAAATAAGGCAAAAACGATTGGAACCTCTGTTTCCTGGCCTCTGTTTCGCTTCTTCCGTCTTCCAATCCAACAGTATGATGAAATTTTGCATAATCGGCAATGAATTACATAATATTATTCACGTCCAACTGAAACGGGTATGTTTTTATGTTCTCCCGTGTGCGGGATTCAACAACTTTGAGTTTCCCGCTCTCGCCTGAAGATCAACCAACGTGGGATAAAATGCTGTAGGTTGTAATAAGTGTTGAAATCCTGTGCGCGCCAATCGTTGTTGGGGGGGGTCCGGCCCCATTTTCTTCGATGATTACTCCTTATTTGGCGTTTCAGTACGACATTGTCGGTCGACCAAGTGTGTTTACTGCTCTCTGCTCTCGCGAGCGCCACTGCCAGAACTCTTTGCGATAGTCCTAATTTTGCCACCTTAGTGCCAAATATCGTTTTGTGTTGATTGATTTCGGCCCTCACCTCGCCGAACTATCTTATCGGCCTAGTGTTTTTGTGTCACCTTGGCAAATTCATCGTGGAATCAGTGACGATATGGCCAAGGACGTGCAGCAAGCTTCGTTACTCGACGCTTTGAAGAAAAAAATGCGCCAGGCGCGCGAGGATGCCGAAAGCGCCAGGGACGAAGCTGAGGAAGTCAAGCGTAAATGGCTAGAGGAGAAAAAGAAACGAGAAGAAGTAGGCTAAGAAATTCTCGCTTTTTTCTTTGGCGCGCTCAGGAGAAGGGTTAGAGGGTTTGGAGTCACTTCAATTTCGGGTTTTGTACCACAGGATTTCTTCCCGAGCGTAGATGACTCTCCCAATATGCCCAGGGTCTTTGCATGTTTTTCTAACGCATGGTGTTTACATTTTAACCTTGAAGGCCGAAGCGGAAGTAGCAGCCATGAATCGCCGTATTCAATTATTGGAGGAGGATTTGGAACGGGCGGAGGAGAGATTAAAGACAGCGACGGATCGATTGGAAGAGGCATCGAAGGCTGCTGACGAGAGCGAACGGTATGAGACTGTTGAATGAAGGAGGAAATTTCTGCCGTACGGGTTCTCATTTCGGGTTAAAATGGAGGGTTCACGCTGCATAAATTAACCTACGACGAAGGGACGACCTGCGCGCGCTTTTGCTGCTGAGCGTTTGTGCAGACTGTATCCGAAGCCGTGTACAGTATTGTGTGTAATGGTATCTGTGAATACAATCTACGCCCAATGGCTCAGGCGGAGGCCGAGGTGGCGGCGTTGAATAGACGCATTCAACTTTTGGAAGAAGACTTCGACCGCGCGGAAGAACGTTTGAAAATAGCCACTGAAAAATTGGAGGAAGCGTCGCAAACGGCCGACGAAAGCGAGCGGTGTGTATCGTTGTTGATTTTTTACATATTCTACAGCGCTTCAGTCAGGGCAGGCGCGTAGGGTGTTAAGAACACGTTTACATTCATTCCATTTATGTGACACCTCGGCGCTTGTATGCGTTGGGCATGGTTTCGCCGTAAAAGGGCGCGATCGTGATGCGAAAACAATGGTGTAGCAAACGAGATAACATAAGGCGGGGTGCGCATAGCTATACTACGCGCATTTGGATGATTGAATCAGACGCGCCGCCGTCATCGCATGCTCAATGGGATTTTTCAAACCGTCTGTCTGGGTGCATTATTTGAAAATTTGAGACGCAGAAGGCGGGCGATCGCTTAGTCATACTTGTAACGGCTCCCGTCTCTCTTTCGCCGGAAAGGCTTGAAGCTGCGAGAATCGCACTGTGCTCAGATGGATAGGGGGATAATGCTGAATGCTATTGATCGCCTTATTCAGCGTTTGCATGACCAATCCGAGCTCCTTCGCTCCACTGATGTTCTGTAGAAGGAACTGTTGCATCAGGCCCTTAGAATGTTGGTAAGCTGTGGTATGTACTTTTCGTCTAACCAATTTATGAATTTCAGACCGGGAGTTACTTTTTTGTGTGCTAACGCATGGTTTGTCTCTTCGTCGTTTGCCCACTGTCCTCGATGCCAAACCTGGGTGATAAGCCTTGCCCGGGAGTTCTTCAGAGGCTGTTTGATTTCAGTAAACTAACAAATATTTCTGTTTGCTTTTAGCGTGATTTTTCTTTTGTCTAAAATTAACATTGCACGTTTAGAGCTCGGAAAGCCTTGGAAACGCGTACCGGTATGGAAGACGATCGATGTTCTCAGTTAGAAGGGAAGTTACGCGAAGCGCAAGCGCTACTGCAAGAAACGGAGAACAGATACGAAGAGGTATTCACTGGCATTGTTGGGCTTGGTGCATGTGACGGTGGCGGTGGCGGTGTGTTTGCGCAATAAGGATAAGTGCTAGGACACCACACTTAAAGGCTGATAACGATTAGTGGGATGGGTGTGGTTATTGAATCGGATTTTCCCTGTGTAGAGCTCGTAAAGTAATGGAAAACCGATCCTTGCAAGATGAGGAGCGCGTCACCCAGCTGGAGGCGCAATTGAAGGAGGCTCAAACGTTGGCTGAGGAAGCTGACAGAAAATACGATGAGGTACTTTTGAATGGCGTGTGTGACGTAAGAAATAAAGAGATAACCTTACTAAACGGTCCTGCGATGCGAGTACTTCCTCAACGTAGAGTTACGATGCATGATGTGCCCTTGAGTCAGATTTCTTTGCAAGCAGACCCTCCCTAGTATGGAGATATAACCGGGTGTTCCTATTCCACGTGAAGTATAACGTGGTGCGTGCAGTGTGCTTGAACTTATCGCTTGATACTCGCATGCATGAAAATCTGATGGTTCGTTTATTGACTGTTTGCGTTTTCGTTCAGGTGGCCCGCAAACTGGCCATGGTTGAAGCCGATCTTGAACGAGCGGAAGAACGCGCCGAAGCTGGAGAGAAGTAAGTGCATTTTTTATTGTCTGTTTCTTCCGAGACGGGGAGGGTGTTCCAAGGATCGCTTTGCAAAAATTTCTGCAATGAGCCATATTCGCGCCTTGTAGCAAAATAGTGGAAATGGAAGAGGAGCTGCGCGTGGTTGGCAATAATCTAAAATCATTGGAGTTGTCTGAAGAAAAGGCTTCTGATCGCGAGGACAGCTACAATCTGCAAATACAGCAGCTGACCACTCGCTTGAAGGAGGTAATTGCGCGCGGATAATGAGGGCTACGTGTGGGTGTGGTCACCGAATGTTGATAGAGGGGTCCCGCGGGTTTGCTTGAATTGCTTTGAACGAGACTAACTAATTGTAACAGTACTTACTGTAATTGCTCGAGTGGGGGTTGGAAGGGACCAATCCTAGTACGGCTAACGATATGCTAACCATGAGCAACTAACTTCTAATTAGGCAAGTGCAAATATTGGAGAAGGAGCTACGCGCCATTAGCGCCAACCTGAAGGCTTTGGAAATCAACGAAGAACGTGCTCTTCAACGAGAAAATTCTTACGCCGATGTGATCCGTAGTTTAGAAAATCGCGTCAAGGAGGTAACCAATGCCGCGATCCCTTTGCGAGATTTGGTTCGCTTGCCGTCATCTTTTGTTTTATTTTCTTGTCCTCTATTTCCCCGTGATTGTTTTGTGGTGGTGGTAGTGGTGGCAGCATTGGATCGCGGGCTCTTCTTGCGGGGGTGGGGCTCTACTTTCTGACCGTTTCTGAGTTACCTGAAGGCGGATGTTGTGTTGGGGTTATCGTGACATCAGATGGGTACTTGGCTATCTTTATGTTTCTTTTCTGTTACCTGTAGCAAGATCGTGGAATTGGAAGAAGAGCTGCGTGTGGTCGGTAACAACTTGAAATCGTTGGAAGTCAGCGAAGAGAAGGCCTTGCAACGCGAAGATTCCTACGAGGAACAAATTCGCGTGTTGTCGACGCGACTCAAGGAGGTGCTCTATGGTTTTGTGTTGTATGGTTATTTTGTTGAGGGATTAGTTTTAGTTGATGGGCATGCGGGTGTTGGGACACGCTTTGGTTTGAAGCTATTCTAGTTTCTAGCGCGAGGGCCGCCTGAACCTTGAATATTTTTAGGCTGAGACCAGGGCCGAGTTCGCGGAACGATCGGTGCAAAAGTTGCAAAAGGAAGTCGACAGGTTGGAAGGTATGCTGCTGACCAATTCATTGCATCCCGACATGCATTATAGGAGATCGTATTTGCCATAAATGCCTGCCAAGTAACAGCTTGCGCGTTGCGCAGCGAGTTCCGCAATCATACCTTGCTTTGGAAGGGGGCGGGACTGTCTCGCTGCGTAGTTATGATCTAGGCACATGCGGTAATTGTGAGATTTAGGTGGCTGTCATTTGTGCCGGGGAACCTAGCCAGGTTATTTTGCATATTGCACCTTTGGGCAAGTCTTCACAGTGTGCACATTCGTTAGCTGCCCCAGTTCTCAAATCATACCTGTGCTTGCTATTGAAGTTCTCCTCGGCGGGGTGTACAGTCTAAGAATTGCTATTTCCCAAGGTGGGGCACTTGCTGGACTATATTCGAATGCGGAATATTCTAGGGGGTGAGAACTTTCGAATATTTAGTTTGACTCATTCTTAAAATACGAAACCAATGCGGGTGACTGTTCGATAATGGCCCTAGTGCCTATTAGGCCGAAGAAAGTGGGACTGCACGTTCCAGGCGTGTGCGGCTAAAGACCGCCTCGGGCTCCCTATTGTGTCCCCGTTTACGGGCACTTATCGTTTATGTGCTAGTTTATGAGGATCTCGCTGGCGCAACGCAGTTTTTGGGTGGCACTTATAAATATTTACGAGTGGGCGATTGCATGAGTCGCCTAGTTGGCCTTATTTATGGTAGGACTTAATCTAACAAGGCAGGGCGTGTATATTGACGCCGGAGTTGATTTTCTCTAACCGCGTGTGTGCTGTGCAATGTGCATCACGTGCACGGGATAATTTGTTTTGCAATGCAATTTCAGACGCTTACGCCAAGGAGAAGGATAAGAGTCGCTCTTTGCACGCCGACATGGAACGCACGCTCAGCGATATCGCCAATATTTGATTGCGTTTATAACCAATTGCAAGGACTCTGGATATGCTGCCGATAATAGCTCCCTTTCCCCATGATTTGCTTTCGGATTAACAAGTTGTAACTGCTTTATAACCTGCTTGTGTGCAAGTTTAGTGAGCCGACACGCGCTATACTTTTTTCGTAATTGCTTGCATGAGGGCTATGAACTTGGACTCGACGGCTTTTTTTGCTAATTGCTCGATTTGATAACCTTGCAACGAGTTTTTGCATTTTTTTGAGCATGCTTCTTGTTGGTTTTTGTATTTAACCTCGTACATGTTGTGGCGCTGTTAGCTGTATGGGTAATGACAAGGTTTACTATTTTCTTCCAGACGAACTGGTGCACGAAAAGGAGAAATACAAGGCCATCTCGGAGGAATTGGATCAGACCTTCCAGGAACTGTCTGGCTATTAAGGAACGAAGACGAAAATGGCCGACGTGGTCGCCACGAACCCAGGCCAGCTTCTATTTTTTGTTTCTTTTCACGATGTAGTCTGCAATTATTATTTGAAAAAATGTTTTTCATTTTTGAGATGCAATACGCTTGAGACACTGCTTACTGTAATACCTATTTTGTGCTTGGGAGGCGTAGTCAGGCTTTACACGTTGAGTTCTTGTAGTCGTGCAATTCTTGTTAGGAAAGGACACAACTGGACGATTCCTGAGGTAGGCACCGTTCGCGCACTTTTTCGTATTGTGTAAGTCATTTTGCCCAAGTTTTTTGCATTTTTTGCACTTTTTTATTCAATGGTGGCTCATTTTTCAATTTCTCTTCAAATTGTTCTTTTTCTTGGTACGTTCTCTGCCATCAGCGTACTCCGCCTGCGTGCAATCTCTGCTTTGCTCTTGTGATCGGCATGGTTTGTCGTACACTGTCATTCGACGAAGGCCTGCTTCATTCTAGCAATGTAGTGTGCGGTAAACATGTGTGACAAGTATTCGGTGTTTGCACTTTTCTTTCTAACGGCGTTTTGATGAATTTTGAATTTTTCTGAATTTGCAAGCAGCAAAAGTGCAGCAGTAGTGGCTGTTAAATTTCGAAGTAAAATAGCCTCTGGTATACAACATGCTGATCGGCCGAGGCCTGGGAGTCCAGGCTTCTATGACGGACAGTTCTGGCGCGGGAGAGGACAATGATGCATTGCCTCGCGTGCTGACTGTCTGCTGGGGGAAGAGAACTGGATCTGCCGCACACTTCGTGCTAACACGCTACCATCGCAATGTAAGCGCAAGAGGGCAAGTGGTTCAGAAAGGACCGAACGAACCAGCATCGATCGGGCTGGACGACGTCGATCCCACTGATGTGTGAGTCGTGTTTCTGAGAAGTTAGTCGGACAGGATTACCATGTATGGCACTTGACTCTTGCCAAGCACCTAGCAGTGTTGCACACGTAATACCACGGCCCCACTATCACTGTCATACCACCCTGCCAGAGCTGCTAGGCCATATAACAGTGATAGTGGGGCCGTGCATAATACGGTACAAGCAGGCACACTGACAATGGAGCTGTGCCACTGTATAGAACGTGTCTGATGACAGGTGCCTGCCAAGGTCATGAGGTGATCTGTATCACTGGTCGGTGGTCAACCTCAGCCAGTCACTTGTCACTGGGGAATATGGGGACTCATACCCTCGCCGAAAGATACGCCATTGAGGCGTACCAGTACGTTCGAGTGACGTGGGCTACACTGCACAATCATTCTTGACCTGACAGAAAAGGGTCTGAACACGCATCGCTTACTAGCACACAGTGACTGCTCATTCACTGCTGCCCTGATGGAGTCTGTTATCCCTTGTATGGTGCAGTGCCATACAGTACAGTGTAGCGTGCACTGTTGCAAAGCTGGCTCGCTAGGGCTACGGCCGGAGCAGGCATGCATGTGAGTGTTGATGGAAGGCCGTAATATCATTCTCGGCCAGTATGGTTGGTCTCGAGGTTGCTCTTCCCATAGGCAGTCACGTTATACTGTAGATGGCGTCGTGACACTGTAAATACTTGTTGCCCCTACTGCAGTTCCCCGTGCTAGCGTGCGGTACCTATGCACCACGACATCATGGGTTGCCCAACCTATGAACACTGCGAGGGTGTTTTAGAACAGAGAAGAATGTAAAGAAGGTACAAAACTAAGCTCATTGAGGGAAATCCATGTACTGCAAGCATATCCACACAGACTTTGAAAATTACGTCATCGGTGATTTGAGAACTTCGATGCCAAAATGTGTTGAGCAACTTGCTCCTCTCGAATAATTCCCCCTAACCATTGTTATATTTTATTTTGTATTCACAGTATATGCGCCACTCCAGTCCAGCTCCTTCAAAGTACATAGGGCCCCCCTCTTACCTGCAAGGTAAACCCATAACGAAATCGAGTATGTAAGTCACAAAATCCATTTTGATACCCACTTTTTGCTTTTATCTCCCCTATCATGTTCTTTGTCATCACAGCTGCCATCAAGTGTGTCCCCTGGGAACCAGTTGAAAGATAAGCATGTTGGATAACGTTTGGAGATCTATCGCAGACATTCTATGTTCTGCATCGCCCCTCACTAACATCCCCGGGTTTGACCCCCTTGTAGCCCTGTATTCCCTGGACAAGCGAGGATTAACGGCTTGTTTTTCTTTCACTGCAAGATTCATTCCTGAATATCGCACTGGCCCCACTGCAATTTAAACTGATGCATTCATTGCCTACTGCAGTCCATCGCCGCACCGCGGTCTTAATTCATGTTGGTCCATCTTATCCCCGAATGTGCCCTCTTCCTTCTTCTGAATACTGTGCAGTATAGCCCTTAAGTGAGTCCCCTGGGAGCATGAGTTGAAAGATAAACATGCCACGAGCATGACTGCTGTGTAAGGCTTGATCAGTTTACTGAGGCAGAGGAAGTGATGTGGGATTTGACTGGGGAACATTAGTGAGCGAGGGGCAGTGCAGGACTGCGAACAGGTCTGGGATTTTCCTGCACGATAGTATCTAGTACAATATGATTAGACCTCCAGGCATACTGTCCGGTATGTTTATCTTCCAAATCATGCCCACGGCCGGGGCACTTAAGGGCATAGTCTTGCTGTATCGGATCCTACAGAACACTCTAACATTGCTAGATGTAAATAGCTGGCATAATTTGAGCACATCTTGTACTGTAAGGTAGGTCAAGGCCCCCCCATGTGCTCGCCATCTGAGGATCGAAAACCTGCCCCTGGGAGCGAGATAAGCGATAGCTTACGGTATGCATAGTCGTCACAAGACTTTATCTTTGAAGGCGCGACTCAATTCCGTTTGCATACTAAGAGTAGGCACTCATCAGAGTGAGTTATGACTGTTGGTACTTGCTGGTAAGGTCCACAGTAGGCATAGGTCACGTGGTTGAGGAACGTGGTCAAAGCCCATAAAGATAGAAATAGATTACATTTTAATAATGTAAAATCAAAGCTCAAAACTCAATGCCTTTATACAAGCCATAGCACTACTAAGCTTCCACGAGAGGCAGTCAAAGAAAGCCTGACAAGCATTATACAAGTCAGTCCTAACGTTATACTGCCTCCGCTTTCACAACGCCTGGCCTTCCCGATTCCAAGATCTCGTATCCACCAGAGTTGGCCATGGTCAACCAATTCCTTATGCTATTTCCCGTTCTGAACAGGAAGGCCTTGTTGGCGTAGACGATACAGGACAAAAGACTGATCAGGCCAATGGCCGCCACTGAGCACAAGGCGAACACTCCGGCCGTGTAGACCGCTGTTTTGTCACTGCATCGAAGTTGATCTTCTTCCAACGATATCAGACTTCGATTGATGAATTGACGCGGCAGGGCCCTGGAGCAATACATCGAGTCCTTGTCTTGAATTTTAGCCGATGCTTTGACCCACTGGATAAATTTTTTGGATTGGCAATCGCATAAAAATGGATTGTTCCCCAAGAAGACCTTCTTGAGAGTCTTCTTCTCGTCCACCATTTTCATGAAATTCTCATCCAAGGCCTGCATATAGTTGGACTCAAGATTCAGTTCGACCAGCTCCTTGCCACTGTTGGCATCGACTTGGAAAGTGGACAGTCTGTTATTGGAGAGATACAAGTATTGGAGCGAGGGCATATATTGAAAAGCATTAGTCGGCAGAGACGTCAAGTCGTTCTGAGACAAGTGCAGGTATTGCAAGTCGATAAATCGATCCGAAAACAAGAGCGATGTCAGATTTTGTAAAAACTGACTCGATTCGCGTCTTTCTTGTTGATCAAATGCGTTGTTCAATTCGAGAATTCTTAGACTCGGTGAGATAGGACCGAGGAAATGACCAGTTTTCCAGACACGATGACCAGCGGAATATGGACGGCGACGAAACGAGATTCGATTATTGGACAGTTTCAGTTCTTCCAGACTGGGCATGTGCACAAACGCCTCCTCGTGAATATCACTTATGGCATTGCCGGACAAGTCCAACTGTTTCAGGTTCCACGAGGAAGCGTCTGGGGGCACGTGAAATGTATTCTCGTCCAAGTACTCGAATTTGTTTCCGGACAAATGGAGGGAAATCAGGTGGGGGAAATATAGAGGATCGATTGATTCCATGTTCAAGTTGGGCACGTTGGTGCAGTTGATGACTTTGAAGCCGCACGAACACGCAGAGGGCAGACGACTGCAGCTAGTGCTAGCCAAGCCATGCTGTCCTGACACCTTGAGGAGGCCTATCAGAACCAAAACCAGTCTCAATGAGAGGAGACTCGGGGAGGCCATTTCTGAAAGCATGGAGTGACAAAACAGGTCATACAATGTTTTCCAACGCAATTAGCTTACCCTGCACAACCCCTCGGTCAACTGAACACGAGGTGGGCCGTAAAACCTATACGACTTGCTAGCTGCTATACGAAAGTCGGCGGTTACTCCTAAACTTACACGGCCAGATGCGAGGAGCCGAGGTGTAGTCTGACTGAAATAAACACGAGCTGACTGGCGCAGCTGCTTTCCTAAATTTTACCGCGGTGAGATTGTAGTAGAGATGAGGACTGGCGCCAGAAGACCTGACTATTTCGAGCCCACTGTGCGACCTCGCTGGCGGAAAATATTAGGTAAAGCCAGGTAAAGGAGAAAAAATGACATAAGAAACTGACATAAAGAAGTTTTGACGCATGAGGGAATGAATGATCGGGGCAAAATTTGGCATTGATTAGTTTTCTGACATTTGTCACGACGAGGGGCCTTGAAAGAGGTTGATTGTGCGCAGTATTTTCTCATCTGCTTGTTCTGTTTCCCTCAGATGTGTGGTGTGCGGTATGATGTGTCATCCGAATACTCGAGGGTGCAAGGCGGGAGGAAATTTTCTTTTGGCAAGGTCATGGATTATCAAATTTTTTGCCATATGTTTGTTCTGACACACTGTAACGTTATATCGTGAACTACCGACTCTGATTGGCTACCAAGGCAGTCAAGACGGTCATAGCACATGCCACGCTGTCAACGCGGCTATCACAGCTGCAACACTCGTCGTGAAATACATGTACAATGCAATACTATAGGCTGTGCAGGCCAAATGCCACCAATTCCAGGCATCATATTACGCATGTGGCAACACCACCAACGTCATTGTCGTAATCGAACAATATTAAGTCAATAGTATCCCTCGTCCAGCTCTGGCATCATCACTGATTGGGAGCAGTGTTGCTCTTGCCGTCTTGATGTCCTTGATCAGGAGGTAGGTCTTCGATGGGAGGCTGCAACAACATGAAGTTTCATGTTTCTTCGTGCTCTACTAGGGTCGTAGTAAACTGCGTATACATCGCAGCCATTCCGATACACAGACCCATCCGGCGTTGGCCGCGGCCAACATTCGTGGGCGACTGCAACGAGACCAGCCGGCGTGGGCAACAAGACCCACATTCGCTGGTTTACTGTAGTTTACTCAATTGTCATGAGCCCCGAGACCTTATATGCCAGCAGTAATAGTTATAAGGTGGTATATACGGGAGATAGACTCCACCTCTTTTCCTCATCGATCTGTCACAATCAGCCAATCACCGACCACCATTTCCACCCAGCCACCAACCGATCGACTGCAGGCGGTGCGCCCTAGAGAGAGAATCGCTCGAAGGTGCACTCCTATCCATCGAACACTGCCAAATCAGCCCACGATCGATAAACCAATCGCTGGACACCATCATATCTTTCTGGCACGAATACTGAATTCTCGCCTCTCCTCACTGGCCTCGCAGCTCACTGCGTATGGTACGAGTACATTCTCGTTTTTTTACGTTGCCCGCGCTGGCCCACTGTACTGTTAACACTTTACACTGCGTCCGCAGCCAATAAATATAAGCGCGCTGCTGGCCGTGTCTTGTCATTCCGATTGACTGCTCGTTCACGAATGATGGTCTTGGCTGCACAAATGTGGGTCTTGTTGCCCACGCCTGTCAGTCCGTTGCCATCGCCAGTGAGCCAGTTGCCAGCGAATGTGGGTCTTGTTGCCCACGCCGGCTGGTCTCGTTGCAGTCGCCCACGAATGTTGGCCGCGGCCAACGCCGGATGGGTCTGTGTATCGGAATGGCTGCGATGTGACGACCTCCCCGTGGTGCAGCTGGAAACTGGTCTCCTAATCAGGCCAACGTCACACAAGAAAAAAGAACCGACGAAGCGGCAATCGGATCGAAAGTCGAATACAACGAGCGACGGACGAGACCAGGGGTAAGCCTCGTTTACTCAGACTGACTTCTAGTGCCTTAACTTTCAGGCCCGACTTCAGATGCGAGTGGCACATGACGGATGAGTATGGTCTTGTTGGATTGATCTAGAACGTGCTGGTCGACAATCAGGGCTCGGCCAGGTGAGTTGGGTCTCTTCCACTCCCTTGTCGCTTCTAACTCATCGAGTTTGCTTTTCAGGTAACAAAGCTCTCCTTCAGGTCCCGCCTCAGGTATCAAAGCCGTCCCCGGTCTCATCGTGACGTTGGTGCGTTACGATGAGAACCTGAGCAGTCAAGCATCGAATACGGACAAGACCGACCGAATCTGCACACACAGGCAAAGCAAAATCGAGTCACTCCGCCGTCGACCATTGGGTGTCTTGGACTATACTTAGATCGTCGATGTGACATCCAATGATCTCGATCGTGACAACTTGTGCGTGTCGTATCATTGCTTGCATTGATCATGGCCGTCCATGTTGTGACTGTTGGGTTCCTAGAAGAAGGGTGGGTCATGGGAGTGACGCGGACACGATTCCGTGCCCTGATAAGCATGTTAGCTTGCGAATGCGAAGTGGAGTCTATGCCATAGGTTACATGCAGTCTCGAGTCATCCATGGTAGGGTTTCCAGAGCAGGGTGACGAAAGCGTGCCATACCGTGTTTGCATGTGCGCTTGTCATGCTGAATGAACATGAATGAAACTCACAATCAGAATGTCCACAGCCAGTCAAGAGTACTTCAGATAAAAAAGTACCCTCCTGATCAAATCCACCTAACCAAACCTACTTTTGACAAGCATCCTCAGAAACTCCATTGTAAACCAGTGCGTGTCCACGAATTCGCAACCACTGGCTGGACCACGACCACCGAAAGTGATAGTGTGAGTGGTGAAGGTCACAACCACACAGCCCACGAGAATGAACTATGTAGTATTCCCTGTCAGAAAAATATGATGGTGTCCAGCGATTGGTTTATCGATCGCGGGCTGATTTTGCAGTATTGATGGATGAAGGACACCTTCGAGGGTAATTCCCTCGCTAGGAGGTACTGTCGGCAGTCGATCGGTTGGTGGGTGGGTGGAAATTGATGGTTGGTGATTGGCTGATCGGGACAGATCGATGATCGATCGATTAGGAAAAGAGATGGAGTTTATCTCCCGTATATACCACCTTATACTACTCCAACTGGAGCCAAAGGAGTCATCATAAAACAGGAGGGCGCAGGCTAACTATTCATTCTACCGTTGGACTTGCGACCAACGCCCTGCTGGCGGAAATGCAACGCATGATGCATGCTTGCTTAATGGGGATCCGTAATCTGGACTGGTTTTCTAAAATTTAAAATATTCTGTCTTATACTAGGAGCACTTCCACATGAGGGCATTTTGAACTGGGCAGCAGCTTTCTCGGACGATACAGAGCGGACACTGAAGCCTGTAAGCCTACACTTATAGCCCTCGGGTCGGACCTCTTTGAAGCCTTACACCCTTATTACAAGTGCGGATTAACCATAATAGCCGTTTCATTAACAAACTCGGGCACTTCCAAGCCAGTCTAGTTCTTGCAATCCACTCGGTTGGTCAAAAAGGAATAAATTTCCGCGTAGTATCGTAGTATGCGGGCTTTAGTAAGACTCCTTCGTGTTCGAATCTGCTGGTCCAC
Source organism: Mesodorylaimus sp. YZB2_4 (assembly GCA_030248295.1). Lineage (NCBI taxonomy): Eukaryota > Metazoa > Nematoda > Enoplea > Dorylaimida > Dorylaimidae > Mesodorylaimus > Mesodorylaimus sp. YZB2_4. The sequence continues at coordinate 130,659 of JASANH010000082.1, read as the reverse complement.
CATATTGCCCTACCATTGTTAGCGATTCGTGGTGATCATACAAAAAACCGCACAACAGAAACTTTATATCCGTCTGGTGACGTGACAGAGATGCTAATGTCTGATGTCATCCATAATTTGTACTATGTAATGGTGAATGTTTACAACCACATTCAAAATACGCGCGCTTCTGAAATAAACGTCTCCCACGCAGCAACTGTGATCCAAGGCCACGTCGAGATCCGCCGATCGACTACGACTAGTGTCGAGTTGCGATCGCCTTTGGCTTTGGCTTTCACGATTGGTCGACGATCATGGAATCGAAAGATCTGATGGAAGAGTTTCTGCAACCTAGCTTCGATGTGGAAGCGTATGCACGTCAGCTCGTCGACAGTAGTGTTTCGGTGGCTGAGCAATTGTCGTTGTTGGCATCTGGGACAACTCAGCTGGAGAAACAATTAAAGGATCAGGTGAGTTATTGAAAGGCCTTCCTGAGAGATCGGGGTTCGCATAGTGGATTTGAAATTGAAGAGCTTCTTTACCGGGGAAGCCTTGCTCGCAAAAGGCGGCGCATAGGACATAGAGTGGGCTTTAGGTGATGCCGATAGGCGCAGAAGAAAAGCAGTGCTATGACCACCCTAATTTCAGATTTCGGCTCACCATGAAAAATTATTATCACAAGCAACAAGTATCGAATCGTTGGAAGATATTCTGGCAACATTGAGCCAGCATGTAGCCAGCCTTCAGGGCAGTGCATTCAGGGCCAAAGAACGCGTGGATGACTTGTTTCGTCGAACGGACATACGAACTCGTCAGTTGGAACGTCTGCACGAGACATGTACCCTGTTACGGTCTATAATTCGGGTTTGGCAATTGATGTCTCGTCTGAATGCCGGTGGATCAAAGGATATCGCCAAGTCGTCTCAATATATTCAAGAACTGAGGGAGTTGACCGATGAGATCGATCTACGGGGCATCAACGTGGTGGAACGCGAAGTTGTGGCCATACCGAAACTGTTCAATGACACCGTTAACTTGTCTCGTTCCACTCTTCGACAAGGACTCAAGACGCAAAACCACACGCTGGTCGGTACGGCTCTTCAGTCGCTGCTAAACCTTCATTGCCTCGAAGAACAGCTCGGCGCCCTCACGGAGTCAATGATCGACGAGACTAAGCAATGTTTAGCTAGTTTTGGTACAACAGCACCGACATCTCACGCCGGAGACGACCGCTCGTCTAGTGCGCCCACTCCAGGCGGCGTTGCCTTGCCGTCTTCAGTATCGGTATCGGTTTTGGTACGAGCGAATTTATGGGCGGATGTTGGCCGATTCGTGGAATTACTTCTCAGTTTCGACACCCAGTTGAACGTGTTGCGAACGGTGGCTGCGCGCAAACGAGATCAGGCGAGTCATCGATTGCTGACCGAGTGGATTGGAGATGACTTCTATGAAAAGTTTTGGTCGCGGCTAGCCGACGAAGCCATTCGAGGCAAGTTAGCTGGTGGCGGCGATACGAGCGCATCGGGCGGAGATGCTATCGTTCGGCAAACACTCGAATCTGAATATCCTCGATTTTTACGCTCCATGACGGACGCCCTTCGTCGACTGAAGGAAAGTGATGTCGGTGATGACGGGGTCGTCCTGCGCGAGGCGCTTCGTCCGTTGGAGACGGCATACGTCGGCAAATCCTTATCTCGCTTATTCGATTCCGTCAACTTGGCGTTTTCTGCCAGCTCGGCTCCAATTGGCGGTGGAATCGGAGCTGGCGAAACTGCATCAGCTCCACATATCAGCGAAATCGATGCCGTCATTCAGGCCGTCAGCACAGAGCTGAATGCATCCAGCTTCGATCAGCAACTTTTCGAATCAATTTGTCGAAACATCGGCAAAGTGGTCAAGCTGTTCGGAGTCAAATGTGAGCAGCTGCTGTGCACCGACGGCGAGGCCAGTCAAGTAATCGGCAATCCAAGCTCGGGGCAGAAACGGAATGTGGAGATTGTGAACGGCATATATTATTTCTGTACACAAGCTTGCATCGTACTGAATCGTCTTCCGTCGAGTCCTCCGCCATTCATCCAAGAGTCTTTGTCGAATTTGGAAAACCTAATGTCGGCCGCTGTTTCGCCTTTGTTGCGGTCGATCGAGGACGCTGTGTCGGCCATCATTGTGACCATGCACCACGAAGACTTCAGTTACCATGTCGATGCTAAGGACAAGACTCAGCAACAGCAGTGTTCCCTGTATATGCGAGAATTGCAAGAATTTATAGCCCGCAGTTGGCGAGACTACTTGGCTCCATTCGAATGCGCTCAATTCGTGTACGGACTGTCGACGGAAGTGGCCAGAACGGCGTGTCGCTTGTTCATTCTGCACGCCAGCCTGGTTCGCCCGTTGGGCGAGGGTGGTCGACTTCGACTGGCGGCCGATTTTGCTCAGATGGAAATGGCCATCAACCCGTTATGCTCTCATTTGAATGACTTAGGCGAAGTGTACGTTTGGTTGCGGTCACTCAGGCCATTTCTGTTCCAGTCGCCGCAAGAAATCGTTGGCACAGTGACAACGCCTGGCCAGAAGTCTCACGTTCCATATTCGATCGTTATCCAATTGATCATTTCGCAAAGTCCCAAGGAACTGCAATCGCCACATGTGACGGCTGGTTGGTCGTTGACGAGATATGTTGGTGAGTACTGCTCCATGCTGGGAGATGTGGTCGTGGGGTAGTAACTGAGTGTGCTCGTTAATGTATGTTTCGTTTCAGAATGGTTGGAAGATCATCGGAGTGAACTGGATCGATTACAGTTATTGCGGGGCACCTTGGAAGCGTACGCGCGATCGGTGCAAGCTGAAGGAAAGACAAATTACGTGCCAACATACCCACTCATTCTCGAGTTGTTAAAGAAAGGATTCGACGAAGCGACTGCGGCGTCCAAGTAACGTGTTGTGATTAGAAAGTGGCTTTGATTTTATATTGGGTATCTGGTGTTTTTTTGAGTTAATAGGGATAAAGTGTTTATTTGTGGGATGTGGATATTTATTGTCAAGTGAAAAATATGTAATCCGGGTACTGGACACTCGGAGATGGCACTAGTGATCGAGCCTATTCGAAGTGCTGTTACTTCGATTTTGAGGTGACCCCCGCCAGGCGCTGGGGAAATCGTCAGCGAGTTGTGGACGGTTTTTTGTCATGGACACGTGACTGGTTGTGCAAGTTACCATCTTCTGACCAGCGAGAATGGTCGAGTCCGTTCGAATGTAATTCTTGCCATTTCATTGAATGGTGAGAAAAAAATGGCACGTCTCACAATCACTAGGTCCTCCAGACACTTCCCCCCACAGGGCGCCATCCATAAAGGTCGACCACACAAAATCTCGATTTTTTGACCCCCCTCCCCCCTGACCGCATGCCGACCACTTATCGCGAACCCCCCTCAAAAATGGTCGACCACTTCAGCCAGACCCCCTCCCCCTTCCAAACGCAGTTTTGTGAAATGTTTCATCTTATGCTTTCTTGAGCTCGACAAGATGCCAGCTCCTTCGAAGACAAGACGTTTTTGATGTATGGAGCGGATTTCTATTTTGTAAAAGCCTCCACAAACTTTTCCCCATATTTTTTAAAAGTTTTGCGGGTTGGGCCGCGCCGGCTCAATTCTCTAAGGGACTTGCAATCATATTAGCTGGCCAACAGTCATGAGATGATAAGCGCGGCTGTGAGGGATAGGTTGGGATCCCAATCCTGCTCCTGACATTGAGGCATCGGGATTCTGCTAATAACTATGATATGCATAAGCATGGCAGGTGCACTCTGATCCATCATATCTGCCATGAAGTAGTAGCGATGAAGAGGCAACAGCAACATCGGTTCAAATCGACAATGATAGCAACACTAATTTTACTTACGATTAGCCTAGGCTGACCTTGCTGGACGCGTATCGAAACTGCGAATGTACCGTATTTCCTCGAAATCCTCCCCCCCCCCCCCCCGCCCTGATTATTCTTCCCTGTCTAGACCCCGATTGAACTTTATTCTGTCGTCGATTGATCGCGCAGTGGAAATTGATGTTGCGGCGACAGAATCACACGTTGATTTGATTTATATAGGTTATATTTCAATAGAGTACTTGATAAACGACCGTACACTCGCTTCACATAAAACGACACTACACTACAGTATGATCTTCTATCACCATCTTTACATCATCACATCACCTTCCCAACATGCCTGGGCTGTGACGCCCTTGATCTTAGCTCGCGTTCGCGACATATTCTCCCCCTTTGGAAATCCTCCCCCCTCTGATTATTCTTCCCCCGTCTGCGACCCATTTGAAAAAATTTCTCCCGCGGGGAGAATTTCGAGGAAATACGGTACTCATCAATTTCAGCTTATTTATAATGACTGAAACTCGACCTGATAAAAAACCTGGATGACTAAAGTGAGCTTTGGTCTGGAAAATAGACTCATCTCGTTCGTGCGTGCAAACTGTTCGACCTCAAACAAAAAATCCCGATCCCGATCGGGCTTGCCCTGATCTCGATCCTGGAAAAAGGTGATACCGACGTATCCCTAGAGGTGACCAGCTCTCATGGCAGGTTCCCTGTGTCTTCACTGGGAGCACCTCAACACGAGGGCATACTGGGTGAGAGGGGGCTTAGGCTTATCGCTAGCTTAGGGACCATCTCGACTTGTGTTTGAAGACAGTTTCTTAAAATTCTCTACTCCTTGGGTGGGCGTTTGTCAGTAACGTGGTGTCGCCCGGAGCCAGGTGTCCAAAGCCAACGACAAGCTACTAAACTGCCGTCCTCCGTCGGAATAGAACCTCGGCCTTCCAGTCAGGGTTGCGGGCCAGAAAGGCGGATCAACGCCTAAATCAGCTGAGCCATCGCCTCCGAACTTTTCTCTTTCGGATCAGATGCCATTGCAGTAGGAAATAAGAGTCCTGATGAAGCCGAAATTGCATTATCGAGAATGAACGACCAAGGAGAAGAGAAGACAAAAAGTTTTGAAGGTTTGAACGCGCACTACTGGTGAAGATAAAAGGTGTTTTTTGTCATCAAAAGTCTAAAAATTTGCTGCGGTCGACCATTGGCCGCCAACCCTCCCCCTCCCCCTCCCGCAGCTGACCACTTTTTGCCAACCCCCTCCCCCCCTAGGCTGCGGTCGACCTTTATGGATGGCCCCCAGGGATCCTGTGGCGAGATCCTACTTGGAAGCAGCTGGCGACTGGAACAAGGCAACCTGTTCGAGCGAACAAGGAGGGATCCATGTAAACTCTTTGCCATGTCCTGAGTGCCTGCTGGAGGCGGCCTTCTTCATCGGCGCCTTTGCGTCGGCCGACAGACGCACGCCGCAGGGTCTTTGTTTTGGTGCGGCCTGGGTGCACGGAAACATGTCGGGCTTGGTCTTTGAGTAAGTTGAAGACACGGAGGAAGGTTGCACTTCGTGATCGAGTTGGTGAAAGATGTTGCGCGGAGTAAGTTAGCCGAGCGAAGTGTCCGACGCGGTGGTGACCACGGTCATTTTAGAACGATCAAGGAATAGGAAGTGGGCGAGCCATGCAGAATCGGGATATGGATCGATTGATTAGTTCCATGTTGGGCAATGCATTGGACTTGACGTCGGCTAATTTGGAGGAGGAGCCTTTGCCGGAGTTTGGTAAGATTTTTCGAATGACCTTTGTTAGAACACCGAGCTGAGTAGGTTCGTCAAACTGGGTGGTCCAGTTCCGTCATGCATGGCTGCGTGTGTACAGTGAACATGAACACGTGTTGACCTCGATGCGACTTGATTGTCATGGCTTCGATGTTTTCGTCATAGCACCTTGCTGACCAGGAAAGTAGCCTGAGGGGGGGCAGTGTTACCTCTCGGAGTAGATATTTGAGAGAAGCATCAGTTCAGGTTTTTGCCTTGGTTGAAACACTGCGCTCCCTAGCAGTTTCTCGTTAGTGTGGCTCGTCTTGACTAATATATGCCGCTTGATCGTGGTCTAGCGACCTGTCTCTGGTTAAGGCCTTTTTGGCTCTGTTATTGCAGAGGCCGAGCCGATACCTAAAACCTCGTCGGGGAGGGTAAGAATCAGAAATCACTGAGCCCGTGGAAATTCAAACCACCTCCTCGGTTTTTTGATTTTTGCGGGCTTGGTCCTGGCCGCTCTTTCTCCTCACCCGTTTTGCCTGTAGCCGCCCAGCAGTCATATTATGATAAGCAGCCAAGCGGAGACCAACTCTCATGGCAGGTTCCCTTTGACCTCCACTAGGGGCACCTTGGCCGAGGCCGCCCCGAGCCATCATCAGCGCCCATTTATGTAGCGCCCCAGACGAGAGAGGCCGTCACGACTGTTCTGTAGTGTTCGAGGTCCGCCACTTGACGGTGAGTCGGCCAGAGTGCGAAGCCAGCGATAGACCTGCGCGTCGAAGACCAGACCAACGTGCGCGTGCGCATGCAAGATGTGATTCTTCGGGATTGAATCTGTGCTTAGCAAGCTAGCTTAAAGGTGCTATCTTCGCTTTGCGCAGACCTTTGTGCTGATTGTGAGCCACTGGCTCGAGACTACTCGAATAGAGCGATATGAATTACGTCCGGGCACCAGAGATCTCTTTTGACACCAAACACACATATCAGTCCACCCAATGTCACGTGGTAGCTTGCGCAGTCACCTCTCTTTGTAGGGAATCAAGGCTTGCCGACGAACACCTTTCGTCCGTCGGCACTGCCTGTTTACGATGCATATCAAAGCGGGAAGTAAGCAAGTGTCATTATTTATGTGGCGAAGTGTCCTGTAAGAGGGGCCAACCTATTATAGCCCAGCTCTCGATACTCCGATCAGCAGCGGTTCTGGCGGCAGGCCAGTGCTTGGAAACGCTCATGTTTCGCCTGACCATCGCGCTTACGCTGCATCGGATCAGGAAGTCGAACGACGATCATTCGCTTGCTGGCCTTTGCAAAGTTCGGTCGCAAACGCGAACAGTTTCGGTAATAGCGGCTTCAATTTAAGCAATACTCATCCACCGGTTTTCTGCGGCCAGGTTTGTACACCACTTCATGCCTGTTTGGATCAGTGGTCCTGTGGTTGCGGGATATAGTAGTATATACATATACATGGTGGCGAAGTGGGTCTGTCCTTCTGGTCTGTGGTCCTGCTGGTGTGACCCCTGGACCCTCACTAATTTTATCATTTTTTATTATTATCAGCCGTATATACAGATCTCGGACTGTCAACGCCGGCAGCCTATACCGAACTTATTTCCGATCGCAGCCGCCCGTGTGCCAATGCAGCCTGGTTTGTTAGCACCGTCGCTTTTGTTGCCAAACATTTTTTATCCAGTCGCCTGTTCGACGCCGTATCCATTCACGTGCCGTGGACCTAATGGGCCTCCGCCAGTGCCCGCCGTGAACGCCAGCAACGACTTCGAATTGACTTGTACTTGGAGTGGTCAGATTCCACCGAAGGATCCTCAAAACGCTGGCACTTATTCGTGCAAAGTGTTCGTGGGCGGCGTACCGAGCGATATAAGTGAATGTACGTAAGTGAGTGGCATCATATGGAGACAATGGGTGATCGTGGCGCAATTTTAGACAAGCTGATCGAAGAATTTGGCAAATTTGGTGCAGTGCAAGTCGAGTGGCCCGGAAAAGAAGCCCGTTACGCCAAGTGCACGAGTAAATCTACTCTGAGTAACAAAGGTGGGCTGGTCTGTTGGGCGACGTACACTGTTTTTAGTGCTTCTGAACCGTAGTTTAGGATACGTCTACATGATCTACGAAAAGGAGAAGGCCGTCAAGGCGTTGCTGCAACATTGCACCCGTGAGAAGAACGGCATTGGCGAATGGTACTTGGAACTGACGACCACGTCGGCTCGAGTAGTGGAAGTACGCCAGGTATGGATGTGGGCTATGCAGATTTAAGTGTGCCTATCTTGTGAGATGTGACCCGTGGGGCTTGAATCTGTGCTTAGCAAGCTAGCTTTGCGTAGACCTTTTTAGGTCGTTTCATGAATGTGACTAGCGACCCCTCAGCTGCGCACTCGCACGGCCAATGCACACGCTTGCACCCGGTTCACTTTTGCTTTGCGCGATAGGTACAATGCTTATGCAGATATCCAACCGATGCACATCGTTCGGGAACGAGTACTTCGTTGATGTTCCAGTTTTGAACAACGCCGAGAAGTACAGCTTCTTCTTAACTCGCGTCGATGGAAGACTTCGAGATGCAAGTGTTCCATTTATGATTGCTTTGCATGACTAACTAGTTTGCACCTTGCTGCTTCATTTAAATGTGTTTGGTTGAGGCCATTTTCGGGCATCTTTAGGTCCAAATCATTCCCTGGAATATAAGCGATAGCAACTATTTCCGCTGCCCTTCGCAACGTATGGACCCGAAGAAGACAATTTTCGTGGGTGCCTTGCATGGTCTGATCACAGCCGAGGTGTTGGGCAATGTCATGAACGACCTGTTTGGCAACGTGGTGTATGCGGGAATCGATTTGGATAAGTACAAGTATCCAATTGGTACGTATGCTCCGACGATGCTCTGGGGTTCTAGGCAGGTTAAGATCGTGAGCTGAGGTCGGCGAAGCGGGTACATGGCGTGGGTCGAGACTGGTTCCAAAACGGGTATAAGAAGAGTGGCCTTGAAAGGAGGGAACACTTCTGTGGCACAGTCATTGACTTCGGTTGATGACGACCTGCCCACCCAAGTAGCAATTGAGTTTCCTTGTATTTGCTGCTACGAAAGCTTTCCAAGATTTTTCTCGTCAGGAGAGAGATGGGATGTAAAATAGGATACTCACACGAAGCACGAACACTTGTAAACTCCCTTCGTGTGCCTACGAAGCCACCAGCAGATAACTATGTAGAGGGTGTTCTGTTTATCCCTTCCATTGTGCGCCAGTGTCCATACTTAAAGGGGTCTAATAGTAGTTGATCAGTGATGGATTCAGGTCGTTGCAAAACGCCTGAAACTCCTTGACTTGAGAAGTAGCGTTCGCTTGGGATCCCGATTAACATTGGTCAGGACTAAAAAACAACTCCGAAACGTTTTGACTCATGCCAGCTACCGCCGCAGTGCATCCCATCTTGAACAAACTTTGTTAAAGGGTAACCAGAGGTCTCACTGCAGGGAACCACATCGCACGAAACTGCTTGACCGCTTTCACTTAGGTGTCTTTGTATTTTTAAGAGGGTCCTCATTTCAGTCTTGAAATTCTGGAAACAGGGTACTATCTGCGTTATTTCTCACTGACCTTCTCGTCGATCTTACAGAGGAGGCATAGAACCTGGACCACTTCATCATTCAGAACCTGACCTGTATTGATTAAGCCTGTGATGCAGGATCAGGGCTTCGTCATTCTCGTTTCCATTTTAGGGTCTGGTCGCGTTACGTTCAGTAATAGCCGCAGCTATTTCAAGGCACTTAACGCTGCTTTTGTTGAAATCAAATGTTCAAAATTTTCGAAAAAGGTACAGTACCTAGAGGTCTTGTGCATGAGTCACAAGTTGGTATACTTTCATTTGGGTCTTAAAACTTTAGGTCCAAATCGATCCTTTTTTGGAAGAAGCAAATTGTTCCAATTGTTTAAAGGCGCCTGGAACTTACTTCTGTCGTGAACGAATGTGTTTCCGTTATTTTTGCGAGAGCTGCTGGGTGGTAAGTGTTTGGTTTGGGATGGAAGATTCCTTGGCACAGAAAACTTGAACTCTGAGGCCCTGGCCACATTGTCTTCTGAATCTGTTCTCTTCAGAGCCAACACTCGCTGGATATTATGCAGTCTCACAGACCACTTATGAGAAACGGTGCTCGTCGTTCGAGTCAATTGTCGGACACCAGTTTGCATGGCCCAGTGTCTCGTCAATTCCGTTAGTAGCTTCTCTTATGAAGTCTGGTTTTTGATTGATCTTACGTACGCCTTTTTTAGTGTTTTCTAGCTATATCTCATGCTCGTACTTCTTTGCTATATTTTCGTTGCATGTATCTGCATGATCTTTTTTCTAGGGCCTACTGTATGCTGGGTTCTAGCCGTTCTAAATGATTTGGTTAAAAACCTGAGATGGTTTAAGCTTGCTCTTACACGTTGTTTTGTTTTGTTGCTTGGTTTGATAGGCAACTCTGCTTTCTTGTTATCCTATGTCGATTGTTTGATGAGTGTTGGGGTCATAGTGAGGGAGCTTGTAAGTAGTGGGGTTTTGAGGAAGAGTATGGTCTGTTATGTTTCATACTGTAGCGTCTGCTTATTTCGGTGAAAATAGTGACTCGTTTTTTGGGATTGAGATAAGAGAGGAATGTTTGTCAGAGTTAGCTCAATGTGTCTCGACCAGACAACAGAAACTGACGTGAAAAAGAGTCATGATTTCTGCAGACAGAAGTCCTTATCAGCATTGGCGAGGGCGGTCGCATAGACAATGGCAAACACAGCGAACAGTGCGGGGAAGAGGAATCGGCTGGCGTAATCGAGTAGGTTAGAATACTTCTCGGCTCTGTTTGCTTTCTCTTCGAAGTCCCGTCTCGCGATCTCGGATGAGCTGTACGCGGCTAGCTTCCTCTGAAATAGGAGGAACTCTGATCACTGCTCAGTTGGGAGGTGCATGTGCTCACATAGTTCTTGATCCTCCGCGATACTCCGTAGACGAGCATGGTCTCCATCAAAGCCAGTATAGTAAATATTTCAACCACGGAGAACCAAATGTCCAAAGAGGTCAAATAGGATGTGATGGGGAGATCATCGTTCGATCTCTGAAGCTGCTTTAAAGTTAGCAAAATTGTGACCGGAGTTACGACTCGGATATCTTGAAAATTCTGTGGCACATAAGCTCCAGTCCAGGCGAATAGCAGGGCGGCAAAACTGGGGGCGAATTTTCGAAGTATGTGACCGGATGCGCTTCGTTGAAGATCGAAGGTGATACGAAGGCAACTGTTGTTGGCTAATAAGTACACAGTGGCGAAGACATGCGACCAGTCTGCAAAGTGACAAGCCTTACTTATGCTTCCTCTGCTGGTGCAATAATCCCAAGAATGGTCGACCAGTTGCAGCTCTGGCAGCGAGTTGCGTGGAGACAACTCAACAGCACCTTCGTCAAACCATGTGAACTCGACCATGCTCACTGGGTAGGCCACTAACAAGTAAGCAAAGATCTTAGGTCGAAGGGCGCCAAACAAACCACAACAATATGCCTACTAGAACTGATCTTCAGTCCGCATTTCTGTCTGTCTCGAGGAAAGTGGCAGAAGGACATGTAACACGATGGCTTTAGTCGGAACCTGAAAGATCGATATTCTGCTTGGATTGGATGTTTGACGATCAGGGACCCACTACCACGGCACAAACAAATCCATCTAGCGTACCTGATTGCATAGGCGACCAGACCGTCTGGAAAGACTGTCATGCGTATGTTAGGGAAGGACACTCCCAATAATTTCGCCTTCTTCTCGTTGATGAAATAGGGGTCTGGTCTCCACACTTTCTCAATTACGTCGGTCTCCTTGATGAGCACGTACGGTTCAAATGGATGCCTTAACCTGACATCTCGCCATTGCATCCTCAGTTGAACGAGTAGGGAGAAGTCCTGGAAAGGGGAAGTCACGATATTCTGCCACGCCAGCACTAACTCCCACCAACCATTTTATCATTTTTGACGTCGGATATGGAATTAACATAGACACCAACCTTGACCCGAACGGCCGTGCCTGAAAGAATGATAGGGCTAACGATAAGCGCGACTGCTCGAACATAAGACTTCTTTACTTTCAATGACCAAAGGCGGCATATTGGCATCGTAATTCTGCCTCTTCAAAATTGGAAGGATGTAACTCCCTGGCAAAGACCTACAGTATGATAAGAACACGGCTGCGTTACCTGGATAGTCCCTATAATCTTCGGCGCAACTTACCTTCTATCGTGCCAGGCCGTTGTGTTGGCCAGCACTCCGATGCGGGTATCGTTGGCCAGAGACTCCTCGATCTCCGTTATATTCTCTAATTTAGTCAGGTCGATCCCAATCGGCTGACCGTCTACTTGATCGCTCAAACCCAAGCCGGTAAGGTTGACCTTATCTAAGGATGACAGAGTCGTGTCGTTCACACACCCATCCTCACATTTATCTCCGTCGAAGGCAGTATTTGCGTGAGCGTGGGTGAAATTTGAAGGTGGCTTCGAGTCGGCATCGATTAGGGAATACGAGGACACAATGACGACAAATTTGAGCATTGGAAGGCGGAGATGATGTGACGATAAACCCGCCATAACGCAGCTGGCAAACATATGCCGCACTAACTTGTTAGAGTTTGCTGGTGAGACTGTAGATGACTGACCAGTTATTCAAACCAGTTCCTAGCACTAGGCCTTATAAGTCACGCTGACTGAAGTGTGGGGGCAAATGGGCACGTCCTAGTCCTGCTCGTGAAGAAACATAGATCTACTGCGCAGCTATATCAGTCCTGCATCGACTTCGATTCATCAGAAAGAACTCTGCACATAATCATAAAGCAGACTCACTAGCAAGGCACCGCAGGTACCAGTATCACACATTGACCCTGCCTCCCTCTCAATAATACTCCCTTTTACAGATCAATCAATATAAACATTGGTGAGGACCATATCATATCACTCAAGCATTGTCATCATCCCAGACGATAGCTGGCGAGAGGTTCAGTAATCCAGAGCAGACAGTTAAGGCTTCATCTAAGCTTGAGAGGGCGGTGACAGGAGACGATCCTTGCCTTTTCAACATTACCGGCTTAGCTAAAATATCAAACCTCGCCAAACGATCGCCAAATTTTTCTCGCAACAGATTTCGAACGGCCTTCGATCGGACGACATGCACGGACTTGGGAAGAATGTCGTCCAGTTTCTTGTAAGCCAGCAGAATTCTGCCACCATTGGAATTAGTGGCTAGCTTCTGTTTCAGTTCGCCGTCGATAGTGTTCTCAATTATGGAGCAGATGGAGGATTGAAAGGTCGAGACGTGTCGAGCGCAGCCGAGCCAGTACAGCTTCCTCGATCGAAATATAACAGCCCCTTCGAAGTTGTAGACGACGATGGCGTTGATGGTCCAGCGACAACATTCGTCCTCGTGGTCAAATAGCACCTCCAGTGTGAACACGTCCAGCACGCCCATGACACTCTCGGCATTGGTCATTCGTTCGAGGGTAATCAGCCGATCGGTTAAGTATGTCGGAGGTAAGCGGATCGCGTCAGGATCCGGCCACCTGATCAAAGGCGATAGCTGAGCCGACAACAGAGCCAAGCAACGAACGTACAATTTCCGTATTCGTCGCCTCCGCTGAGACCACTGAACATTGTCCAGGGAAGGGGCCTGACGGTGAAGACGCAGCAAGGTAAGAGTCAAGGCGTCTCGTGATGGAATATCGCCCGACGTGATAACGTCCAGGAACGCCTGCAGTAAACACAAGACCTGGCTACGAAGTTACCAATGACCCAAGTCTTGACTCACCATCACATCCTTCAGCAGACAGTCAAATATCTCCACATCCAGACCAGTTGCCGATTCAACAACGGCGTTTTTGACCATATCAGAAGACGATAGGGCGTCTATCGATCGGTCAAACTTCTGGACATCGGTGACGGGTGATACCAATTCGGACTTGCAGGTGGAAACGGTCGATGTGGTGGCACCACTCGTGCTGGATGGGAATCGACATACAGTTGTGGCATCGGGCGATAAAACGATATCTTTTTCAGCCAAGCTCCATTTGAGGTCTTCACTACTAATGGCCACAGCAGCGCGGCTTGGTCCTGGGGGTTCGGATGCGCATTTTTCCAGCACGACTGTTCCAGAATGATGAATAACGCTAACACCGCTCTCCGACGGATGGCCGAATGTCGGCGATGTCTTACTCGCCAGAGGAGCTGAAACACATGGGAACTTTGTAGTCATTGCCATCACTGATCATCCAAGCACGCCCAACTCACTCTCCTGTAAGGGACTGAATCCCCGTTTGCCTAAGCTCATAAACAGTAACGAGCGAAGGCTGCTAAACATAATCACTGTGCATTGCCTGTATGCACTCTACACACAAAAGTTCACTCGTTTCTCCTGCACATCCTATGCATTTTCTTGCCAGAGTTCTATCGATCGAGCGCTCGTCTGGACGGGCCCGGTTTTGGCTATGAGCCATTCGAAAAACATAAGATAAGCACCAAGGAACTCTAAACAAGTCTGGGTGACGGCTGTTACACTCAATCTTATGAGCATAAGGAAGCAATGCGGACGTCTTCTAGACATACCGTATACCTGACTGAGGTTATTGCCTGTCCATGCGACTTCACGCCGACATGAGACATACTTTGCATTTATTTATAATCAGACGGCCCACTCACGATCAAATGAACGCCTCTTCGAGATCATGTCAATCAGATTACCCTAGTGCTTGGAACAGGGCGCGGCTTACCTGACACACTCTCCTGCACACTCGTATGTCCATTCCTCCTTCGCTTATTGTTAGTCATTTTCAATTGCGATGAGTTTTGCTGCTGTTGCCTGAGCGACGAGGCCAGTGTCATAGCTTCAACATCCACAGTCCAATAGGCTGGTTTCTGACGTCCAAACGCTTCTTCGCAAAGAATGCGCTTGAAAAAGGGTCGAGTGGACAAAGTATGACGGACTGCATTCTGAAAAGAAGGCTCGATTAGCTCGAAAATACAGTGTGCTGCCGTTTGTGTTAGTGTCATGCAACAGCCTGTCATCACAACCTCTCACCGTCGATAACCCTGTTCTGTTTCTTTTGTGCTTCGGCCAAGCACATGAGCAAAGTGGAGACGCATCTTACCTTCCATCCAACACTGCTGGGACTCGAGCCCTGTCCCTGGAAGGCGCTGACGTTTGTCACCAACCATTCGTAAATCTGGGCCAGAGTGGCTCGTTTTTCGGGCGAGGCCAAGATAGCGCTAGCGATCAACTGAACGTAGGAAACCGATTCTGGCTTTACCGTCTGTTGGGGCGGATGCTGCTGAACACCAAGTGTCGGCGAAAGTTCCACGTACCGCTTCTGCAGTTGAGGTCTCCGTTGCTGTTGATATTGTTTGTCCAGGCCTTGCACGGAGGCATCTCGTACATCGTCGTCCCTCATGCTGGCCATCGTCCACGTTGACGTGAGCGGTGGCCGACCAGAGGCGAACGTATCCACGACCACAGTCACCGACCCTCCTCCCGCTGTCTGCACTCCAGGCGTCTTGATCCCATTTTCGAATCTCGACGAAGCATAACTGAATGCACTCGTCTCAGTGACAGGATCGTGTCTAGAATAGACTTGGGCGCACGATGTGTAAGTCAGAATATCTCCAACATTCGAGGTGTGCTCGCCAATGGTCCAAACTGAAGCAGGAACCTTGGGCAAGGAAGAAGTGAGAGGAAGAGTAACCGAGCCGGCGGTGTTCGATTGACGGGACTCGTCAGTCTGAGGCAAGAAATGGAAACCGGCCGATGTTCGAAACAGCAACAGTCCTTGAATGCATTGCTGAAATGGTCGAGATCCGTGGTTTGGGTGTGCGCGGGGTAATGGCAACAACTCACCTCTTCCTTACTAGCGTTCGAATCTGTCCTCAGGGCCCAGTTCGAAGCCCAGGCTCTCAAATCGTTGACACTGGAGGCCACATCGTTTTGATTGCGGGCGTAGTCCTCCTGTGGCTGTTCTTCCTTGGCCACAGTCCGCATAGTAGCCATGGTCGGGATCGGGCGAGCAATGGTTGTCGTCGTGGCACCAATTGTTGATGCATTGGTGACCACGGCGGGCTTCGGCTGAGCTGATTGTGAGATTAGCCCAATCGAAGATGCCGCCGACGAAGGACCCGACTGCTGTTCGCTGTAATCGATCGTCCAGTAGGACGGCTTCTCGATCGATGGGTGACGCTTGACGCGTTTGAAACATTTGTAGAAGGATAATGTGTGGCGAATAGCGTTCTGAAATGGGGATGTGCAACTCCACGAGGGAAGGGGTCGTACGAGGTCAAGCATCGATCACCAGTGCATGTTATCGATCGATGCAGATCAATACTTATCATTCATGTACCCTTGCGACGTTGTCTTCCATGCGGAATCTTGCCTTTCTACAGTGCAGTTTGCACCCGACAAGTGACTTTGCAGACTTTAGCCCTAATAAGAGCATGTGATCGTCACTGACGTCAAACGAGAACATAAGGATATCATTAGGACGAGACCACGAGACTGAGGACGGCAGACCAATTCACCAAATAGGGATTGGGTATGCCTTTCCGGGGCTCGTTGACAGACGAAATGCGTCAATTAGCGTCATTGAACACCTCGGACAACGTGTCCAGCACAGCCAGGACATGACCACGCCGGAAGCCCTGTACGCTCAGGAGATTCTAGCCGTACATTAGCTAAGCATGCACACGCATAGGAAGGCGTGATCTCATGTCCTCCACGAAAGCAACGCTGTCACAAGCCACCACATCCAAGCAATCTTTGCTCACGAGATCTTGGGATACGGGTCCCAAAGATGGAACTGACTGGAAAAATTCCCGCTGTAAGTTCGTGGCAGTGAGTGAGCCCACCAGTGCGGCACGGTCACTCGAGCCTCCCTAACCAACGGGCGCAAAATATGACTACTCTGCTCGTCAGCAACTGTTGGTGGTGTCGAGTGCAAACAGACAGGCCGAACTACCGTACCCACCTTCCAACCCTGCGTGCTGGGGATGTGGCTCTGATCTCGATAGGCATCCACATTGGCCACAATCCAGGCGTAGATATCCGACAGGGTCATCAACTTGTCCGGGTGACTGGAAATAGCCCGTGTAATTAGGTCCTTGTAAGATTCTTTGCGAGTGGGTGACATGGCCACTGTAGACGCAGGCGACGACGGCATCATGGCCAGAGGCGACGGTTTGGGAGTCATGGGCGACGTGGGTATGGTTATGGTGGACATGGCGGGACTCGTCTCCGCAGTCTACAAGTGAAACGTGGCACACACTTCAGATGAGAGCGAACGCGTCAGGCTTACTGTAGCTATCGTCAGTTCACCCCTGGTCTTAGCCCTTTTCGAGGCCTGTTGAGCCATGATGAAAGGCAGCCGGTACTCGCCAAGGTCAGTCCGATCGAATTTAGGGGTAGCTGGAGCACTGCTCGGGGCGCGTTTGCTTGTAGAACGGGATTGGTGCATGGCCAGAACGGGAGAACGGCTGGCGATGTCTTCTCGCTGTCAGTCAGAACGAGCAGTCTGAAGCGAAGAGAGTACGTAGAGTAGGAAGAATAGCCATGCACGGCGATGGTGTCTAAACACCATGTTGACACCCGCGCTCCACCGACCTTCGCCGTGGTTATGTTTCGCTGCTCTTACGTGCCGAATGACTGGCCTGCGCACGGGACAGGCTACCCTCGTCGATGTTTACTGGCCAGGCCCACCGTGCGTACACGCAAACATATTCCACCATTCCACATCCAACGCCACGCTAGCCGTCCCTTTTCCTCGACCCGCTTCTTACGTAGCAGCCAGTGTGACAGCCACACATCCTCTCTCTGCCCCATGTTTACAGTCAATGAGCAGTGTGTGCACGAGCCTGCGGGACTGGGGTGCGCTTATCGCACAGACCGTGCGCATGTTGACTGCTCCCATTGGCTAATGCAATGTTGAGACAAACAAGCCCACTGCAACTTTCGCCGCATAGACTACGCTCCTCCTTGATAGAACTTGGCCACATTCCAGACTCGGCGGCACCCGTCCCGCTGCTCCAAGTACAAGCATACATGAGCAAGTGATAATGAGCCACCGACTGCATGGCCTATAAGCCATCGGCATGAACCAGCGGACAGGATCACGTGACTGTAACCCGGCAACTACTACGCGTAGGATAGGGATGGCTGGCGGAGCTGTGCCAGGGCACGGCTTGTTGTAAACATGTGAGCGGTGGTCTCCCGCAGGCCAGTCATAAGTTGGCGTGCACTGCTCATGACGCCCTCGCTCTCCTGGTCGCAGGTCTACGCTAATCGAAAGCCAGCCTATACTCGCATGCATATTGGACTGCAATCCGTCTCCTCCACCGGGAAATCAAGGTACGAATTTTCTGACATGGTGCAAGGGTCGGTAACAGTACGCAAATAACAGACACAATCACTGTAGGTCAACCCACAAGGTATTCATCAACAGTCCACTTGCACAAGCCAGTCTCCCCGAATCCCTGTCCTACATTCTACCTGGGCCTAACGCATATCTGAAACAAAGCTCTTACATCGCCGTAAATACAGCTGCTGCAACTACACGAATGCAACTCAACAAAACATAACCCGCACCCAGGTGTCAGAAAACATGAAATCCAAGATCTCAGTGATAAGATTACTAAAAACATTATGCAATGTCAGACAATATGACGCACCATAAAACTGCAGTAAACCATGCAGGCCGAGCTAAATGATTGTACGTACAGGTGAGCCTCCAGAGGCGAAATCAATTATAAGAAGATAGCCTTCACCACTGCGACACTAATACTGACCGTGCCGCTTCACTTCGATCTTTTCCACAGTATATGCCGGATTCATCCTGAAAAATCAGAGTTCATATTCCGTTTCGATTACTCTTCAATAGACGCTAAATCTTAGCGAAAACGGACTGCGATAAACGAGAAGAAAAACAAGCTGCACTTACTTCGTTGCTTCCATGATCGCGGCGGTCAGTTCCTAAATAGAGGAAATGTATTCCCACCATAAAAAGAAGCACAACACATACCGCATCGTGGTCGATGTCGCCATCAGAATACACATCGATACCGTGCGCCATCTGTCTCTTGAACTGAAAAACAACTAAGCCATGAGTCACATCTTGGACCGATCAGCAGCGCGCACTCACCTCGGCGTCAATGTTGGTAACATGGGCGGGAGCGACGAAAGTCTCCACCGTTTCTCGTTGTATGGTTCGCTTCACAGTTCTAATTTGACTTGACGATCTAAAACGAAAATATGCGAGTCAACTGATAAGGTACCACTTACGAACAAGTCATTACGTGGTCGTTTTGACAGTGCCATCCGGTTCGACGATTCTTTCAACATTCGTTGGTCCCTGCTCGACGACTTTCTCGATTTCCTCCATGACCGTCCGATCGTTAGGCCCCGAAAGCCGCTTACTGGCATCCTAGACACAAAATAAACCAATCGAAACTAACTTTCCACCACTCCTTCACGCTACTTACACTTGGGGATTCGATGCCAGGGAGTGGCTGCCTTTCGACCAATCCTGATTTGGACGGATGAACTTGTTCAAAAACGGGCACCATCGTTTTAGATCTGGGCGATAGCTGTTCGCTCGTCAATCCCGATTCAACAATCGGTACGATTTTGTGATCTTTTCCAGCCGGGGATACCGTCCCTCGGACGCTGCTTTCGTCAATCGATCGTTGAGTTTTCTCCACATCGACGCTGGGAGACTTCTGAGGAGCGATAATGTAATACTCCTTTTGCGGCGGCGTCAAAATGTTAACGGGCAGTATGTAATCCGTAAGCTATAACAAGACATAACATAACGAATAAGTCAAGACGACCTTGTTCCAACACTCACATCTTTGTCTTTCTGCAGCGAGTACACGGGCAACGGATATCTATCACCAGCGCTGTGAGGGCGATCACTATTTCTCAACAGCGGCTGCAAAAAATTATGATACCGCATATTATAAATTCAGAAACTACTGTCTTCAAGCACGTTTTGCTTACCTCCCTCGGAGATCCACTTCCGTGATAGTGCAACGGCGAAGCGCTTTCCGACGTATGCGCAGGTTTCACTTGTTCTTTCGCCGACACTGAAATGAAATGAAATCCCCAAACTAAAATCAAGCAAATGAACCAACTCACATCCATCAACTGTTGTCCTCGTGGGGAAACGAGCAGACTGAGAACGCTGAAAGTTTGGCGGTTGCCGATCGATTAGGGCAGATGCCAGACGTGTCTGATAATGCGTTCGACCACTAAAGCGAAATCTCGACGAACCCATACGCAAAAGGCTTTTCTTAGGCGGTGGTTCGGGCGACATCAACCTAAAGTGCACCGTTTCCATCTTAGCATCCGCTTTAACGTGGCCAAGCATACCTGAAGAAAGTATGATGCTCGACGCACGATTTCCACAGCCTTTCAGCCGCTTTGTAATTTCCCAAACGAAACGCAACAGTTGTATCGCGTAGTTCAAACTAAAAAAGACAAGAATCTGAAAACAAACAAAGCAAACCCAAAAATGATGCACGATACCTCTCCTGGTCGAATCTTGATATAAAAATGAGTTCGACGGAATGAGATTTTCAAAATTTTTGGCCAAGCGAATCGATTAACTCGTAAACGATCTTTGAAAACCAAAAGTCCACTCGAGCAAACACCCAAAGACACTTCCGAATTTTCCATATCCTGTTTAACATATTCGGTTTTCAAAACCCGTTCAGTCCCGAAACCCAAACTCTTACCTTGGCAGTGTGCAGATCCACACCGTACATAGCTAAAGTTTTGCCAATTTCGAGATATCGCGTTTCTGCATCCTCGGGGCTCATGCCACTAAAATCAAACACAATCCTCGCCACACCGGCTAGGATAATCGGGAAAAATCACTCACCGATGAGCCTTGTGTAGTTCACACACTTTCTGCAACAATTCTGCTGAATGATAAGGAGCGAATCGAAAATCTAACAGATATTCTCCTTCCGATGTTCCAGTGCGGCGTTCCAACTGATCGTAATCGCCCACTTGAGCTTGTACCAAATACGATCCCAGCAATGCGTAAGTGACGAAAGAACACGGCAGTTTTCCGGACACGATGTCATTTTGAATTTGCAGGCACAAGTAGTATCTGGAAAACGTGAGCTGGTGTGAATACTAATGGCCAATTAGACACATGTACACCATTACCTCGTGATGTCTTCTTGCAACTGTCCCGGTTCAGGTGGATAAAATTTCACTTCGAACCAAAATGTCCAAGGTTTATCTGAAAGACCAATAGGCGTGTCTTGGTAAATAGAAGAGTACAAACGCAATAAAGGCTGCACAAAGTTCGCACGAACAGCATTTTAAAAAAGGTCTATTTACACAGACGGATACGATTACGCGCGATCGATAGGCGCATTATCGAACCTATTCTTAATTCTATGAAGACGCGTTCCTATTCAATTTATCAAGACTGACAGCCGTGTTGCCTTAGCGACAAAGGAATGAAGAGCGCTTAATACAATGCCCAACAAGAAAAACAAGGCATTTTCACGGACACTATTCACAACTATTTCCCTCCCAACGCTCTAAACTCTAGCAGAACCAGCCCGAAACACATCACATGTAACTAAACCGTGAATGATAGCATTAGACAGGAAGTAAAAGCACGAGTTATTTATGCACAGCATGTTCAGTTGGCACCCAGTGGGAAATGGCCCAAAGTTGCACTATGAAAGGTAACCTGTTCCCTGCACTCACGAGTTCCAGCGTGGTGGGTGGTCTCTCCAATAGACGGCCTGCTAGACAATGCAGGTACCTACGCAACAGAACGTGACACCCGTCGGACTTCAATAAAGAGAACAAATGGAAGACGGCACAATGCCGTCAGCTAGCAGTTCATGAAGCATCGTTTCGAAAGCATGAAAAAACTTTGTCACTCACGATAAAAGCATAGAGAGCTCGAGTTTTTCATGGACACGACAGCTTCGATTTCATCTAATGAACGTTCCCGTGCGTTTACTTGGGCACGCGAACGTAAAATCGTTAATGCTAAAAACTCTTAGCAACTCGCTTCAGGCCTTTCTCGTTCCTCGTTGCTATAGCAAACGACAATATTATAAGAGCCAAAAACACGCTCTAATAGAAACGGCGCCACTAATTAAATGTCTTCGCAGCTTTCTTGCTTTCCCGAATCTGTCCCCAAAGAGGGACGCAATTAAAACTCGGCGGCAGCCAAAAGCACCAAATAACCCGAAATGGCCAACATAAAAACACACTCACGGAAATGAAAATAGAAATAAGAGGGAGCTTGCCTATTTTCAAAGGTGCTTTGCAATGCACAGACATACCACCCGTTTTAAAGCTGCAAAGTGCGCGAATTCAGCCAAGCATGAAGAACTTACCGTGAATTTGCTTCGAGATTTTCTTTTCGTAGTTTAGCCAGTACTAAATAGACAAGGAATCGCCAGTGAAAATGTGAAAAGCGAATCCTCTAGGAAACTCTTATAACTCACTCGATGATTTTCTGAATCACGATAAGACAAACCGAAATAATCCTTCTCCCATAAATTTAAACGCTGTGTAATCTTTTCAAAGACTTCGCTTCCTTTTGCTGTTTTCTAAAAATGCATAGGATTTTTATTGCCTCGTAGAAACGAAATACATAAAAACAAAGTTTTACGATCACTTACGTCGACGTCAATTTCGCATTCGCTGCCATCCAGGAGTATAATCTTGCAAGAACGACGTCCTTTCGGTGCATTTTCTCCACCATTAGCTGACGTTGCACTTTTAGCCATTACAGCAGCTTGCTGTGGATCTGCCACCATACTTCGAACTACGAAATGCTTTCACTGAAAACTACGCGTTACTGTTGCAAGCCCTAAAATATCTAAAATCAGAGCGTGAATTTCAATCTAAACAACCTTTCACAATAACTTTCGTTTCGGCTGGTCGATTAGTAACTTTTGGGCGTACGGGCTGGTTTGTACATAGGTATATAAATATACACATACAATGGGCCTCTATCGCACGCGTATATTCCAAAACACCAGCAAACGTTAGGACCTGACGCGCTGGGTGACAAAAAACCGGAAATGTTGAGTGCCTATAAATCGCGCCCCACCTAATGTAACATTGGACACAAAAAAACTGGCGACGAAATGCCCCCGACGCGCCGACTGCCGCCAAAGAGCAAATATAAAGGTAAACATCGGAGGCAAAATTCCCACCGGCTGGTTCCGACTCTGCCAGTCGCATAGTCGAAGTATTCCTCACTCATTGAATCACCACACCCGAGAATAAAATAAGGCAAACTGGAAACGCGCAATATTAATTATAAATTTTCTGGCTTATAAAAACTGCTGGCGCATGTATTTTTGTTTTATCCGCGTAAATCAACCAGAGGAAAAAATTCTTTAAAGGTGAGATATAGTTCGAGCTTTGTAAGCCCCTTACTTCAGAGGAGCATAAGTGTGTGGCGAATTCAGTTATTCGCTCGAATTTTTCTTTTTTCCAGTTTTCGTTTTCTTGGCTCGGCTTCTCAAGACTTTTCGTGAGGCGAAATTTTAGGATTTCTCGACCTTTTTAATCATCTTTACGTGTCCTATCCAAAGTCTAAAAAGGATTTGTAAAACCGAACAAAAGATCTTGAGGACATGGCGTCGACAGAGGAGCCGAATGAGGGCTACGGCGGTGGCGACGAATCGGGATATCAATACGATAGTAATGCATCTTATTATGGGCATCAGGTTTCGTACGGTAAGTAAGCTCTTTTGTAAATTTCGAGATTTATGTTTCTACTTTTTCGTAAGTGGGCCCACCCTAAGATTCTTGCATGCCTTAACAGGTCCTAGTTTTGAATTAGAGTATGCAGTAGCCGCCAAAAGTAGACCATACGGACAGATTCTACCCCATAAAATTTTAAACTGTGACCCCTATCTCATTTAGGGAAAGCAGAATCGAATCCTATTGGCGGAAATGGGACAGCTCCTGAACAATCTTCCTACGAGTCGGATCACGGTGGAATGGACAATCAACACTTCGAGTTGGATTCGACTACTCAGGCGACAATTGAGGAATTAAAAGCGGAAGCTACAAAGTTGGATCCCGTGGCAAACAAGCACGCACTTCGATTAATTAGATCGGGTAAGCAAACAAAAGTGGAGTTAGAGTTCTGATTTTTAAAGCGTTCTAACGCGGTTAATTTTCAGAAATCGAACGCTTGTCGACATTTAGCGAACCAGAGTATTTGGAGGTCGACATTCCAAAACCGATAAAAATTGTTCGTAAAGTTCTTGTTCCAGTGCAACGAAATCCAAAGGTATTCCTTAAAAGGCTCCTGTACCTGATAATTTTTAATAGGTTAGTCCTGTTTGTAGTTCAATTTTGTGGGAAAATTGCTCGGTCCGGGTGGAAAAACGTTACAGAATTTGATTCATTCTACTCGTTGCCGCTTGTTCATTCTGGGACGAGGATCTTCCAGAGATAAAGCAAAAGTGAGAAAGAAAGTCCTTGAAGCAAGGTCATTATAACCCTTTGTGGGTTTTTAGGAAGAAGAATTGCTGGCTTCTGGAGATCCGAAATATGCTCATCTGAAGGACCCGTTATTCGTAAGAGTAGAGTCATCCGGCCCGCCTGCGATGGCGTATCAGAAAATAGCTCACGTATTAAACGAATTGCAGTACTATTTGCAACCAGTACGTGTTGATTTACAGTTCTGGTGGTTTTTGGGACCAACAGCCGCTTATATTTCAGGTGAAAGACGATATTTACATGCAACAGATGGCGGATATGGGCAAACACGTGATCTCGCCACCATCCGGTCCTTCACGAGGAGGAATCCGCGGCTCGTTGATGGGAACGGCACCGCCGATGCGAGGAGGAGGTCCGAGAGGTGGTCCACGGTAATGTTACAGTAACTTCGTTGATATGCGGCTGAACATAGTTTTCTTGTAGTGGTGGTGGAGGAACTCGTGGTCGTGGCTACTTGATTCAAACACCACCAGGCCCAGCTGCTGGCGGTCCACCACCTCCGAGCGCACCGTCGGGTCCGCCCCCAAATTACGTTACTTATCCGGTAAGACGTGGTTGTTTATCTTTCTGAGATGGGTGACAATGAAATGCGCCTGTTTAGGGTTACGATTACGGCAACTACGGAGGGGATTACCAACATAATGCTCCGCCGCCGCCTCAGCCGACATCTCAGTAAGTCTGAGGATTGGAGTCTGCAGTGAGAGATACTAACGTTATATGCTTGTTGTCTTCAGTTACGGAAGCGGCCAAGCTCCTCCGCCGCCTGGCCCGCCAGTGCCACCAATTCCGCCGCCATCAGGTGTTCCGCCGGGCCCTCCGAATGGTCCCGCACAAGTACCACCTCCGACCTATGGCAGCAGCAGTTCTTACAATTATCCGTACGGCTACGACTACAGTCAGTACAGTAAGCTGGCACTGTTTCATAGCGTGTCGTCGGAGATGGCATCACCATCTCCCTCTTGTAGATCAGCATAGCAGTTCTGTTCCGCCGGGTCCACCAACACGTGCGCCTGGTGCGATGCCGCCGGGCGGTGGAAAAGCACCACCGCCAATGGGACGTGGTCGCGGTGTGCCGCGCCCAGCTCCGTACTGACTTACATGAAATGTTGCAGGTACGTCGCTGAGGAGGTGATTGTGTTTTGGAATAACTGAGAGTAATATGAAAAGTAATCGCTGGACCTAAATGATAAGTCTGTTGCTTACTTACAGGTATAAATCGAAACAGGAAAGTTAAACGATCGTTTTGTCAAGGGGCTAAAGAAAATTTGAGAGGCGGAGGAGTCTGCACGGTACTTATGGAAATTATAGGCGCCTCGTTGATTTGACGTTAAATGTGTAGTTGTGTGTTTTTCGTGGATTTGTGTTTTCCTCTAATTGGCGCCCTCATAATGGAATAATGAAGTAACCTTTTTTATAAGACAATCTTGAACAGGCAGCTGAGTTAGTTTGGTGGACTAATGTTAATGTTAACATTTTCTTGTCTTATTTTAGGCATTGTGCCAGGAGTATACATATAGCCTAAACACACGTACAGTAGTCTCAAAGCCAAAACGTAAAACACAGCTTTGCTGGCATGCATGCAAAAATTATGAATCGGGTTGCCATTTACGGCTAGGCAGGCTTGATGGCTCTCATCCGCAGTCCGCCTGCCAACACCCAGTGTCCATGATGTCGTTGATGTAACTGTCATAACTGACCTGTTGGTGTTAAATCGATAATCATGTCAAGTTGTTTGCATGGTTAAATTGGGCATTCGATATATTAAAAGTTGGTTGTGTTGATGGAATGGGAAATAAGCATAGCGATGGAGGTGGAATGCGAGTGACATTGTGGTTGCCTTTTAGAATCGAGTGCGACTGATTTACGTGCTGCTGGGGGATCGGATCGGAGACTCGTGGCAGGTGAGGTCTGGCTTTGTGCTTTCACCAGTGAGCTGTGCGGGGGATCAGTTTCAGAAGATGGTGTCCTCAAGGTCACTGGTGCACAAGCCCACCCGATTGGGAGTCTTACATGGACATAATGAAGATACCGATGATCGGTGAACTGAAAGGCGAAATCCGTCAAGTCCTTCCTTGGCAGTCTGTCTGTGTGGTACTCGGGTCGTGGCCTCGCGCTCAGTGCGCACTTACAGGGGAGGGCTCGACTCCCGCCTGGCAAGTATGGGCAAGGTCGGCTGGGTTGGAGGGGGCTTTGGGGGGAGGAGGGGTGAGGGGGAAGAGGGAGGGGGTAGAGATCAGATCAGATCGCCTAAGCCTGATCTGATTGCGTGTGAGACAGGTCAGGTTTGGGTCGAGTCGAGTGAGTGAGTTGTATGACTGTTGACATACAGTACTGTAGGTTGGCTGGACAATTGGCCTGTGCTTAGAGGCCAGGGCTGGACCTGAGCAAGGGGGGGGGGGGTTCCAAGAGGAAGGGGTCGATGTCCTGGCCGGCCCAACAAGGGAGGCTTACCCCCTACCCCCTCCCCCCCTGCCCATACTTGCCGCCTAAGTAAAAGTGATTATCAATCTACTGTTGTGTTCCTTAGCCCTCGAGTGCTTGGCTATGGATGAAGTAGGACATGACATGCAGTTCAAATTTAAATGGTTGCTTTGCGATGCTGTGCTGGGTAGCCGTGTGAGCAGTCCAATTCATATTGCCGCGTTTATGCACGCGTGTACGGATTACGGTAACCGCAAAGTGTTTAGGAAAATGGCACCTAAAACAGGCATCCTTGCTCGTCTCGTCTGTCATGACACTTCTGTTTGTTGGGACGAGGGGCGGGCCGAGGAAGGCAGGGTGTTGGTGCGTCATTATTAGCGTATGACGCATCGCCCAGTGGGGGGGGGGGAGTGTCCGAGTGTTGTCGTCTAGCCGTTTATGGTGTTGAATGGCTGTGACGGGTATCTGGCCAGTGTCATTAGTTGCTCATCGAGCGTTATTTTTGGGGAGCACTATTCATGAAATGTAATTGCGTCGTTGCACATTTTGCCTGACTTGTGAGTTGAGTTTTGTGGGTGAACCTGATGTGATGGGTTTTTTCGTAAAGTTGCCTACGTGTTTCGATTTATCTCTGGTAGGCAAGGCGAGCAACAGGGAGTCGACCGGTTTTAAGTTAGTAGAGTGAGGAGAAAGTTAGACCTTGCGCGCTTGTATGTGTCATAGGATTGACAGTCGGCCAGCTGGTTAGGAGATTTGTTCATTTTGTGTAAAAGAATTGTCATATATCGAGTTTTGGACGAGTAAGATTGGTTTTTATAAACTCGTTTTTGAAATTTTGAGTAAGCGCGTTAGGAGAATTAAGTCTGATAGAAGTGAATAATGGACTTGGGGGGTTGAAATGGCCATTGATGCTTATTGTAGTAGGAGTTCGCTGGTTTGTTTTAGGAAAATGGGCAAGATTGGTCTTGGTCGTTCTATTTTTGTGATCTTTTTTATTCTTGCCGTGTCTGACGGATCATCGGAGCTGCAGGGCGACCATGTTTGCACGAAACGAGTGCAGTAAGTGTCTGATGGCAGCATGTTTTCATGGTTTCACCTGTTTGGTTTGTTTATAGGAAAGAGAAGATTCGCTCGGTTCCCTATGATCGACCGTTCGTATATCGTACTTATGAATTCTGTCTGGACATAACCAGTGGATTCAAATGCGAAAGGCGGAAGTAAGGTTTGGTAGAGAGTAGTTTTGAGGCGAATAGAACTCGGTGATTGTTTTTAGGGTCGGATATAAACCATCGTTTCGGAACGAGACAGAAACTGTGACTGAATTGCAAGTGGAATGTTGCGAGGGGTTTCGAGAAGTGAATGCTTTTTGTGTGGGTATGTATTTTTTATAAAACTGGATAGGGCCGTTTGTTCGAGCTGGCAGGAATGACGGGGAAAGAGCGCGTCTATTGATATTTCTTGGACAACTTGTCATGTTATGAGAAATTGGTTTTCTTCCTTTCAGCTACCTGCCAACACGCGTGTATTCACGGAAACTGCACAGCACCGGATACTTGTTCTTGCTTTCCCGGTTGGGGCGGTGCTACGTGTCAGAAGAGTAAGTGATGGGCGAATGAAGCCTGGGTGAAGTGGGACTCGAGTGTTGATTAGGAAAGCTCGCTTCGGGAGCGACGGAGCGCATGATGGCGTGGTTTGTTGTAGAAATGACATTCAAAGCGGTCTCTTATTTTAGGTTGTGCGTTCAATCGATACGGGGAAGATTGCAAATTGAATTGCGAGATAATGAAGTGACTGGCCTAGTTGCCCAAGGATGTTCTACTTGTGTGTTGTGTAGTGTCAGAACGGAGCATCTTGTGATCCGGAAACGGGACGTTGTTTCTGCAGACCCGGCTATCGTGGGGACAAGTGCGCCAAGGTTTGTGAGCAGGTGAGTGAGCCTGGTAGGGCCGAGTGGAGGGTATGATGACGGATGTGATTTCAGGGATACTATGGTCAAGATTGCACTTACAAGTGTCACTGTAAGTCAGCTTCGTCTGAGGAGGGTTTAGGTGGGATGTGAAAGTATGTATTGATAGGTTTGAACAATGGTAAATGCGAGCCGGTTTCTGGGGCGTGCAAGTGCGGACCCGGATTTACTGGAGTCTTGTAAGTTGTTTATCGATTTTTTTGGTGGTCCCACTGACGGGAATTGTGTTTCAGGTGCGAAAGACAGTGCGAAGGTGGTCACGGACCCGATTGCAAGCTGCCCTGCAAATGCGTGAATGGAAACTGCAGCGCTGCGACTGGTGTGTGTACTTGTAGTCCAGGATGGAAGGTATGGTTTGAAAAAACTTTGCACGAGGCCTCATGTGTTAATGAAGTGATTGTCTTTGGCTAGGGGCCAACCTGCGCGGACGAATGCGATGAAGGGACGTATGGTCTGGAGTGCAAGCAACGATGTTCGTGCAAGAATGGAGCGAGGTGCGATCCGATATCGGGCGCGTGTATTTGCGCTGATGGCTATTCCGGTCTTCAATGCGAGACTCCCTGTCCAGTTGGAACGTACGGTGCTGGATGCAGTAGGAATTGCAGCTGCGATAATGGAGCCACGTGCGACGTGACCAGTGGCAAGTGCATTTGCCCGAAGGGTATTATCGGAGAGAAGTGCGAAAAGAAGCGTAAGTCATTTTTGACCCAGCTTCGATCGATCCCCATCCGGCTGATCAGACCAAAAATGAATTTAGCATGGCGCCACGCCTCCCCAAACTAAGCCGATCCCTCGCCATTGCTGTCCATCAGCTCTCCCCAAACAGATACGGGGCTTCGGAACCTGGGGTGGAAATTTGTATGGATCTGAGGGATGGGGCTGGGTCATTTCAGTCTGCCACGAACGATGATTTCCAGGTAGATAAAGCGTGGAAAATTCAGACTGTTAATCGAGCAGGCGGATCGCTCATTGTTGGCTTGACTAGCTTGGCTAGTGAGTGGCTATGTGATGTTGATTATAGAATGCCCGGCGGACAGATACGGAGATTTGTGCGCGCTGGTTTGTCCTTGCGTTATGGGCCACACGGCCATGTAAGGACCCTGTTTTTGGGAGCAATGCTATTTTGCTGATCAATTTGGCTGTTTTAGGTGCGATCCAAGTTTGGGACGTTGTCGGTGCAAAGCCGGATGGACGGGCCCCACTTGTGGCGAGCCTTGTCCCACGTAAGTTAAGCTTGCTGGGGGGCGGGGGTTATCGTTTTTGAATGTCCGATTTTTCCAGGTATATGTATGGCGATCGATGTGGGAAGGTGTGCCAGTGCAAAGTAAGTATTCCTTGGCGATTAGGAAATGGTCAGTGGGAAGATGTCCTGTTCCTTGTTTTAGAACGACGCATTTTGCGACCCAGAAAAAGGCGAGTGCCACTGCCTTCCAGGATTTATGGGAGACACGTACGGTTTGCTTGTTTTATAATCGATGATCTGACATCGTAAAAGAATTTCTGTTGCAGGTGCGAAGACGAGTGTCCGAGTGGATATTATGGCCGCGGGTGCGAACTGAAGTGAGTGCTGGTTGGTTGTAGTGGCCAGAAGGGGGCTCCTAGGACCGTAGTGGAATGTGGGTGATGAACTGGGAACTCGTTATGTCACCAAACACAGGTATGCGTGCTCGAGGGTGAGGGGATACGTTGCACAAGGCGATTTACTGGGCCGGTAGTCGAACACTCGGCCGTTACTGCGCACCTGGCGTGGTAGGCAGACGTCTAACCCACTAGGCCATGGGGCGAGCGTACAATGATCTTGAATGTTTTCATTCATGTTTGAGGTGTCAGTGCAGCAACGATGCCATCTGCGTTTCATCGACTGGCGAATGTAACTGTACAGAACCCGGCCTAGAGGGAATCCACTGCGATCTGCCGTGCCGAGCTGGCCATTACGGACTTTTGTGTAATTCCACTTGCGAATGTAAGAATTTTTTCTTATGTCTTTGTTGGGCATGAATTGCAGCCTTTCGTTTCAGGTATGAATGGGGCTGGGTGTGATGCCAAGAGCGGTAAATGCATTTGTGGTCCTGGTTTCACTGGAGAACGATGTGAAACGAAATGCCTGGTGAGAAAATGTGTCTGATCGTGTGTGCGTTTGGTGTGTTACTAATGGACGGACTGTTTCAGAGCGGGAAGTACGGTCTGGATTGTATGCAAGATTGCGGTTGTTCCAGCAACGCTGATGGATGCGATGCCGCGACGGGCCAGTGTAGATGCAAGACGGGATGGTATGGTAAGTTGACCTGACCGAATGTCTGATTTCCATGACTAGATGGGTTTTTATTCAGGTCTGAGATGCAGTAGTCGATGTCCAAATGGGTATTGGGGTAAAAATTGCGATCGTCGATGCGACTGTAATGCTGATGGATCGGGCAGTTGCGAGCAAGATGATGGCAAGTGCGTGTGTAACGATGGCTTTATCGGGATGCGATGCGAGAGTCGTGAGTGCTTGATTCAGTGTTTAGCTAGTGTGGAAAACAATGACGATGCCTTTTTTGAATGTGTAGGCTGTTCTCGGGGAAAATACGGAAGAGGCTGCACTCAAAAGTGTCCTGGTTGTACGAGTATTAATTCGGACGATGATGGAGCCTGCGATTCAGCAACTGGCTCTTGTTTGTGTAAAACTGGTTTCCATGGTATTCGTTGCGAGTCAGGTGAGACAGTGCTGTTTTGACGTTTTGGAACTGAATCATTGGAGTTGCTGTGTTTTCATAGGTTGCCCGAGAGGCAAGTACGGGGCCAAGTGTAATAAGACGTGCGATTGCGACTTGGACTCTGGATTCTGTCATCATATCAGCGGCGCATGCCAGTGCGTGCCTGGGAAGACGGGCGAGAGGTGTTCAGAAGGTAATCGTTTCTGGCGATGGTTGTCCCCATGCAATGTTTTTGGTCCTAGGCGCAGTATTTCTGCTTTAGCATGTCCCGCTGGACGATTCGGTTTCAAGTGCAGTCAGACGTGCGCTCCTTGCGTGAACGGAGAGTGCAAAGCGCGCGATGGGCGATGTATGTGCATGTCAGGCTATTACGGCATGCGGTGCGAACATTCGTGCCCTGCTGGGTCCTGGTAAGTCTTGCTGGGTAGATTCTTTAGTTGGTGTAATGAACTGGCTTCGTTTAGGGGCGATGGTTGCATGAACTCGTGCGACTGTCCGTACGGAGCCGTTTGCAATGTAACCAATGGCGCGTGTCGATGCCCGGCTGGACTGCATGGTCCTAATTGCGAGCATTATTGTCCAACGAATACGTACGGGTTCGACTGCAAGAGTCGCTGCGTTTGCAGCGAGAATGCCAAGAACTGTCATCCGGTTACTGGCGCGTGTGTGTGCAGGCCTGGCTTTATGGGAGCATCGTGCGACATTCGTAAGAGCACTGCCCTGGTTTGATGCATCGTAACCGACGGTTGTGGTTTTTAGCCTGTCCTAAAAATACGTACGGTGTCAATTGCTCCAGCAGTTGCCAGTGCGATAGCGCGGCTGGCGAGATGTGTGACTCGATCGTTGGATGTTGTATCAAGGGCAAGAACTGTCCCGAAGGTAAGAGACCAAGGTTTTGTGGACTGACTGGATAGGAGGTTTGTGTTTTTAGTCGGAAATTTGGCTTCGGTTTATCCAGAAGATGGAAGTGGTTCGAGTGTCACTGTGCCAATAGTTGTCGTCCTATCTGTCCTGCTGATCGTGATCTTGGTCGTTCTCGTGCTTTATTATCGGAGGAAGTATATGCGAGAAAAGGACCCGGATTTTCCCACTGTAACGTGAGTTGGGCTTGGAACACTTGCAATCTGATCAGTGCAATTTAGTGAAAATCGAAGTCAACAAAGAGATCTTAGAAGACCCCTTTGGAAAGGGATGTTGATAGCAAGATTTGTGCTTCATCTTTTAGATACAATTCCAAAGAATACCAGGCGGCGTCGATGGTGGCCGATGGACCGGACGTTAACGAGTTCGAGAATCCAGTTTACAACCCGATCGCTGCAGGAAAGAACAAACGATTAAACTATTTCAACGATGGCGCTGATGGTGCTACGTCGTCAATGGGGGTGGTGGGTGGCTATGCGCAAGGATCTCCCTCAAAATTGCGGATCAATCTTCCCAACCATGACTGTGATTCCGAGTCAGGTGAGTCCTGAGTGAGGGTCAGGTCGATGTGTGGTGGGACTAATAATCGGGGATTTTAGAGGACGAAGTCTATTCTGATCCAGTATTCCCTAGTGACACGGGAAAACATCAGTATGAGAAGATTGGTGGGACGGAAGGCGGTCGGAAGTTTCTGTAACTACGTCAGTATCCGATGTCGCCAGTCAACGAAAAGGATGGTGTGCGAAGAAGAATGTGAGTTGGAATCTTGGCTTTGAATTTTCGAAAAAGTAATTTTCTTGGGTCTCTATTCAATAAATCGACTTTACATTTTGATAAGTTTTACGCGTTTTTTCAAATTGAGCGAATGCAGCTTGAAGAGTATTACGTGTTTGAGACTGTTTGGCTTTGAGTTCGTCGTAGGAAGGCCACTTTTTTGAGTGTTTATCGTGGTGCTTGCACATGATCTAGCCTCCGGTCACCTTGTATTTTTGTGTTCAGGTTGCTCAGTTGAACAATTTTTATCATTTTTATCACCAGCTTTTAGGGGAATAAAATTGTATGAATGATTAGGACTTTGTCATGCATGATTTTGTTTTAGCGTGGCCTTAGGTTTTGTGCGCTGACATTCTTCCGTGAGTGAGTGGACTGACTGTTGACTAATTAGGGTCGCACGTGACTTGACTGTGGAGCAATAATAACCTGTTCCAGCGCCTTGCTTAGGGCCTGACTTAGCTGTGGTGCCGTGCCGTTGTCTTGTATTATTACTTCCTCTCATCAGGAAGGTCTCAGTTCTGACGCTGTGCATATCGGATCAGCACTGAGGGTCCTGTTGGTCGTGCCCATTCGATTGTATTGAGACTTGTCTGTGTATTGTCTCACGCTGTACACTGCTCTATGTTACCTGGATCCTATTTATAAGTAAAGGTGGGGTCGTGGTGTGAGAAGTGGTGGTGTCTGGATGCTGCTTGTGCGGCTGGATTCTTGACTGGGTAAGGACAAAGTATGGCGATGAGGTGATGTAGTTTCAGGGCATGAAAACGGAGTTGTCGGGCTGGAAATGTCGAAGCCGATGATTGCCAAAGTGGTCCTTGTTGGTGCTACGGGTAAGTAGATGATGTTCGACGGGTACCTGTCTAGCTCTGATTGGGGTCGGTAAATGAGAGTGGTGGCTGGTTTTATGGCCTGTAGGTTTGCGTGCAAGACGAACATTTGATCGATTCGGTCATCCATTAATTTTGCAGGTGTGGGCAAGACCAGTATTCTCTTACGTCATAACGGCCAAGGCTTCAGTACTCAAATCAGTCCCACCATCGGCGCTTCGTTTTGCAAAACGGAAATGTAAGTAATGTCTTTGTGGAGACCTGATCACCCTGCCACGCGATAAGGGGGCAGACTTGGAACGAGCAGCGTACGCAACCGCTTCGTAGGGCCGCTTGGCAGGGTAGGCAGGTCTAATATGCATTCCCTTCTTCAACTTGTTCATGGTTCTGAAATAAGATTGAATAGAAAGATGCTCAAGGTTATCTACGTTTGGTGATGTGATAAAACGTAGTAGCATTTGATCAAAAATTTGAGCCATGTCATGTCATGTACTCACCAAGCATTGTGAAACGCACTTAGGGGTGAAGCACACAAATACTATGCATACATACAAAAGCCCAAACGATATCAAGATTATAGGAGGTATAGTGGATAGTACATCAGAGCGGTGATCCCAGGGGCGCAAGTTCTTGGTTATATGCGCATATCTGGAATCTAGAAGGTGTTCCTTTCAGTGTGATCAATAATGTAAAGATACAAATGCAAATCTGGGACACGGCGGGTCAAGAACGATTTCGGGCCATGGTAAGCTGATGGATGACCAGTGGCTGGATGATAGGCTCGATCGGGCGTTTTTAGGCTCCGATGTACTACAGGAATACGAACGCCGCTTTAATCGTGTACGATATAACTAGCAAGGATAGTTTTTCCGCTTTGCGGTCTTGGGTCGAAGGTAAGCGTGGACAGAGCTGTTCAGAAATGAGGTCAACTCGGCTTGCTGTGTCCTCACTTGTTTGGCTGAGCCTGCTGTAGCATATCGATTAAGTCCTGTTATAACCAGCATTCCTGACGGTCGGGAGAGTAATAGTCTCCCCTGGCTTGGAGACGTCAACCATTCTGGTTGATGTTCCCCGGCAGGTATAGTCATTTTTTATCCGAGAAACTTCGGTCTCTCATGTCCCCCGCCGCCTGGGTGCGCTGGTTTCACTGTGCACGGTCTCTGTAGGGCAACACCTATTGCATGTGGTTTTCCCCATAGTCTACTCTACGGTATCGGCAAATTTCCCGGGCCCGTGTCCGTTTACAAGTTGGGATTGTCCATTTAGAAATCAGGCACAAGGTCGATCAACCGATCGTGATGTGCATTATCGGCAACAAGAGTGATATGGAGGAGAGACGAGACGTGAAGACATCGGCTGGCCGCGAGTACGCTGATTCAGTGGGTGCGTTGTTCGTGGAGACGTCTGCGATGACAAATAAAGGTATTGCGTGCATAAGTTATAATCGGGAAATGCACAGTAACTGCCTGCTGGGCTCATATTGGCCATTGCATGCGGAGGGACTCTTGGATGTGGCTTGCGAACACCGCTCTTCTGTGTGAGCCGCCAGCATACCGATTGTAAGTCCAGCTAATGTGAGTTTTATGCTTCCTGCGTAAACTATCTGCGGCCTAGGCTGCCAAAGGTCAAAGGTCAGTCTCTGAATCACATGCCGGATGTTATACTGTAGATGGACGTGTGTAGAGAGATGGCCATACAGCATACTGCAGTTGCACCTTGCACTGGCGCTCGCACTTAAGAAGACCAACCAGCACATTTGGCACGCGTGCAATGAACAGGAAATCATGTCTTTTTGTGCGCAGGTATCGAAGAAGTATTCCGAGCTGTTGCCAGTCATTTGGTTCAAAATCAGTTGATCACTGAAAGTATGGTGTCGCGTGATAGTGTGGCCAGTTTCGACAGCGACTCCAGGTCCTGGCGTTGCTGTTGATATTTTATGCTCACCTCGTTTCCTGGCCTGTTAGTGATACTTCTGCTGTGTGGCATACTGCATATTGTACATTGCTCGATTTGACCAGGTTTTCACTTCCTTGTTGAAAGGTGTGACTCACTCGAGGGGGGGTCGTTACAACTTAGGCTTGAAGTGTCTTTCGAGAAGAGTGCTAACGTCATTGTGCGGTTTGGCCCTAAACTCTGTTCCCTTTCGCACCTCGTTAAGTGCTCGACTGCTCGGAGGTCGCGAAAAGTTGCTTGACGCAAAGAGGACGTAAGTTGGGTCTTACGAGCGGTGACGTAAAGAAAAAGCACCATTCCACGTGTCGCATCATACTTTTAGGCGGACTGCGAGAAAGAGGGAAGTTATCAGTGTAAAGTTTTATCTATGTGGTTCGCACCAGTCTCATTTTACATTTCCTCTAAAAAATTCAAATTTTTATTTTGGCGGGAACGCATGCGTAGCTCAGCGCACACTCCTTTTATGGTAATGTTAGTGTGCGAGTTCCAGAAGGAGGAGTCATGAATTCCTTGACATGATTCATAATTTAATATCTTTTTTGGATTGTTACATTTTATTAATTTCTGCAGGACTTTAGCCTTGCACTGCCATTTTACGTGCTATACTGGCCCGAGTGGATCGGCGATTCGAGTGGTAAGTGGGCTTCGGATTGTCTGGGAATTCGATGTTTTGTTCTTGCCGTGTTGTTTGATGGCTATCGTCGGCCTTCGCTTTTGCATTTTGGCCGAATTTTTCCTTGACTGGTTGTTTGTTAGATCCCGTGAGCAAACACGGCTGTGGGCAAGAATTAATGGAGTTTAGTTGTTTTCGGCGCAAAGCGAGGGTGTCGGAGGTTGAAAATGCCAACTTTTGTTGGCCGTTAGTCATATTTCGGCCTTGTATACCGGGATTTCATCGTGAGAGGACAGCCGATTTTTTCTACGCTCTTGCACTTCCTGTCGCGACGAGTGATCGGGTGAACAATGGACGGTCTTGCGCATGAGTTTAGGGTAAGGCGTAGAGCTTGTGTAAGCTGCCACGAAGTCGAGATGGGAACACGACAGGGGCGTTGCTTGAAGCTTCGGCTTATTTGATTTATTCGACACGCATCATCAGCTGAACACGGGAATCGATACGTTTGGCGGGTTTAGCCTCTTTGGTATGCCCTTCGACATGGTATATGGGCGAGTGCGGGACTCTGGACTGGCTGCGTTGCCGAGCCAAGGTTGCCGTCGTGTCATTTGTTCACCCTCGTTCGGACTGACTGCTTGGTGCCCTTTCGCCGACCATCCATTTTCTCCGTTTCGTCATCCTTTCTCGCCAGTTCGAAGGAAACGCAAGGAACGAGAGCGTCGTTTCTTTGCAGCTGCGAAAGTAGTCCGTTCTCGTGCAACCACAAAGAATTTAAAATTTTCTAACGCTTTTACGGTCGTTTAAAAGTCGATCGTAGTAAGCTCGACGGGTTGTTTCGAGGAGGTTTGCGTTGTTTCAGGATCGCGTTTCG
Source organism: Mesodorylaimus sp. YZB2_4 (assembly GCA_030248295.1). Lineage (NCBI taxonomy): Eukaryota > Metazoa > Nematoda > Enoplea > Dorylaimida > Dorylaimidae > Mesodorylaimus > Mesodorylaimus sp. YZB2_4. The sequence goes on along the minus strand of JASANH010000082.1, from coordinate 93,469 downwards.
TCGGTCGTCGTTCTTGTTCATTGCTTTGATTAATATTAGACAAGGCTGGTGCCTTTTTAGATCTGTTCCCGACTGCTTGTCTTCGTCTGTAATTGTTTACAATCCGATTGGGTTTTTTTACGTTCTCCTAGTCGTCTCGTTCGTCATTCGATTGTGCGCATTTGAGAATAATGAGCGGTAAAACTGGCCGTATATTGCCTTCAACAAGGTACTTTGATGGTGTTGACAGTTGGTGATAAGGTTATAACACTGACTCACTGATACAAACGTGACCAGGTTTTCTTTCTCGTTTAGTTATATCAGCAGTGAACGCCATTTGACGTATTCGGAATCGCCCAAAAGTGATCGCCGAATGTCGACCAAATTGTTTGGAAAGGATTTAAGGGAATTCGATGATGTGGACATCGACAGCTTGCTGACCAAGCTGACCACCGAGGAATTGGAGGAACTGAACAGCGAAGTCGATCCCGATGTGAGTAATAGCGTCTTTTATGCCCGTGGGGAAGACCCGTTTCAACTAGTGGCTACTCTGCTTCATCTCTGTGGCAATGGCTACTTACGATTAGTTCTCTAATCCTCAGCTAATCTTCTTAAATTCTGCTGTCTACTTTCGACTGTGAACCTTTTATTATTTTTCCAAGGCACTTTTTGAAGACAGCTAACGGCGGGAAACTCCTTTTTTAGAACTCGTTATTGCCTCCGTCGCAACGGTGCCGCGATCAAACTCACAAGGAACCAACGGGCCCATTCAACCGGCAACATCTGTTGAAACATTTGGAAGAAACGGCTAAAAACGAAAAAGACTGGGATGAGCCAGTGCCATTCGAGGCGGGCAAGAAGAGAGGTAAGTCATTTATCACTCGATCATCCTGTGTGACTTTGATTTATCGAATCGAAAAATCCCATTTGGGTTGTTTAATCCAACAATAACAAGGGGATTACCAAGGGAGGTTTCTGGTGTTTGGTAGCAGCTGTTTAAACCACTCCTGTTTTTATCACGGTCTTGGGAGAGGTGTGTTTCTGGCTGTGCAGTGTAAGTTGGTTAGTCATTTCTTGCAGGGCCCGTGTGGAAGCCGAAAGAAGAAGAAGCTCCGAATGCGCCCACGGACGAAGTGGAATTACGATTGGATGTGGATAATGGCCGTGATAAGAGCTCGGATGACGAATTCGAACAAGCGCTAACTGGAGCAGAGGAATCGGATTTGCTGGACCTTGCCGGTGAGTGTACTTAGGCTGATGACCAACCAGCTGTTACTGACGAGGGGTTGATGTTTCAGGAATCTTGGGCATGCACAGTATGCTCAGCCAGTCACAGTATTATAAAGCACTAAAGGGCTTGCCGCAAGATGACGATCAAAATTCGTTCAGAGGTAATACCAGAGTTTTGGGGGCTGGTTTCGTGAAATGTAGTTTTTTTTTTATTTTCAAGGGTTGATCAAAACGACGCCTCTAAAGCGGATTCCTGATGAACCTCCGAATGATACGGATGTGGAAAAATGTATCCAACGATTGAATGACAACGACTCCAGTCTGAAGGAAGTGAATATTAATAATATGAAGGTAAACGAAAGGATCAGAGAGAATGTGATGGAGAAAAATTGAAGTTTAATTTGTTTTAGACCATCTCGAAAGAACGTGTGAAATTGTTGATCGAAGCAGCGAAGCGGAGTACGCATTTGGAAAAGTTGAGTATGGCCAATACGGCTATTACGGACGCGGAGGCTCGTGGTTTAGTGGATTTACTGGAAGAGAATAAAAGTATCAAAAATTTGAACGTGGAATCGAATTTTCTCAGCGGCGACTTGCTGGCTCGTACATTACGAGCAATGTTGAAAAATCAAACGGTCGTTGAATTCCACGCTGATAACCAGGTGTGTACTAAGCTGGGTGGAATGTGTGCGACAGTGATGAATGATGTTTATCGTTTTAGAGAGCAGCAGTGCTGGGAAACAAGGTGGAAATGGACATGATTCAAAGCATTGAGGAGAACGAGACTCTGCTTCGCGTCGGCATTACGTTCAATAGCATGATCGCCCGGCATCGTATCTCGGATGCATTAGAAAGAAATTACGAGAAAAGTAAGTCCTAAGATGGTGTGATCGTGGCTTATTCGGAACCAATGGGGTATGAGGGCAGGTCGATGTCGAATTCACTTGGAGCAAAGCAATTAGATATTGCGGGCTCATGGCTTAAGAAATAAAAACTGTTTGTAAGCGTGTAAGCGAGGCCGTCTTTCAGACCTGCAAGTATGCTCATGTGCCACGCATTTTAGTGCGCAACTGCGTTTCGCTGGGGAATAAATCAGATCAGATCAGAAGTGGTGATAACGCTACAGTATAGAGATTCAATAGGGAAAAATGAAACTGCCTAAAGTCGGAGAGGGTGGATCCTGGTTGGCCAACTGCTTTAGGGATTTTAAAAAGCGACCTTTAAAGAAAGGTGTCTTATACTATGTCCTGATTTCAGTTCGGTTACGACGAATCGGTGCTGACGTTTAGGCGACAGGGACATTATCGACGACTCCATTGTGTCCTGGCATTACGTCTTGTTGTATACTGGTTTAGGCATTTGGATACTATGGCGTGCAATGAGCGGTTTTACGCTTGTGTTCATCCTATTGTAAGTGACGCTTTCTGAGCGTATTTGCATAAACATTGGTTCAGTGTCCTCCTCAGCTCGACCCCATTTTTGTGATGTTGTGTTCGCTTATTTTTGCATACTTGCTATTGCCGGTTTATTGGTAGGGTTGTCGGTTTTTATGTTGTAACCAGTTTGGTAGTAAATGGCATGGCGAGGTGGGCGTGTGATGCGGAGGCTGGAATCTGATTGCAGGTTGTACTTGGCGGAAGTGGATATAACAGGGACTGATTCTTGGTCTTATCAGGAGCAGTGTGGATGCACGAGTATTTGGCATTGGGCGCTGGAGTGTGCGCTGCGATGAGTTCGGTCTTCGCCAAGATGGCCTTCGATTCCGATGTCACTCCATGGATGGGGCTGCGGGTGGTTGGGTTTGTGTTGTTCGTGGTGGCCAATGTGCTCATGTGGAGTGTGTTCACGAAGGCCTTGTCCGAGACCAGGACCACGCTGACGGTCGTGTTGTGCAGTACTGCATCGAACTTTGTGCTGACGGTAAGCGGGGGTGTTGGTCGACTTGGATCTATTTTGGCACGGGACCATTTTAGGGTATTTTCGGCTGGCTCATATTCAGTGAGCGACACGGGCTGTGCTGGTGGTCGGGCTTAACCTTGGTCATAGCGGGCATTTGCGTCATTGGACAAGGTCGTGGGAAACAGAAGGATACTTGAGTGATTTTATCGTGTAAATGTTAATAATACCCGAAGTTGTAGGTAGTGACTGACGAGTACTGTTTCTGTGCAAGTCTCGATCAGACAGTTCTTGAATGCCAGACCCATCCGATGTTGACTCGCCTCAAAAGGGTGACAAGCACCTTTACAAACATCACAACCGCAGGAGCAGTCATGAGAGTCAAAGTTATGAGAGGCCGAGTCACACTTGTTCGACGACTGTAAAGTGTATAAAATTGAGTGAATTATCGATCATCGAGGAATTTGAAACTCATGACTTATCGCTCTTGGTATTGCATTCTGCAAATGAGGAGGCGAGAAAAGGTGCACTTGGTTCTTCAGGGAGGTTTTGATGAACCTGTGTGCTGCACAAGGAACAAGCGACATGCCCATTTTGTACTTGACCTTTACTTCTTCGTAATTGGGTCGTTTGTTAATTTGTTCCGCATATTATGGTAAAGCGGAGGAACTTTGCGCCGCCTCTTTGCTCGAGTGCTTCGCAGTCCCTGTCCCAATCTGGTGGTGGTGGTGGTCTCAATGAATAATGGTGGTTAACATGAGCACCATCATTCATTGAGTATGAACAGGTGAACCGTCCATCTCATTCAGTTTGTCACGACCAGGTCGGACCAGTCTGCATCGATCGCTGGACTGGACTGCTGATCGATGCAGACAGAGCCATTTTCCCATTGCACTCATCGCTGTATTGGTCCGTCAGCCCATGCGGAAGGTATCGTCTACTCCTGCGCTGGGATTACTGCGGGCTCAATGTCAGTTCCCCCGCAGTGTGAAATGGCCCTGTGTGAGAGAGAAGTAGTTTGTACTGCGTCTGTGTCTACCTGAAGGGAGTGACCAGTTGAGCTTTTGCACCACGTCAAACACCAGGGGCAGCCAACCAAGCCGTCTGACCTAGTCCACGGCTAAAACATCACGTTGATGGGTGAGGCTCACAGCTACCCGCACTGAGCAAAGGATCGATTGCTACTGTAGTCGAGCCTCTCAAAGGGCATCCAGCAGAAGAATGATGATATGTCTGACGAGAACATTACATTTTTGACACGTTACACTGCCCCCGCGAGCTCTCGGCGGGGTTTGGTCATTCCGATTGACTGCTCGTCCACGAATGATGGTCTTGGATTTGACACGCCTGTCAGTCCGTTGCCACCGCCAGTGAGCCAATTGCCAGCGAATCTGGGTCTTCTTTCCACGCCTGTTGACCCGTATCGGAATCCGCCCGGGTGGAAACGGGTCCCCAATCAGGCCAACGTCACAAAAGAAAGAAGGGCGAGCGACTGGAGTGGCGAACAAGACGCAAGACGCACGGCTCACTTTACCAGATTACCGCTGATTGGTCCCACATCCAATGGGTTGTAAACCACTGGCGATTTGTTTTCAGGAAAGCCCTACTTCTTGGCTGAGTCATAATACCCACTGACCAACCACAGCCTCACGGGAGCGCTGCGATCGCAGTTCTGAGCCACCGAAACCTCCGACCATGGTCCGCCACCCTTCTCCGACTTACAGGGTCAACAATGGGGACAAGAGGAGTCAACGAGCGGAGGCCATCAATTGCCTGTGCTGCCACTCGATCGTGTTCTGTCGACTGTTGGAGAAGAGCGACTTTGTAGAGCCCATCCGCGTGATCGACGTGGATCGCTCGGCCATGCTGGACTTGTTGTATTACATTTACTGCGGCATTCAAAGTCGATCTGGCCGCCGTGTGCTGTTTGTTGAACATTGCTGAGAAGTTTTATCTCGGGCGGGCTCAAGGCGTGCTACTACGCATCGAATATGCGCCAAATAAATGTTACTTTCCCAAGAACCGCGTCTATTTCCATGTATCCATCAGACAATACGTTTTGATTGGTCAGTTTCAAACGGGCCACGCCTTCCGCGAAAAAAACTTTTTCTGGTGATCTTCACAGGAAAAAGATTTTTCGAATAGTATAAAACAGTGATCTAGCTCTTCTTTCAAGAAACACTGATTGGCCCCTGATTTTCTTGTAAGTCTCACATCTCAAATCTGAAACTTACTTTTCAGATTACTGTAGCCGCTGCAACAAAATGCGCTGTCATGGCACATGGCACGGCTGGTCCTTGCACCGAAAACGATCTCTGCTGATCGAGTTTTTATTCGGTTTTGATCGATCAGTTTGCAACCTTTGGAGTAAACATTAGGAAATAAAAATGGTAAGTTGCATTCATGGCCGGATTTGCAGTCTTTTACATAAGCAAATTTTGCCAACTTAGTTTCGAAACCAATACGATAGCGATGTCACTGTTTGGAGTCCTCAGGTGAGTAATTGAGCCATATTTCAATAAAAATAAAGCTTTTTGACTGAAAATTTTAGGGGCGAATTCATCAAATCGAGTACGCTATGGAGGCTGTCAAACAAGGTTCGGCGACTGTTGGAGTGAAAAGTGGCACGCACGCAGTTTTGGTGGCTTTGAAGGTGAGTTTCTCGCATTTTTCGCAAAGTGGGAGTGCCTTGCTTGGGCTCAAACAGCGGTCACTCTAGTGAAAATAATTTTGCGTCACGCACGTATTTTCTTCTTAAAATTTCGCAAAGTTTTCCAGCCATGATACAGGAATACAATTCAACACATAAGATAAGAGACTACTTTTCTGGTGGTTTTCGATTTAGCGCGCTGCCAATGATCTGAGCGGTCATCAGAAGAAAATGTATGTGATCGACGAACATTTGGGAATTAGCATCGCCGGTTTGTTGTCTGATGCTCGTTTGTTAGCGTAAGTTCAGTCTCATTTCTCGAAGCTTTTCGCATCAAATTTTGTCTTCGTTTTAGTCGATTCATGCAAACGGAATCGTTGAATTGGCGTTGGGCTCATAACGAACCGATTCCCGTCGAGCGCATGATGCATTTGTTGGCGTTAAGTAAGCTAACATTTAGAATTTTCGGAATGTAGCATGTGTGTTTAACAAATGCGAATTTCAAGAAAATTTTTCGTGTTTTAGAAATGCAGATCAACACGCAACGTTACGGTCGTCGGCCATTCGGAGTTGGTTTGTTGGTGGCTGGCTACGATGTAAGTTTTTATATTCTGGTGCTCTCCAGCATAAAGGACTAGGTGATTTTTTGCAGGATAATGGGCCTCACATCGTCCAAGTGTGCCCGAGTGCCAACACGTACGATTGCTACGCCATGTCGATCGGCGCGCGTTCTCAAAGTGCTCGAACGTATTTGGAAAAGAATTTCAAAAAATTTCCAGACAGTGACATGCCAGAATTAATCAAACATGCTTTGCTGGCGTTGCGCGATACGTTGCCGAATGAATTGAATTTGTCGCCAAAGGTAAGACCTTTCCTGTGGTTAATTCTTCTCAGTTGGGTACTTTCGTCGGATTATCAAGCTGTTTTTTGCTCTTTTTCTGATGAAGTCTCTGGTCTTTGTAGAACACGTCGATCGCTGTTGTGGGGAAGGGCACGCCTTTCACTGTCTACGACGACGACGCTGTGCAGCCGTACTTGGACGCCATCAAGGACATTCCCGGTGGACCACGACCGCCGCCTGGCCCTGACGATGATCGTCCAGTAAGTGACCTGATGACTGAACAGGCGGACTGCTTTTTTGGTGTCTCACTCTGAAGAACTATTTCTGGCGGATGTATCCAGCGATAGATTTCCAGAGAATTCTAATTTCAGGGTGCCCCGCCCCCAGACGAAGTGTCGATGGAAGTGGAACCAGTACCGGCCGTGGCAACTGAGGCCGAAGAACATCGTCCGGCCCTCGAATGATGCGCGTACACAGCGGGGTAGTCTGGGTGTCACCGATTTTGATGTTATAAGAATTACGACCGCGTGTCGTGTTTTTTGTTTGAAATTGTCAGTAAATTTGAATCCGTGTTTTCTACTGCACTGCTGGTAAATTTAGGCTCTGTTGACGACGTCGGTCATGGATGATGGAAGTTGATGCTGGTAAGATATGGCTGCTGACACTAGTGGTCGTGGAGGGGCAGGCAGATGCAGTGGAAGAGGGTCAGTGGTCAAACTGCTCATCAGTTTAGTGAGTGAGCGTGAGCGTCACAGGCGAATAATCGGAAGAGAAACTCGCTAACTCAATTCTGATCGCAATGGATTCAGGCCAAGTGAGGACAAATAGGAGGTGACTGATGCTACGATGCTTATACTTCGTCACAGGCGGCCTAGATCGGATTGGAATGTTTGAATTTACCGCGATTCACTACCTGCATTTCCGAGCTGTCTGCTCTAAGCGCGATAGTAGCGGCACTCGTGTTCTGTTGCGTAATGGCTTGATTCAATGCGTTTGATTGAAATCGATCATTGATCAATAGTTTTCACTATCGCACGAAGATGAGGTTAGAAAAATGCTATTTCTGTTCGTCGACGGTTTATCCTGGCCACGGAATAACGTTTGTTCGGAATGATTGCAAGGTATGTGGGTTGCACTGATTAAAAAATTGGTGCTGAATTTTTTCCCAGCGGAGGCGAATTGATGTTCCCCAGCGCTTAGAACATATGATGTTGTAGGTTTTCAAATTTTGTCGTTCAAAATGTCGTAAATCGTTTAATATGAAACGGAATCCACGTAAAATTCGATGGACTAAAGCGTTTCGAAAAACGGCTGGAAAGGAATTGACCGTCGATCCCGCTTTAGAATTCGAAAAACGACGTCATGTTCCAGTTAAATACGATCGAGCGCTGTGGCAGGAAACGAGTAAGTGCTTGTATTCGTTAGTGTCCAGTCTGTTTTTTCTGTGGCTGTTCAAGCGGTTTTGTACAAAAAAAGCGAGGAGATCTCTTTTTGCACTGTCTGGTTACAGCTTCTCGGCAAAAATATTGTATTCCCAGGCTGGGCTCACCCTTGCCGAGTTTGTGTACTTCTCTAATTCTTTTTCCTTTTTAGTATCCTCTATGAAAGAAATCGCGAGCGTCAAAGAGCGACGACAGAATCTGCACATCAAGAACAGGTCCGTAAATCTTGTCCGGTTTTTTTCGTTTCGATATTCTAAAAATAACTTCCATTTCAGACTGAAGAAAGGAAAGCAGCTGAGGAAGGAGCAAGACATCGCGAACGTGCGCAAGAATATTCACTTGCTCAAATCACCCGCGGCCAGGGTCAAAGTGGAAGAAGAAGAATCGGATGTGGAAATGGAAGAAAGCGACGAAGGAGAAGGAGTGATGGAGGCCAATTAATCGTTTGGGCTATGTTTTTTTACTGGCTTTGCCTGTAATAAAGTTGGAATACGTTCGTTTTAAAGCGATCCCATGATTTCTCGGACCCATAGTCCAGATTTTTGTGCTGTCTGTTCACTAATGACTGCTATTGGATGACGCGTGTGTTTAGGATTCCTGTTTCCGAAATGCTTCTCGGCGTCGATTCGAGCGGGTGGAAACCCGACGAAACTATTCTTATAATGGTAAGCTTGTGTCTGAATACGTTTTTATCCTTATTAGCTTTTGACTCAGCCCGCAATATCGGTTGGCAATGTTGGACAGTTAGCTGTGGATCTTTTGATCCAAAATTTGAAATTGAGGTACGTTGGTCGCGTCGATGGTCACGATTGTACGTATTCGGTTGTGGGCAGCGATCCATTCGGTGGCGAGCACTTGTGTACGTCGTTCACTGGTAAGGACTTATTGAAACAACGTTTGCGGATGCTTAGTACTAGCGAAAACTTTTCAGCATACCAAAACGAGGGAATGAAAGTTTTGGTATTTCAGCAACGATCTGATTTTTTGCGCGTAAGTCTTATTGCCTTGTCTTTTTTAAGTAAGCTGCACAAGTGCGGTTTGCAGGAAAAGAAGAAGGAGTATCTGCAGCGATTGATGGATTGGCTGACAAAGTGTCGATTCCGCGCGATATTCCTATTGACGAGTGCTTTTGCTTACGAACGGACCGATGTCCAAATGTCCACGTAAGTGTATGAAGGTTCAAACAGGCAGGTCGATGTGACTGTTTGTAAACGTTATGTTTAGTCATCTAAACAAAACGTTTACAACACGTAACATAACATGATGATGATGATCTAAAACTTTCGTCGAAGGAGGCATTCAGATAGGGACCATGATTCATGAAGTCAGCACTGAGGTCCAACAAACCAGCGACATGGCGGTCATGTGCAATTCGGAAAATAGCGTGTGATAAGGGGGCAGAGAACGTGGATCAGGTCTTGCATGCCTGGCACTGGGCGATTTGTCCTCCGAGGCCATGCCACCGAAAGCGGGCAGTCCTTATCATATAGGGAAGACCAGGTTTCGTAACCGTGGGACTAGGCTAGACTGCCCTTTGGGCGAGGAGAAAGGCTCTGGAGCGTTGCCTTCCGATCACACAGTCTCAGTGTCTGGGCATTGTTTTCGTCACGTTCAAAAACGACATCCTTCCCAGGGCTGCTGGAACAAATTCGAACCAAAGAGTAACCTTGCAAAGCTCAGATGAGATAAATAATCGTTTTCTGCTTTTAGAAACCCATTGCAATACAGGTTGACACCAGCAGCGGAAGAGTATCTTAAAGATTCTAAAATCCAAACGGAGATGTGCGGTGCTTTGAAAATGGACTGGCCATTGTCTCGTGGCGTCGATGGGGGAGAGAAAACACGGTTGCTGCCTGGAAGCGGAATAGCACAGGCGTTGTTCGAGAAATGGTAAGTGCGAGGTTTCTTATTGGCTTTGGTAGCGAGCTGGACGCAGTGCTATTATCGGTGGGTGACCGGTGGCGTCAGTGCGCCAGTAGGCGGTAGGAATAGGTCGGGATCCCGATCAAGTATGGGCAAGGTCAGCTGGCTTAGGTAGGGGGGAGGGGGAGCTCGCTAAACTTTTGGAAATTACTGCTTTATAGTGAGCCTTTTACGCATTTTCCTGTTATGGAAGCTCCTTTTTTCTTCCTGCTGGACCTGAGGGGGGGGTTCGAGAGGAAGGATTTCAACGTCCTGGCCTGCCCAACAGGGGGGGGGGGTTTACCCCCCCCCCCCCCACCCCCTTGCCCATACTTGATCCCTATCCCTATCCCACATTGAGGCATCGGGATTCTGCATAGAGATATATGTGCAGTATATAGGCATGAGCACGCTAGGTAGCACTCTCTGATCCATCATATTAGCAGCAGTAACGATGAAGAGACAGCAGCAACATCAGCTCAAATCGATGATAACGATAGGGACATTGATCAGTACATTAGCAGTTTTGATACACGTCCAGCAAGGTCAGCCTAGGCTTTAGCAAAATCAATTTCAGTTTTTATTTGCTGTAATGATTGAAAATCGGCCAAAGAAAAAGCTTTAAAAAGCCTGGATGACTAAAAAGTGTGCTTTAGTGAGGAAAATAGGCTCATATGCAAAAAACAGAAAAATGCAAGAAATCCCGATCCCGACTTACCCTCATAGGAGGCCCTGGTTTCTTGTCCATGGAATGTAAATCTATTTTGCACACCAGCCGCCACTGTCGTCCTTGCAATTAGAATGCTTGGAAATACCGCTCGAATGGGATGCCCCAACTACAGCTTGGGAAGTGCAATGCAAGACAGGCTTCGCTCAAGGCGACCTTAGTCACCTGCATACCTCTTTGGGCAAATTTTGACCCGGAAGAAATCAAACTAAGTTTCTCTTCTTGCTTACATAAATATGCATGCATTTTTATCTGTTTCAGTTCGCAAGCCAACCTGCCATTGATCGTGGTGAGCAAGTATTGTTCGGAAGGCGATAACAGCATGGATAGTTGTCAGGTTGCTTCAGTGTGCGCTAAATTACTCGGCCTGCCCGAAGTGCCTAAGGTACGTCACAGCTCGTCTCGTCACAGCCTTTGTTCCCAGAATCTTCGTAGCCTTCTAGCTTCTAGCGCAATGGCAATCAGCATGCTGGACCAGTCCCATAGGTGCGGGTTCAAATCCCATCCAGGGCTGAAGTTTTTGTTTTTGTAGCCAAATAACAAGCTTGCGGGGATTCGCGCAAGGTAGTGTCGTAATATTCAGTGGGTCTTTTCAGAAATGGACTATTCCAAAGTCTTGGCGAGCGCAGTGATTGTAAACGAGAATTTTGGTGGTTGCCCAGATTGAATGCGGATATACGTAGGTTTGATTAAAGACGGGTTTGCGGAAAGTGTCATTTCACACTCATTTTATTCGAATGCTCACCCACATCCAACCAACAAAGCACTCTAAACAAGCTATACTACCAGCCACTCCTCAAAATGACCCGCCGCGGTCAGTTACAGTAGTTTCTAAAGCAAAAATAAATTTCTTACCCGGAACAACAATGATGAACGCACAAGAAAATTTAGACTATCTTTTAGTTAACATACCCAGCACGGTAACCTACTTTCCTTTCCTGAAGATAAAACCCGAACCAAAAAACCGGTATACGTAAATGCTCACAAAAGCGGGTCACGGGGACAGGCATTACCAATAAACCAATTAACACAAGGCTAACACGGTCCTCAGGATGGGTACTTAATTACAAGCGTCCAAAATTGGCCTAGTAAGCGCAGAAAAGAACAAGAATCTAGCGCCCATTCGGTTCTACGAACAGAGGAAATGTAGTTCCCAATTCCCAGAAGGCTAACAAACTATCTAGAAGCATGGCCGCTCGGCCGAAGACAGCTAAGCGAGGACCGGTACAAGGAACGACTAAGATACATGTTATGCATTGTTCCAAAGACTGTGCTAACCAATCACTCGTTTGTTCAGGCCGAGGCAGACTCGGTCCTCTTCACGTTCTCCAAAGGGCGAATAAAGTGCAGATCGCTGGTGCCACAATTCGGGCACACGCTTGGTTCCGAATACGACGAGAAATGATGTGTGGACGGGATGGGCAGCGGATTACGGCAACATTTGCAGGCTGGTGGGCAGCACTGCACTGATGCCAGAACGTCGTAGCTGTATCTAAAATTATCTTATGAAACCATAACACACTATAGCCGAGCAGACGGTTCTTACAGAGTCCCCAGAACGAGGCGATCGCCAACGAACCATCTGTTGGCGCCGCATCGGGTGCATCGAAACTGATGGGAATGTTCCAGGCAATAAATGCACAATGCAAACAAATACCCGTCTCGTGCATCGTGGCGTACCTGCAACAAAAATGATGAACGCGGTATTACACAATCTATGAGCATGGGGCTTCAGGGCATTTCTCCCGGGCTATTAAGTTGTCACCCCCCCCCCCATTCCACGATAGACGCCGCTCAATCCTCTTGCACAGAGCGGCAGCTTGAAGAATCACCCGACAGGGGGTAACTTGTGCTGGCTGTCCCGAGCTTAAAATTAGTGCATGGTGAAAAAGTTCCATCGATCACTCCCTCCAGTAATACGGACCCAGACATATTAGAAAACGTAGCGTATGCGTGTAGTGCGAATCCTGCCCGGAATCCAGACCTTGCCCACCCTAGATTTCGCCTTCCACTTTTCAAAATTTTCTCCCGACCCGACCGCTTACCTTAACGCCCAAGTCACCGTGATTCACTGGCGACATGAATAATCTATAATCAAACAACACTTATGCATCATCAATCTGAACACGAAACTGCCAGCTTACGTTCCATCGATCAATGGATATTTGTCATAGACGGTCAACTCGTTACGACACAGCACGCATGGGATCTTCCTCATCTTGTGATCCCCCAGCGATGTCAGCACGAATATGCGAGTCTCGTCATTGCCTTGCGGGCAGTCATCCTCCATCTAAAATCAGATCACAATGTCCAGCGCAGCTCGGAACAACGCCTGGACTAATGGAGTCGGGTCAGGCACTGCACTGATTGTGAGTGTCTGCCTTGCTCCCGTCTGGCTTGCTTCAAGAGGCCAGGTAGCCAAGCAGGTAAAGTTACTAGCCTTAGCGATCTTTGAGACTACAGCACCTTCTGGCTGAATGGCTAGTGCTGCTGTAGTGATGATTAGGGCTTCAATTTCCCTGGATAAGGAGGCCCACGTCACACTACTAGAGCCAAGATCATACCTTTATATGGATGCCATTCACTTTCCATGACGGCAGTAGATTGTAAAACGAAGCCATCGTTTCACGCCTTTGAAAAATCGAGCCAGTGTTTTGAACCTACAACGTCTCCTGTCAACTAACTAATCGAAAAAATTCAACAAGAATTCACACCTGAACATCAGAAAAGAAATCCAGATTACTAATACTTTTCTTTGGGATAGCTCCCGATCCGTACGAAGCCTGGTGTTGAATCGGCGGGCTATCCGACGTCGGTGCACATAAACCAGCAGCCGACCCCAAGCTCAATGTTCGCGATCGGACTCTCGGCGCAAGACCACTATTCGAACCAATGCCATTGGCTCCGCTGTTGCCTCCTGACTTCTGATTGCCACCACTTTTCTTACGATTACGACGTTTCTTAGCTTCGTCATCCATTGGCACCTGCAGCCACAATGATTTTCTAATTCGGTCAGGCGCATAAACCAAAGGCTTACCAGGCTTACCGGCTTGGCTATCGCCGCGTCGAGATCTTTACGTAAGTGCCCGTGCCCACACTTGCCTAAAGAATAAAATGCACAGTGCATTCACAACAATTTTGAACGATCCATCATAGCCGATCAAAAACTGTTAGTCCCGAAGTAGCACCTATTTTATTCCGTCAGCACGGAAAACTATAGCTTTTTATGTGGCTAGGTATCTGCGACAGGTATCGCCACCCACCACAACACACATTAATGACCCAACCTCATATATGACTCAAGTAATAACTTACACCCGCAAGCCTTGTAAGCGACGTCAAATCCTTTTTTCGTCCATAAATTTTGTACCATTTGTTTTTCGGACCAATTTCGAGCACGTCCCGACAAACGAACATGCGTCAGCACCGATTGTTCCCACGTATCAAAACATACGCGATGCATATATTGACTGGCCGTACAATCCGGATTGCTGCATATCACCTAACACAACAAATTATAAGTGCCTGATTGGCACTTACGCCTATAATTGGACTTGGCACACTGCGCCAGATTCCGACTTGTATTTTTTCTCACCTGTCGGACTAAAGCATTAGCAAAGTTTCGAAGTGCCCCTTATTATAACAGCTCACTCCACTTACCGGTACTGCATCTTCCGGGTCGTTCGGATCGATGGGTTCGCCTAAAATAGCACAAAACATGTCGACAAAATCCTGCTTTTATAGAATACGAAACCTAAGCCACAAAAAATTTTGGATTTTGGTCTCTTTTGATCGACTTCGACTGCAGAAAATTATTATATTGATTTTGAAATAAATTAAAAAAGGAATCGACCCAAATTTTAAAAATATACCGCCAATTAGCCAAATAAACAGAAAATCCAACATTTAAAAAAGTTTTATCTAAAGAGGAAACTGGGATTAAAAACAAGTTCTTATCCCGAAATATTCAACCTTATTTTTCATGCACCAATGTGCACTGGCTTACCCACAATGCATCCCGACGGGCAACAACATCCATCGGCAATCTCCTCGGTCACTCCATTGGCGGCCATGGCTAATTTGCAATTGACACCACCGTTCGGGTTGGGCTCGAGAGTTGGAGCAGCCGCAGTCGCAGTCGCGCCTGCTGTGGCCGTGTTATCGGCTGTTGTTTCAGAACTGGCTCGTTTCCGATCGCTTTCTCTTCGACTACCACGCGTTTGGGGCATATTTATACGTCCCCATTCACCAATAAACTTCTGTTTTTTCTTGATCTCAAAAACGCCAAAAATCACGACTCTAAAACGAGGGACCTCTCTAGCGCAATACAGACGTAGCTATGATCCAACGCGCAGCTGACTTATCAAAGCTCAAAACACGAATCTTCCACCCGTCGCCCAGTTCCGTACACAACCGCCCATCCGATTGTCGGACCAACCAACCGGGCCAACGAGCACCATCAACAACACCAGGCAACGCTGCCAACCAATCAAAGGCGAGAGAGCACAGTAAACATTGGCTGCTGCTGGCGGGAAACGGCGAGGCACACACCAAACATGACATGTTTTACTCGTACCAACAACGATCAGCTCAGTCAGTGTATTTAGATAATTTCAATCGTGGCACGATGTTCATAGATTGCAATTCTTGAAACAACAACTTGCACGCGTAAGGCATCTTGATCGAGGCCATGTGACGAGACGACCGACAGTACTGACACCTGAAAAGGGCATGTGTTCTACCGTTTCTCTGATCGTGAATTCGGTGGGCGAAAGGGGGAATGTGCGAATCATAGACATGAACAGTCAGTTGCTCGTGGGTGCATGCGTGACCCTCTACCATGGCATGGTCCCTTGGTGCGCCAAACTTTTGGTAGCACTACCTGCAAGTGACCATGCCCTAGGGGCACCCCCTCACTGCCTGCCTCACCTGACTCCTGAAGGTGTGTACCGAATGACCGACGTCATACTACTACTGCTTCGTGTATAGGGGTATAAGGCAACCAAATACACTGCCTTATACACAGGCCCGAGCACACCTACATTGTACCTACTCACCATCCAGAATACCCCAACAATCCACATTGACTGCACACGTCCACGTCGAAAGCGTCACTGGAAATCATCAGTCGTTCCATCAGCAGCATGCTCGCGCCATAAGCAATCAAACAGTCGCGTTCCATCTCCCCCAACCTCAGACCACCTTCCCTCGATCGACCCTCGGTCGGCTGCCGCGTCAACACTGCTCGTGGTCCCCTCGCACGAGCATGCATTTTGTCCAACACCATATGCTTCAATTTCTGAAAAAAAAACAAAAATGAGCCAAAACACAGCAAAACTGAAAGCACTGCCGTCTCTCACCTGGTAATATACTGGACCGAAATAAATATACGCCGACAGGGGTTCGCCTGTGATGCCCGAGGTGAGCATATCTTTTCCGAGGTAGTTGAATCCGTGTCGCAGCAAGTCAGCACTCAAATCGACCACTTTGTCTCCCCCAAATGCTATGCCAAAGTCAAACTGCGTCAGTATTGCTGAAAACGACCCCCGACAAGAACCCCTTCCCAAACCCAACATAATCATGAGACCGCGTCTTACCAGTCCCGTAATGGAACTTGCCATCCAGCACGCCCGCCTTCCCGGCCAGCAACTCGATAAGTTTTCCGACAGTCATTCGAGACGGGAATCCGTGCGGATTCATGATCATGTCTGGACAGATGCCAAGATCGTTGAACGGCATGTCCTCCTGCCTCGCTATAAGCCCGCACACACTAAAAACAGCATTTCCACACGGGCAACAGAACACATTGCACGCTGCTCACCCTTTCTGCCCGTGACGACTGCTAAACTTGTCGCCCAACTCTGGTCTCCGAGTTTGACGCAACAGGATTTTCACCAAATAAGCTTCATCAGCGTTCGAAGTCAATAAAATTTTTTCCGCATACGATGGGATTGGCCCCTTGTACCTGAAATTCAGCATTGTTTCATCATCCTGGTAATCTTTATCATCGCAGTCCAGGGTCAGTCCCACCCTACCCACTCACGATATTGCAGCGTCCTTGTATTCAGCTGCACGAGGCTGCGCTTGCTGCTCCGTGGCTGTCAATGGCGTCATGGTAACCGTCGGCACCGACTTGTTTACTATCACTTGCTTGTTCTCCAATTTCTCACCTGAAACATAGTTCTTATACAATCTACCAAACACTCAGAACCCCACTGCTTTACCCGTAGCAACAATTCCATCCCAATCCAGTGGTGCGTGGCGCCATATGGGTTTACTAGTCGCCGCATCGATAGCTGGTCCCAGCACACGATCGAAAGTCTGATTCTGGTAACGCTTTAATGTGCATTTGGCATTGCGATACACGAAACAGCGACCGTATCCTGGAATGTATACCACACTGCAATACTCCTAAACCGTTCACTGGACAGATCCTGCTCGGATGCACTGCCCATAAACCTGAGTCTTCTGAGCTGGTCACTGACTGAAACATTACCCTAACAGGTTTAAGCATTACTGCTTGGTGACCCTGCTTGGCGATGAGGTAGCTTGTTAGGCGAACCTCATCGCCAAACGCACAATCACAATTTGTGCGAGCACTTGAGGACCACCATAATACACAAAAGCGTTTCACCCCAGCCAATCAACACCTACAGAGTCCTCGCCTGTGTAAAAATAACCACTAACCTCAAGTGCGATTATACAAACAGACACCTACCCCGGAGGCCACAGTCTATCCTCACCTCGATCCAACGATGCCTTGTTGATCACCAAGGCGTCTTCGATATCGTACCCACTGTATGACATGACGGCAATAGTCGCATTTTGTCCAGCCGGCAACTTCTCGAAATTGATCATTTCGATAGTCTGTAAAGAAATATGCAACCTCCCTATTCCCCTTCTATCCCAACTGCCTGCCTTACTCTGGTCTTCACCATGGGTGCCTGCGGATAGACCAGTAAATACAACAGCGTATCGATGCGATTCCTCTGATTGTAGCCAATAGTTCCTAAAACGAGCAGCAAATTTCAAGACTTCCCCGTTGTAACTGGCGGAATAGCCCTACACTGAAGATACCACGGGGATCGGCAGGTCTCAAAGACCCTCCAGGCAGGCAGAGACATCAACCTGATGGGCTTCTGTCTTGCCTGGAGGAGTGCATTGAGCGGCCAACGAAGGCAACTGATACGATTTACAGGGCGGCCAGTCAAGGCAACGACATACACTACCTTCTTCACAGGCCAAACACGCCTACTACACTATCCAACTACTGTAATGACTTACCCATCGCCTGCTTGCCCATAGCGCACTGATACGTGTTCCTCGGCGACTGATTATGGTGCGGGTACGGAATCAAACCAGCGCACGCGCCCAACAATGTAAACGGTTCAATTTCCAAGTGCGTGGTTATGCTAAACGAAACATTACGTCCCCATCGAAAAACACAAACTCACTCGACCTCTTACTCGCAAAGATCCGATTCGTAAACTGCAACATTCGCATCATTCTCCTCGTTCACGTCCAAATACTCGATCATTCCATCGTGCACAAAGTCGTCGAAGGTTCGCACTCCTTGCAGCAACTCTTGAATATGTTCTTTTTGTACCATCGGCGCCCCTTTCTCCACAATGATATAAGGCCTGAAAACCAGCACATTGCGCCTTCATATCTGGAGAGCCGCGGTAGCTCAGTTGGTAGGCATTGGTCCCGCATCGTTTGGGCCAGCTACCCTGACCGGGAGCCCTCAGTTCTGTTCCAGCTGAGGACGGCAGTTTAGTAAGTCCGTTCTCAGAGTGGGAGTGACGATTTAGTAAGTCTGTCGCTGGCCTTGCACACCTGGCATTAGGCGATCAACGCCAGTCGGGAAGGTCCTCCCTTCTCGCCCAGTATTATCCTGGGAGGCTGGTGCTGGCACAGGATGCCCTCGTGTGAATTGCTCCTAGTGGATACACACAAAGGGGAGCTGCCGTGAGAGCCGGTCACCCCACGACCTCGCTTATCATATCATGACTGATGGCGGGCTATAGGCGAAATGAGTTGGAAGTCTTATGGGGCAGCGAGGGGCGCAACCCACAAAAAAGCTTCCTATCTGGCATCTCATTGCTTATTTCCCTCTCACCTGCACAATCGTCCTCCATCCGACGATATGTAAACCGATCGATGGGATTCATTCACGCATATGCTAGCGAACTCGTTCAAGTAGCCAGCACGACGAACTCCTCGGAAAGCTTGCACTAACCCTTTTGAATTGCGGGTAACACCCAACAGGACACCTGAAACGAGTACCCTATTCCAGTCACACCTCGCATCATTTAGATTCCCACATACCATTCAAAAAGACAAAGTAAACGTCGGATTGCGAGACCTCGTCACCGCTGAGGAAATGCAAATCTTCCACGCCCATATTAAAAATCAATTGCAAAATTGGTTTCTCGTCGCTGTCGGTCGTAATATGAGTCATTAAAGCCAAATTTTTAACCAAACCGCAAGACTAAACAAAACGTCAGTTTACAGTGATGGAGTTTAAAAGTCACAACAAGCTCCTCACCTCTCCTTCTGGCGTATCCGCTGGACACAGCATGCCCCATTGCGATGGTTGCAATGACCGCGGTCCGCTGACCTTTCTGGTCTTTTCGAACTAAAATCAAATTCAGATTCATTAAAGCTCGATCAATTAAACATTCCAGCCTACCGTAGAATTGATACGAGTCATCATGCCGAGGGCAGCAATGTACGAAAGCCGAGACAACACTTGCGTCACTCCTTGCCGTTCCATTCGAAAACGTTTGATTATCCAGTTACCCTGCAAGAAACAAAAATGTGGTCCACCTCATCTTCAGCTACTCGAATATGAATCAGAAGGCGCGCTTGAAAGAGCAGGATACTGTTAGAGCTGCGGGGCAGAAACAACTGTGAAGTTGCGTTTGCGCAACATTTGGCGAGGTCCCAGCTGGGTTCTGTGCCGCCCCCCCATGGGACTTCCAACCCGTTCTGTAGCACCAGCAAGCAGTCAGGATCACGTGAGCCTGTTAGGTAAACAGCTCGCACAACAGCTTCTCTCGCCGACGACATCGTGTCATCAGCAGGGGCTCCAGAGGGCTCCCACTGGTGTTACGGCCAGCTACTGATTGTATATTCGTTTGGCCTTCACCCCTCGGCGGCAGCATCTGACAGTCGTCCAAAGCTGTTCAGTAGGTGTGCAGAGCCAGCGACGGGCTTACTAAACTGTCGTTCCTCCTGCCTCCTAGTCACGGTTGCTGGCTCAAGCAATCGAGACCACCTGCTCGCTCAAACAAACCAGCGCTTGCCTAGCTGATTCACCTTCGGGGTTCTTGCCCTGTCTCCTTACTTACCGTGGCAATGGCATTGGTCAATCCGTTAGTGATAATCTCTTGACGAAAATGCTTGATCACATCAAATTGAGCAGCTCGAGGTTTTGGAATTGTTTTATCCGCGATCAATTTCAACTAAAACAATCGAGCATCAGTTCGACATGTACAATTTTATAGAATAGCCATACCACTACCTCCGTATTAAACTTCTTGAACAAATCCTCGAAAAGCAACCCGATCAAAGAGCCGGCCAATTCCAAGCGCTTATTCCCATAAAAGTCAGGGTCGTCCACGGCACAATCATTCATCTGCACTTGGATTAATCGTCTGGTCATCAGACCCAAATACATGGCCTTGATCTTCATGTTCCAATTCATCACCTACGATGAGCACAATGTTGTCTCTCTGCCTAGGGTGAAAACCGAACGAGGCGACCTTACTGGCACATGAGCTATAATCGTCGTAGCTAGCAGATCTCTAGCTTCTTCCGCCTTTGACTTCTTCTGCGCCGATGCACCCGTCCAAGCCGCCCGCGAAATTTTAACCTTTCCACCCATGAATTTCAAAGCCTAAAAACCTCGAGCACTAAGGCACCTCTGCATCATGATGTAACTCACCAACAGGATTACCTGATTCTGCGTGTACACCTGATGCCTCGCACACTCTTCCAACGACGGCACAAAACTGGCCAAGTAACGTTCTTCCGTACCGACCATCTGGACGATTTCTTGATCGCTTTCGATGCCCATGGCCTTGAAAATGATTCCGACAGGAATTTCCTACAAAGTCAACAAAAAATGAACGTTCTCATTCAAACAATCGAAGAAACTGCTCACATCGGCCAGCTGATTGTGACGCACATAATATCGGCCTTTCTTTAAGACAACGTACGTTTTGCTTTTTTTCTCCTGCGTCGAACTGAAATGAATAAACATCTCACACTCTGCCCGGAATAAGGAAACTTCGTCCCACACATTTAGTCTGTCGGCATGCACAACAAGGATAGCTTCATACGACCATTTTTCCTCAGCACGAATTGTAACAGGAGCACGTTGACACTTAGGGATCAAAATCATACTGATCAGGCTCCTCGACCAGATTGCGACTGCCTAGCAGTCGTACAACATACTGTACGTCCCTACATATCAATAGCCACGACAGGACAGATCCTAGCAGCTGCTGTAGCTAGGGCTGCTATGCATTTAACCTGGCAGATTATTCAGCGAGACTCGCGTCAGCACACAGATCCCAAGACCCAATCTAGCGCTCTCATAATGCCATGGCTTCGGGCCGTTTCCCAGTCGCCTTACCAGCCTCCCTTAGGTCCCCACTCTAATACTCAACTCTGCGTCAGACTGGTCCGCGTTATTTTGTAGCTGCGTTGCGTTACTGCCGCTTGCAATACACGAGACATTCTTGACGCCTAAACACTCGCCTTCCCAATGACCGAGACCACTCCAGGTTGACCCCCATGCTATCAGATGATCACAGATGGTGCGTTTCCACTGGCTAGGAACTACGTAGTCCAGCAGCACGGAGCCGCCCAGCACTCATCAGGCGCTCTCTCGTCAGATCTAGCTTCACTTATTTGATATCTCTCCAGTGTATGACTAGTTCTTTGCTTGACATGACAGACTTGAAATGTGACGGGTGCGGAGTCCACAACCCCCCCCCCCCCGGCCACCACCTCCCAATCACTCACCTGAGCACTTCGCATTGCAACTCGCCTTTGTAATTCTTCGACACGATGATACGATTCTTCGATAACTGCTCTTGAATCAAAATGACTCGTTCGGTGCCACGAGTGATGAAATATCCACCCGGATCGTACGGGCATTCGTTCAACTTGGCAAGTTCCGCTATCGATTTTCCCGTCAACACGCAATTCCTACTTCGAAGCATGATAGGCATCCTAATAAGAAACGTGTCAGCTCATCTCGCCAGCCAGTCCACTCTTCTCTTACCTTCCGATGGGCACATTTTGTCGAAGAATTCTCTGATTTCCTCTCGTGTACTCCAAATCGACAGTGATCGGGGCGCTGTATGTCATATCGCGTAATCGGCATTCGTGCGGCGTTGTCGGCTTCGAAACAAGACCTTCTTCCGCATCCGGCATACCAACGTAGATGTTGGTGTATCTGAAGAGAAATCATGTCAGTATGCACGAAACATCGCCCAAAGATTTGTGATACGTCTGGCCAGCATCGACCGATCCGACCCTGGGGCTGGATCCCGATCCCGATACGATGCAGGGTCTGGATCGGCCCGATCCCGATCCAGCTGATCCGCTACATAGAATACAAGATTGGTGGGGATGACGTCTTTGGCACTGAATTCTCACCAGCCTGCCCTGTTCCTTTGCTGGAACTCTCTATCAGACCACTCCAAAGACAGGGGAGAGATAACCAGCGCCTAAAAGTGGGATTAAATGCTGGTTTGAGAGGAAAAAACGGGACTTTCTCATCATCGTATGCAGCTCTTTATCATTTCCCGGCAGATAAAGCGAGAAAAATTTTAGCTGCCGGTCCGGCCGATCCAGCAGTTGGATCGGATCGGGAACCGATCCACCCCCTGGATCAGCGGATCGGATCACGGGCAATTGTTCGCCGGGCAATTGTTAGCCGGGCGATTGTTCGCTGAGTAACTTTGTAAGGATTCTATTATATGCGAAGATAAGGCAATACCCTAGGATTTAAAATTGTCGGCAGAAAACCCTGATCCTTTTACTGAAAACACAAATCATGTCTGCAATACATTTAGAAAAACTAGTACCATCATCCGGGGCGACTTTGCCTGATTTTTAGGGGCGAGCTCATGATTTCCTGATCCCATTGCTGATTGGCTGATAGGCGCTCTGTGTCTTCAACTTAGAAAAGCGCTACTTCTAGCCAGCCATCCGACCATTTATTTTGCTTTAATCAATTGCTGACCAGGGCCACCAGGATTGCTGATCTAGTCATCCTCTTCCTCTTCGATGCGCAACAAACGCCGAACCCAGCCACTTCTTTTCTCTGATTTGCCTGACCCGATTTTGAAAAAACCAAAGACGTCAGTAAAATTTAGCGAATACTTTGTATCTTGGCCTTAGGAGTGACCTTAGGAGTAGCTCAAGAAGAAGTAAAATGCCTGGAACAGTACCCTTCTGTCGCAGTGAAAGAGACTAGTGGATGTGATAGCAGGTGCTCCGCTATGCTTTGACTAGCCCATAATCCCAAGCTCCAAGTACATGCGGGGACAAGTACCTATGAAAGGAACGATAGCAGCGTCTTGCAAAAGGCACTGCATATACGATAAAGGTCACGAAATAGCTTCCTCCCATTGACAAAAAGGCCCTGCCATGGCGAACAATTGCCCGGCGAACAATAAGCCCAGGCGAACAATTGCCCAGCGAACAACTGGCCGCGAACAATTGCCCGGCGAACAATTGCTAGCGAACAATTGCCCGGATACCCAGCGGATCGGTCGACGCTGGCGTTTGGGAGCGACTATTGCTATAGGGAGCGATCACAGGAGTTTTGGCACCAGGCCCAAAACATAGGGCAGCCAACCAAGTCTTCCAACTTAGTCCATAGCTGAAACGGCAGCGCCTCCATCTGCTGGCTCTGCAAAGATCGCCTGACTCACTTCAGATAAAAACTAGGATCGGCATCGCTGATAACTTTGTCATTTGCCGCCAATATCTTTTTAATCTAAAAAGAGGCCAAAATTAAAATAGCGAGTCAATCACTTGGGTCCGCCCGCGCACACCCAATCATATTGTCGCATATCCTCAAACAAGACCCTGGGTACAAAATCTTCCAGTTGTATTGTCGAAGGCGGCACAAAAATCGAATGCTTCAAAACAGGCTATCAAGAAGACATACTGTAGAAAAAGAATGAAAAAACATGAGCCCCAAACTGGAGTCGAACCCGCATCTCTGAGATTACTGGGTCATTTTTTTTTATTTTCACTCAGTTCCGACAGTATTTCTTCATTCCAATCTGAGCCTTTTAACAGCAGATTCCCAATTATAGTAAATTGGAATAGTCTTCCGGCATAAGTCATGGTCAAGGCCATCTGAAGAGTTGTCTGTGACTACCAGACCGTTGTTAACACATGACTCCAAGCACCTAAAGAAAACTAGGACTAACTCTAATGGTCAAACTGTTCAGCTATCAAAAAACCACGGTCTCCGCCTTCCCTAACCACAAATCGCTGTCAAACTAAGGTCACGACTTTAGTTGGGAAGCCCCTAACCCAAAGCCTGCCTACAGACCTCGTCAGCCTTTATAAGCCTAATTCTATGATCCTCAAGCCTACGTTTCGCTCCTGTTTGAGACGCCCCTCCCCCTGACTACGATTGGGTCATGAACTACAATATCCCTATGGCTAAAGCATATATGAAAACCCGCCTACTCACCTCAACCGTAATGAAATAGTTGAACGAATCGATATGCTGTTTGACCAAACCTTTCACCTTCAAAAACGATGGGACCAACTGCCATTTGTCCTGCAACAAAATCCATAACCAACCACTTTGCAACCACCCTCACCATCATACCTCCACCGTCCTCGCAGGCTTGTCTGCACTGTCTCCTTGCTCCAACTCTTTCCTCAAATCAACCTCCGCCTCCAACGAAATCGGCGGCATCTCCACTTCCTAAACTGCTATCATAAACACAGCATGCCTTTCTCAGCCAACCACCCGAGCAACAGATAATCACGGCACCGAGACCAGACCAGAAAAGGACGAGCTCAGTCCCGATCCGATTTACTTCCACAGTTCACTTTTCGACCACAAGTCATCATGCCCCACACACTCATAAAATACTGAATAACAGCGACGCTGAACAAAAACGAATCAGCATTTTGCGAATTTAAAAACATTTTCCCCACAAAGTGATTTTATCACTTATAAATCACAAACGATCGTCAGCGAAATCATGGTAGCCAGCGTACATGGCCTGCGGGGCCGTGTTGGTCGAATTCAGGAACAATTCCACGTATCGATGTCCTGCATAGAAATCAGTGCCACACAAGGCGCATCCTCCAAAGACTAGACCTCACCCAGCATGTCCCTGTCCCTTTTCATGGCCTCCTGAGCGTCTGCGTGCGTGTAGAATTCGACCATGGATTCGCCCGATGCCCGTCCATTAGCATCGTACATAACTTCAACGCCAGCTATTCTTAGCGGACTAAAGAACTGAAAATACAAAAATTAAACATATTATCAAATGTTAATATTTGTATTTCTATTTCAAAAAGCAAAGTAGTCCTACTTCCACGATGTCCTTTTCGGTGGCGCTCCACGGCAATCCCCGCATATGCACGTAATGGCCCGACCCGACGGCCCGCCCAACCCGCCCTACCAACCAGCAGATAACATTTAGAATTGTGTAGTCGTAACAATCGTCTTACAATCTTTTCGGATAGCTAGTACAATCAAACGGCCTCCCACCTCGGGGAAACTTGGCACTGACCTCCTGCAGTTCCGCTAGCATAACCGCCCTCAGGATAACCCTTGTACGAACCACCACCAGTACCACCAACGCCGCTTATCCGACCCCCACCATTGTACCCTGAAAACGAATTACCAAATTCGATCCCAGCCGCCCGACCACCCTCTTTCGTTACAGTATAATTTCTCTTGCACCTCATACCTCGACTCGCATACGCCCCCATTGGTGTCATGGCTGTCACGAGCGGAGTTGGACGTCGAGCGGGCGGATACGCCGGCCGATCATAGGGTGTTGGACGCGCCGTCCGACCAACGTACATCATATCGCTGGCCGTACCGTAACTTGGATCCATCATCGTGCCCCCCGCACTGCCCATTGTCGCTCCGTATCCACCACCGAAAATTGCTCCCGCTCCCCAGTCCGCATAACCCGTCACTGCGCTCACGGCCATACCACCACTGGCAGCTCCACCATTCCCTCCACCACTCGCTCGTCGTAAAAAGCGTCTCATTTCTTCCGCGCTGCTACGAAATACCTCGATGTATCTGAAAAATTCTGTCCCCAAGCCTGATTTTACCAAATGCGCGCCCCAGCTCACCTGTGCCCAATCTTCTGCATATGCTTCTGCAACGCCTTTTCGGCCGTATCTCTTCCGACGAACTGCACGAAGGCTTCTCCTGTCGCACGCTGGGTATACGGATCCTGCAGCAGCACAATACCGTTCGGAGTTATCTCCAGGCCTAAAAATAGAAATGAGGCAAAATGTTTCAGCTCGAAGGGAAATGTAAGCGCCCTATCAAAAACGGCATAGTTTTTGTATTCTCAACAATAATTAATAGCTCAATGTTGGGTGGTCAAAACAGAAGAAGTGGCTTACCCAAGAAAAACGAAGCTATTTCCTCCTTAGTGCAGCCGTAAGGCAACCCTCTCATACGCACAACAGCGTCATCATTGGTCTCTCCACCGAACGAAGATGTCTTGCCCGAATGTTTGACAACATATTCCATCTCGGCTTGCTTCGAAGGAAAAACTAAAGAAAATGGTGCGATCATAAAGAGTACCAGAGTACACTTTTCCAAGCTCACCTTCAACATAGCGCTTGTTCAGATACTCCTTGTCCTTTCTCAAAGCCGTATTGTACGAGTCGGTGTCCATAAACTTAATATAAGCTTCTCCACTCGGACGCCCCTCGCGATTGTAGGTGAAGTGGACGGTGGTGATCTTATCCACGCCCCCTAAGAACAAATTTCGTATGACCAGTCGGTCGTATATTCATGGCTCGAATTACACCCATACTCAGGCCACTAAGCTTCAGAACTTTCGTTCTCACACCGAAGCAAAAGGCCTAAGTTGGCGTTATTTCTGCCCGTTGGCTATTCGCCAACACAATTCCCAAGATACGATTCCCCTCGAACAACCTGAGAAACGGCGAAACCCATTATTTGCTGGGCTGGGTGCCTAATTTAGAACCCCTTGTTTGCTTACAATATACGGGCTAGGCGACTCATCGTCAGCGTGAGGTAAGGAAGCCTCGGCTTACGGGACAAACATTAGCTTACATCTGGTTATGCTTATATCCGCTGACAAACTACAGTGGAAACTACCTAATTCAAAAGAAGCGAAATTAAATTAAATCTAAAGCGCTTTGAATCTTTTCAGCAGGGCTACATTTCCGGCGCTTATGCCGTTTGGTCCCCAGGCAAAGGCTAGTATAAGGCTGGCTGAAGCCTGATATTAGCCTAAGCTTAAGTCATATGCCAGCCTAAGCCTTAAGCCTAAGCCTAATACCAGCCTAAGCTAACCCATGTTGGGGACCAAACAGCAAAAGTGCCGAAAATCTCGTCGCGACTACTTTATCCTTGACGTGAAAGCGGTGGTTCTGGTCTTTGCCCTACGCCAATTTCTTCACTTCACATCATAACTCGTACTGCACAATAGTCTGGCTTACACCATTCCATAAAGTAAAGTTCCTGATCCTTTTCTTAATTGCTCAACATATCATCATCGCAGCCCCCCCCCCCCCCCCCCGCTTGTTACCGACGCTTACCCTCGTCCCGAAAAAATTCTCGTAATTGCTGTTCAGTACACGACCAGGGCAAGCCTAAAATAGCGAAAAAAGATTCGTAATATTTTTTTTACGATCTTTTCCATCTTTTCGACGCAGAAACGCTGCATATTTCAGATGTACTTTTCAGATCCATAAAAACTTACCCCGCACTCTAACCACGTAATCTTCGCTATCGTCTTCTGTTCTAGCCATTTTAATCATGAGTTTTGTTTTCACCTGACTTGGGCAAATACTAAGATTTACTACCCCTCTTGAATCAAAACCGAGGAAACTCGATCGATTTGTTTGTCTTGCTTTTTTGTTGGTTGGTTGCCGCATTACAGTAACCCGGCGCAATAGTGTCGCATGTCGAAATCTCCAAGCAAATTTAGCGGGAATTCAAAACTAATCCAAGGCGAGCAATAACTGTGATTCCTGGAAAATTATCTTCTGGAGGTCGCCTGCCCATCCGGCTTACTTGCATGAAATTATCGTTGCTTCTATGGGAACTTAAGGGCTTCAGATTGAGGCTTCTCTTACTCCTTTTCAGTGAGCATCGACAGAAAGGTGAGAATCGTTCATCATGACTGATGCTTGATTGTCAGTGCAGTCTCCAGGACAGGGTTCAAATGTTATTATGCGCCACATAGAGGTGCTTCTAGTGGGACGTAGGGGGGGTGTCCCTGATGGACCAGAGAGACCTATAGAACATTTGACCATTGGTCATATGTAAATGTAAAAGCCTTGCTAACCACGTTCAGGTGATGGGGTCCCTTGGCTGTCTTCTATAGAAGCAAACGACGAAAGGAGAGAAGAGAGATTACTCTACTGGGCTATGAGCCAACCAGTCACAACCCAAGGCCACTGCTTAGATGTGAACACGAGTCAACGGGAACGGACAGACAAGGGACTCCAGAAGCAACGGACCCTTGACAGTCTGTTATGTAGAGAAAAATACTTTACTAGTCGATAATAAGCAGAGTAAGTGAGCAGCAGTTTCCCTGCGCTAGTGCTGAAGCTGCTAAAATTCTCGTTGAAGTAATCTTTGCGGTAGCCTAATCATGTTCATGTTTTACGACATCACCAACCGCTTATGTGCACTCGAGGGTGAAGGGACACATTTTACACGAAATGATTCACCGGCCCGCGAGTCGAATACTCCCCCGTAATTGCGCACCTGGCGTGAGAGGCAGACATCATAAGTACAAATTTTGTCATGGCTATCGCTCTGTCTAGATATCAGGATACGGTATGGGAACACTCGCACGGCACCAGACCAAGTTGCAGCGGTCACCTACCGTATTTACAATACCACAATGCGTGGGCTATATAAAAACTCCAAGACTGCAAGTGGGTCAGTGGGAGACCTCCCGCCTAAACAAGCAGATTTGGAGATTCTGAGTCCGAATATCTCGCAAGATCCCCCATGCTGGAGTGTCGTGAGTCTTGCGCACTGTATTTGTGGCCACTACAGTGAAAACAAAGGGAGAATCATCAGTTCACACAATCAACAGCAATCAAATCGAAATTGACTCGAAGGAAGGCCTCGACGTAATAAAGTGTAAAGCACCCTAATGTTGATGTACTGTAGTTTACACTGCATGACTCCCGCAGTTGCAATATACAGTAGGTGCAGGAATGGAATTGCGGTCTTTGTGAACCTCAGCGTTGCGAAGAGCGGTTGTGCGCTTTTATCGAGTCGACGTGCGAGCGAGATGGGCGACGACGTGCTGAAAGTGGACCCGCCCACGGTCGTCTACGCGGGCGCTGCGGGAACGGCGATGAAAGCGACGAATAAGTTGACCAACAGCGGCGCCACCAAGTTGGCCATCAAGATCAAAGTGAGCAATCCGGCGGTCCTCCTCGTGGCCAAACCGTTCATCACCATCGATCCCGGCCAGACGGTCAACATGCACTCGAAACTGACGGCCGAAGCCGATCCCAGTCAAACCTACGCTGTGGGCATCCAGTACGCCGACGCTCCGGCCGACCTGCCCGCCGACGCAGCTGGAATGAAAGGGGCCTGGGCCAACATCACCAACGCCAAGACCGTCCGTCTCCAAGTCGAAATCAAGCCAGGCGAGGCAGCGGCCGCCGAAGCTCCAGCAGGCGAAGCAGCCCCGGCAGAAGAAGCTCCAGCCGAATGCGGTGGCGGTGGCGAGTGAAGGTCGAGGTGATCGGTGACCTCAGTGATGTGATGCGCCATGTCGTGTTCAGCTCGATGTGTTTGAGTGCTTCTGCGCGGCAAGTGGTTGAGAGTGATGTATTTGTACCGTGAATACAGCAGCATCGCAGCACATGGGATGAACGAGAATGTCGCAAAGTTGGCGTTGCGGCTAGATCAAGGAAAAGCCTTGCAGTACCTCATCGCAAGGTCCAGCAGCGAGGCCTTCAAACCTTCAGTCATCAAAATCAAACGAGTCATGTACGGCATCAAGGGAAACGTAGACATGGAAAAAGCGATTCCACGCAAAAAGGGCGCATCAGTAATTACGGCGCACAGACAAAAAAGCGCAAAAAGGTACTACCTGTTTTCTTTAGGAATGTACGCGCGGCCAATGCAGGAACGTGGAGGGCGTGTACATTCTCAAAGAAAACAGGTTATCGTAAAGGAGCAGAGGCGCATAGGATAAAACACGGCTGCATAAGTGCGCCATTTATAGACTGGTGACCATAGCGTACTGCATCACGACTGGTCAGTGGCGACTCTCGAATTCGTGTGAAGTCAGAAAGGCCGCGATCAGCTTTTGCATAATGGATATATCTATCAAAAGGAACGTTTAATCGGAGAATTGGAAATGTAATTTTCACAATCGAAGCAAAGGCCACTGTTTGGCCCGAGTGCAAACAGCCGGAGATGCGATCACAAAGCAGCCTGGTTCGGTATTCACTCGCGCCCTTTTCACCTGCGCCCTTTTTGCCTGAGACGCACGAGGACACACTTGCAGATCAAGCGCACGAACGCACCGAGCATGAGGTGATATTCACGACTGTGACAACACATCACCAGCCAGAGGTAAATATAAAGTTAGATTCCAGCACGGGGAACGGTCGCCAGGCATACTGTATATTAGGATACAATCCACACGCACACACATTCAGGCACGGGGCATACTGCACAGCCCGTGCATCTAAACTTTCTTTGCAAGAGATAAGTTGGGCAAGCGACACGAGATGGGGAAATATTGCCTGAAGCGGATGTACACGGCTGATATGACGGTGGAGAGAGACAGGCATACGAGAGCGGATATCAAGAGCTGGAACTGTTTCGAGGATATGCACACCGTCCTGGGTTTCTGGGCGCATGTCGACTTGGCCTTGACAATTTCATTTCTGATCCTTTGAAGTGGCGAATCTGAAACGATGGCTGCGTGGGGCGGGTTAGGTGTCAAGGCACTATTAATGGCTTTGCTCCGTCGTCTTCTTCCTTCGCAGCTCCCCGGATGCACTGTTCGAGCGGCCATGCGAGTGTGGAAAGTGAAGGATAAAGAAGCCATGAACAGGAGCAACGCAGAGCCTGGTTACCTATAGCCACTGCTGGCGGATCTGCAGCAGTGTCCAGGCTGACTCGCGGGTTGTTTAGTGTTGCTTACCAGCCGGTCTAATATGCCTTTTGACGTTATCCGAAACATCGAGGTCCAAGTCCAAAACTGAGATCTGGTCTGTCATCAGGTCGATTTCTATGGCCTTGAAACTCTCGTCCGACTGCTCTCTCCTCATTCTCGTTCTCGTCCTCTTGTCATCGGGCACAGTTAGTCTGACCAAGTAGGGGGGTGTTGTTGATTCTGGAGGCAGGGTAGGTCTTGGTTGACATACGGGTGGCTGTAACAGTGCCGTGCTTTTCGAGAGACATGCTGCAGCTGGCAGGACTGACTTACAGATATGCTACTGCATGTTTGATCTCCCTTCACGCACAGTTGTATGGTGCACTGGAAAAATAGGTTGGACTTGTCGGCGTACTTAAAGGCGTGAGCCTCGACCCAGGCTCTGGCATTGCCCGATGTATCGTAAATCAGATCAGGCAAGATCACTGGATCGATAGCACATCTGGAACTCACAATCAGTAAGAAGCCACTGCTATGTTGGTGCAGGTATATCCCTGTAACCAAGCTTGGCAGGCGCATGAGGGAGTGTGGCCGAGCGAAGTCGGCCAGACAAAAACTCCGGCTAGGTTGACGTCTCCCAGCCAGGGGAGATCGATTACTCGCTCCCATTCGACATGGCCTTCCAAGCACGAGGGTTACACCCCCTGCAAAACCAACATGTGGCTGGCTTACCCTCTATCGTCAATGACTTGTTGCTTATCGCCTTGGCCATCGTCCACGAAGCAGTTCTTCACGAGTATGCTGACCTGGTCTGGAATTGCACACTGATCCACCTACTGCCATGTACTTTCCTATCCACCACTCACCGCTCTTGCACTCCCACTCGTGGTAAACCGAGTCTCCGACATTGGCATAGCGGACAACATCCCCACTCCGTCCTCCGCGACGCACCTCGTACAGACAGACTGGCATGGCTTGCGTGTCCCGTACAGCCTCCGTCGATAGCATGCTACAAGGCAGCCGCGGTTGGGGGGGGGGGGGGGGGACCATCCATCAGACTGGCATTACCTGACTTCCAACTGAGCAGTTACCTGAAAACACAAGCTGTCTGGCGCGGCCTGTGCACCCAGAACACACTGCTTACTGTCTTCTCAGCTTCAGTGTAGAAGCACATGACTTTGTAGGCCTTGTCCACTTTGGTGATGAACGTCCTAAACCGAAAACTAGTCAAAGAGTAGGCGGAACGACGGGCAGGGCTGACCTGTGGAAACTGATGACGACCACGATCGTCTGCATCATCCCTGCCTGCGGAGACAGCTGAAAGAGAACAGGGGTATAGACTGGCAGGATGGGCAGGACATGTGACCATACCGTTCTGGACCTGACCATGTTGCATGCCCCGAACGAGAAGGCAATGACGGGCGTGGACGGCGTGGGCCCACCATCCGAGTAGCTGCGGACACATTCGGGTCTGTCAGACATGCCCTTCACGAATATCCTCCCATTGAACGGGTTGCGAGTCGTGAAGTTGACGGAGATCGACTCCGACGTGCACTGCACGCTGGTCCCTGTTGTAAGGCCAGTCTTGCACTGGCATATTAATAAGGCACCACACACAGCATACTCTCGGCAAACCCGTTGTTTAGGTATGACAATTGGTTGGCGCTGCATTGGTGGGGTGATGGACAGCGCCCATCCATCCCCCATTGGTTGACACTGTAGGGGTTGCGTGGGCTGGGTCGTGACCTGGCGGGTTAAGGCGTCTGTCTCTCACGCTAGGTGCGCACTTAGAGGGTTCGAGTCCCGCCCGGGTAAAAACTGCTTTCCTTAGCCCTCGAGTGTTTATATGGTGCTTGGCTATGCATAGAGTATGACATGAAATGACTTGACCTTGGACATGTGCTGATAGGTGTAACCAAGCCTGGTAGGCGTAGGAGGGAGGTGGCCGACCAAAGTCGGCGGGACGAAAACTCCGATTGTAGCAGGCAAGTCTTGCGACTATACGTACGGCTAAACCATCAACCCGAGAGGTTGACGTTTCCCAGCGAGGGGAGAGTATCGATTACTCTCTCCCACTCGCCATGGCCTACCAGGCGGGGGGTTACATAGGGGATTGGGCCGACATCACATGAGGGTATGTCCTAGCAATGAAGGAAGCCCCTACTTGTACATTGGCTCAGGATATACAGTTTATCCATGTTCATGTTTTACCACATCAACAAACGCTTATGCGCACTGGAGGGTGAAGGGACACATTGCACAAAATGATTTACCAGGCCGTGAGTCGAACACTCGAGGCGCAGACGCCAGACCCACGCAAGCCTCGAGCCGGATTGTGCAAGATATCTACGAGCACTGGGAGGATGAGCGAGTCCGCCAGGATATACCACCTCCATGTAGTGGGGCGGTATGCCCAGGATCGAAGCCATGTGAGGGACTCCCCCACCCAACTTGCCTACCTATAACTGCATTGTCGATAGGAATGCTGGCACTTGGAATGACCTGAAATGAGTCCTGTGAGCCAGTGGCACACCCAAGCACCCTGCCTTACCACACTCAAATAGAGCACTAAGGAAATGGCACACCCATCCGCTCGCAATCCCTGCCGTCTGCACATTCGACGTCCAATATGAAAGCAGCACAAGCACGTCCTGCAAACCGCACGCACCACAAGCCCCACCCAAACTGCTACTAGATCCTAATCTACGTTTCTTTTACCCTGCACTTTTGACTTGCATTTCCTCAGAAACATCCTAGTCAATGGATGACACCCTCAAAATTCGACTTGACTCAAACTTTGCCCCTCACGCCTCGTTTGCGTCCATTGCGCTTTCTAGGTGACTGTCAATCAACCCTGATTCCGCATAGCATTCTAGCCCGGACTGTCACCTCGCCAATAATGCCCCTCGTGAAACGTGAACTCGACCTCACGTACCAGTGCTCGCTTATGACCTATATCCCAGCACCCCTGTAATGACCATTCGACTCCACTCACCCGTACTACTCGCAAAGCAACCTTGACTATCAATTTAGAAACTACTGTAAAGGCAGACATCTCAACGTTGAGCTAGAAGAGAAAATCAACATCGCAATCGTGTAACAGACTGGCACAGGGGTGCCTCTAAAGCCGCGTAACAAATTTTCATCAAGTTATCTTCCACCATCTTGCAAAATTCGCTGTTGATAAGCTTTTGACACGACGTTCCACGCATCCATAAATCGATCCATACAATTGCTTAGGCATGTCTAAATAGAAAATCGATACCCTATGTAGAAAATGTGGAACCATTCAAATAGTTCACCAATTTTACTTGTTCAGTCCTGTCCAGAGCCGACCCCGGATTCTTGATACACCTTTTCATGCATTTATCCGTTAAACGCTTAAAAAAGAATGGTGTTAATTCGCTACAGACCTAATGCAAATAATCACAAATAATCTTAGGGTAGGCCTACCTGAAAAATTTCTTGGGCATTTGCCATTAGCATTTCTTGTTTCACTTTCGTCATAATCTCGTCCCTTTGAGAACTGCTCATATTCGCCAAATCCAATCCTTCAACCATTTTCCTACTCGTGGTAAATTGAACAGATCTTTAAAAATGTAACGAATGATGAAACCAAACCGACTTTCCAATCCTGTCCCGTAGTGTGTGGTATCTCAAGACACGGCTAACAGAAATACTTTATCTCCCTACGTACACAACCATTTTAGAAAGTCTTTTTGTCCTGTAAGCCCTTTTATTCAGAAAATATTATCAGAGAAAAGTATATTATAGGCGATAAAAGCAGGAAGAAGTCCGCTGGAATCTGAAAAACACCCACAAACAGACAAGCAACTCGGTCTAGATCGTGTGGTGCACGGAATACCATTTCCGTTAGCCGTGTCTCATCGACTGTTTCGGTTTTGGAATTCCAGTTCATCATATGCCATGTTTTGTTCTTCTGATTATCGTTCAGAAGGCTTTGTTAGTCTTGTCGATATAAAATGAATTTTATTCAATAAATCTGAAAAATTAGGTGATTCTGGTGATTCTAACGAGCGCAGGAATCGTTGGACAAAAACCTTTTTGGGACTCGGAAACTGGCGTTGCTTATATCTAGCTTAGGTTTTATTTACCCAGACGTTGTGCATACTGGAAGCATTAGACGGTTGTTTGGGACTGTTGGTCTTCAGCCTAATCAATGTTCATAGTTTCAGGTGATTTCAAGCCATCGGTAATGTAAAGCGATACGATCAAATATACGTTCGGTGCTGTAGAAAATATTGTATTCGCCTTCCTGTAGATTACCATGGATCATTCGGATTTGATTGAGGAATTGCCCGTAATTGAAAAACTTACTCCTGCAGAAAGGATATCGTTAGCTCGGCAACGTCGTGCCTTTCAATTGCTCAAATGGCAAGAACGAGAAAAAGCAGCCGAAGCTTTATCGAACGCGTCCAACCTTGATGGTGTCACAGTTCGAACACTGTACGAACGCAAACCTAAAATTGTCTTTAGCTCTAGTATCACGCTTCTTGAAGCCACGGCTAGAAATGACCTGGATGAAGGTAAGACCGATATCTCTGATTTATCTGATCAGGGGTGATCAAATGCATTTTTAGTCGATCGATTATTGACTGCTGGTGCTGATCCCAATTCGCATAATGAAGATGGCTTAACGCCTCTGCACCAGGTAAGGGCTGCTTAAGTAGCTTGATCAGAAGCTCCGAAGCGCTTTTTACAGTGTGCTATCGACAATAATGAAAAAATGCTATTGCTTCTTTTGGAACATGGAGCTGATGTGAACGCTCGCGATACCGAATTATGGACCCCTTTGCACGCAGCGGCGTGTTGCGGTCATGCGGACATTGTCAGGCACCTTATCGATCGGTAAGATAGGAGCCGAAAAATCGTGTCGCGTCGTCATCATGCTCCCGTACTTGTTTCAGGGGGGCTTTATTATTGGCTGTGAATGCTGATGGAAACATGCCCTACGACATTTGCGACGACGAGTACACACTGGATTTCATTGAATCGGAAATGGCCAAACGAGGTTCCTTTTTCCACTCCCATAACTATGCGGGTGGACAATGCCCTCTTTTAGGAATTACGCAAGAAGACATTGACGAAGAGCGATTATCAACGGAGCGGCGTATGTTAGAGGATATGCAAGATTTACGCGATGAAGGCGGAAACTTGGAATATGTAGACGAGAATGGGGCCACTCCGGTTAGTTTTATGCTTGGTTTAGTAGCCCCCAGAGTGGAGGTGTTTTTATTTTAACAAGCCCCTATTCTTGTTTATTTTTTAGTTACACATTGCTTGCGCCAATGGATTTTATAACTGCGCTCAATTTTTATTGGACTGTGGCTGTTCGCCTCACGTTTGCGATAATGATGGTTGGCAACCAGTGCACGCGGCCGCCTGTTGGGCTCAGGTATGTCTGGCATTTATATTTTGTAAGTATGTCCAGATTTAGAAAAGAAATGTTTGTGCGTCAGAGTCGGAAATTGGCATGGCACGTTTGTACAAATAATGTCCGCGGGGGGTTTGGCGACAGCTTACTCTTGGCATTAAAAGGCATTTTTGTATGCCAACAAGTCATTTTCGATAGTTGTGTCACATGAGGATGCGTGGGAGCGAGAGATATGAATGGGGCAATGAGCGAAGCAAGTTTGCTTATAAGTCCTACACGTTACAATAGTGGGTGTTTGTGTGACATGACATCGTGCCTCTCAATAGAGACACTGTTTACATTGCTCTGCCCTGTTTCGAATGAGTAACACAATCGGTACTTTCTCAGACAGCTTAGGCTGGCGAGTATTTGGAGATCAGTTACAATTGGGTCTGGACGTGGAATATGAGCATGTACTGTATAGGCTGTGCTTGGAAATTAAGGTTTCAGTCAGATGGATCGGATTACAGTATTTTTTCTTTTTTAGGCTGATATACTGGAATTATTGGTGGCCTATGGTGCGGATATCAATGCGTGCACGCCGATGAATGAAACTCCAATGGGTACGTGATCGATGTAATTGATAAGTTAAAGACGAAGCACGTTCTATGAGGGATGTCGGAGTATTGAAAAAAAGAGTATGATATTCAAATTCAGCACCCACGTTTCAGTTAGGGTAGCCAAAATTCTTAACCGCTGGCGAATGTGTAAACGAAATTCTTGATTGCAAAGAAAGGACCATTTGGAAATGAAAGTTTCGGCTTCTCAATCGAGATGGCGGTTCAGAATTTTGGCTACTCCCTGTAAAGCGCTAGTGCTGAATCTCAATATCATACTCTTTCTTTCAATATTCCGACATCGATTCTGCAGAGCACTTCGTCTTTAAGATTGCGCATTGAATGAGGGCAATGTACTAAGCACGGATTATTCTTTCAGATCTTTGCGAGGATGAGGGCGTTAGAGCGGTAATCATGACCTTGCAAGTGGAATTTCAAAGGCGAAAGCTGCTCTCGTTTGGCAGGGATAGTCGACGCATGTCGAAACGGTAAGAGGGCGATGATCGGAGAGTCGGAAATTAAAATGCATCGAGAAAATTCTAGAACAGGCCATGCATGGGCAAGGGCTAGGGTGCGGTGCGATTTTGCACATGCTCCCGCCATTTTTGTATTTTTGAACTTTTCGCTGCGGAAAAATGTATTTCTCCTTACTTATATTTGAAGAATAACCTTTCCTTTTTCTGAGAGGAGGGGGCCCTTGCATCTTTTCGCCCATGATGACAAGGTTGACCAAGCCTAGGAGGTTGCGCCTGCCCATGGTGTCAGGAACAGCTTGCCTATGTAACCAATAACTTTCTTTTAGACGCAAACCGACGTCAAAATTTGAATCACCTCCAACTGTGACATCAGGCGTCACGGAGAATCATTTGGCTTCCACGTAAATGTTTCAAGCTTTGGTGTCATATTTTCATAAATTTAGGCTGTATCGTTTAGGCGAGGTGCGATTCGGCGTTTGAGCATTCGGGATCGAGCAGGCGTTACATTAGCCAGATTAGAAGCTCGCAAGGAAGCTGCGCTAATGCGTAGTTTTAGTTTTGAAGAAAATAGTAATCCATTGGCTTTGAATCAAGAGGTGAGCTTCATGATTTTTTTAGTTTGAGCTTAACAGACTCTGGAACCCATGTCTCCTCTTTAGGCTAGTATCGACCTGACTAGCGATGCAGCGGAGAAACGGCCAGTGTCGTGTCCCGAAGCTGGATCTTTATTTGAGAAAAGTGATTCGGACGAATTGACGGAAGAGAGTGGTTGCCAACAGTCGTCGTTGAGTGTGGATCATGTGCAAGTGAACGGAGTGGACTCGGTTGATGGACAGACGAGGCCAGGTCAGTCATCACCGATCAAGGGGACTGAGGAGAAAGAAGAACCAAAAATAAGCGAAGGAACGATTCAAGAAAGTGCACCGACGCAGGAAATATCGACTACGGAATGGCTACAGAAGATTCGCAAGGAAGAGGAGGAATTTAAGGCGATTTCTTCTTTGCAACGAGAGTCAGTCTCGTCGGCTCGGAAAGGCAGGAGGAAGCCGCCAGCACCATCGGTTCCGTTATCGATGGCTGCAAATGGGATGCCACTGTCGAATGGTCAAACGGCCGGTTCGCATAATCGTCAACATTCTGCCGACTCGTTGTCCGCTCCCCGATTGATTATACAAAGAAGTACAGCTGGCGAGATGTATGTGTCGCAACAGCACACCCGTACATTGGTGCCAGGAGAACCGAGTTTCTCGCGTCATCCGATGACTTTGAACGAGTTGAAGCAGAAGAGAGCGGAGGACAGGAAAACTGCGTCGCCCGCACCCAGTTCGCCGATTCCGAACGAATCCAACAGCGGTCCACCAACCGCGCCTTCTAATATACTCACGGTCGGAGATTCGAACGAGGCTACCAAGGCCAGATACCGCTCGCCGTCGGACGCTGTGGTGGGCCGATCGTCGCCGAGGTCGCACAGTCCTAAGTTGGGATTGCGGTGCTGTAGAATAACTTAAAGAAAACAGGTACTTACAAAGTGATGCTATATTGATGGGTAAATATCGCAAATCTAATTATGCTATACCCTGTCCAGGTATTCCTTGTGTTTCTTGTGGACCAAATTGTTTTTACTCGGTTGTGACAGTTATTGAATCAGAGCTTGTATGCTTATATTCTATCAACACAGATTTTTAAGCCTGCCCATCGAGTTGACCATCTAGTCGACACGATAATTCTGTTCTTACAGTACATTTCCAAAGTAAACTTTATGTACAGTTTCAAGTTCGAATCCGATAGTACACTACGTAACACACGCGCAGCCTACAAACTCATTACCAAATAAGACATGGCCATGGACGTCAGAAAAATGGAGAAAGCGCAACAAATGCAAATAGCCATGTCCGTGGAAATGCTCTCCGCTCTTCTCAATAGAACACATAAAAGTATAGGAAAAAGCACAAAACAGGCTGACAGTAACTTTCAGATTCCGAAGCGCCGCAAGAAGAGCATATTTCCTGAGTCATTCCAGTCCCTACGGAGGTAACCATCCGCTGAGCCAATCTACCGCACAAGTACAGGACACTATCCGCCTGGCACCAACGTATTCTGTGGCATCGGAAGATAGAAACCAACTACCTACCCTAGCTAGGCCGTCACGCCAACCAAAACACAGCAAACGAGTCGAGACAAAAAGAGAAACAGGCACAAGGTCAACGCGAAATAAGAGATAAGACGAGCAATCTACAAGCACTTGGCCGATACGCGCACTCCTCATCTACAAGTCAATTAACTCGGAGGTAGCTCAGAAAAAAAGCAAACTGTTTCAAATTGACAATTGGCGCAAGGAGACAAACTGCGTTTTCATGGTCCACATTGATTCCTGCTAATTGCGCCCCGTACACTGGCACTCCTACGCTAGATGCGCTATCCCATTATGAACCCGTAGCCTAATCAAGCCCCGCACACGAAAACGCTTAGCGAACGCCGATATCAAAAAATAGCCTCTACAATTTCCAATTAAATTGAATTCTCGGAATTCTCACCTCGTCTTCCAATCAACAAACGCCATTCACCGTTTCAACAGCCGCACCATGCTGCGTCGACGGCACTCCTGCCGACACCACGTGACCATTCCCGCACAAACTAGTAGTCGCCATCGACTGCTTGGCATCTCGCGCGTCCCGTCGAAATGTCTGTTTGCCACCCAGACCGCAATGACCATTGATCTTGGACTGGGCAACATGGCCGCCCTCGATCAGTCGATGCGGCCCGTTTGTCATATCCTGACCAGTAAGGCCGCCATGCTCTCTCTTCTCCAAATCCAACAAATCAGGCATCGAGGAGGTTGCGGGGCACTTTTTCTGCCAGTCTCCATTGACCGGCCGCAAACTTCCATTCTTCAATGTCCACCCGTGGCCGATTGGACGGTGCTGACTCACAGCCGTCCCATTCTCTGACAACGGACTACCGATGACGGCAACTTTATGAGACCATTCACTTTGGTTCAATTCAACCAAACCTTGACTCTCAGACGTATCTGCGGGCGATACTAGCGAAACGGGAGGTCGATTATTGAACACGCATTTACTTGCCGAACCGTTATCACCGCCCTAAAAAGGACCGTCACTCCCAGCAAATTTCACACCAACGGCCTGCTTACTTTAGAATCAGATTCAGCATTCTCCATCAACTGGGGCAATAACGTTTGCATTTCTTTCAAAGCGATACACTGCACTTCTCCATTCGATTTCGGTCCGCCATTGACCAGTTTGGGACCCGCTCGACGACGACCATACAGGAGACGATAGATGCAACTTTCTCTGTCACGCCTATAAAAAAAACCTTAGCCTCAGCCAAGAAGTCCACAGCTCTCAGCTTACCTCGCCCGCAAAATCAGAATCACCGCTGAAACCACCGCGCACAAAATTCCAATGCAAACACCGATAACGACTCCCTCCTTGTAAGAAGTTCGGAATACTACAGTAGAACCACCTGTTGCAGAAGGCTCTTTGCCGCCCGATTCCCCTTCGGCCATTTCAAGCGCATTAGAACGAGTTAATCTCGCAGGCGATTCTTCACCACGGCCCACCTCGTTTTCAGCCGACACCGTGACTCGATAAGCGACAGCCGTCGAGTTCAATCTTGATATGACCACATTTGTATCCCAGCCTAGAAAAGAGGCAACCGTCAACCAGCTATACATAACCACAGTCAAGACTCCATTAATTCGCACGCTAAGGTTCAATTTCGCCTCCTTCCATCACAGCTCCCCGCGAGTATAAACGACAACGCGTGTGAAACGTGAGGCAAAAAAGGAGCCCTCTACCAGCAGCCATAAGCCGTACATGCACACGAGCACGGGCTCGATGCCAAGGGTAATTTACACAATCAAACTCCCCATATTTTTACTTCGACTGTATGGAAAATATGTACTGCATTAAAAACATGAGAGTCCCATTTTCAGCTAGCCAGCGATGATTCCCTGGTTTCTCCCGAATAAAACATGCGCCTGCCAACTTTTTTAGCCCAGAGTGATTCTTACCTCTAACAGAAACCTCCTGCCACTCATCACTCGCAATGTTACTCGAATAGCGCACATGATACATCAGAATGTGGCCGCCAGGTGCCACCACTTGCGTTGGTGTCCACCACACTACCAACGAGCCATTCACCACCGCGGCTTCAACCTTTTCGGGCGGGGGTGGTTCTATAAATACATAAGACCATACACTCCCTCTGAACCCCACCCTCAACACTGCAACTTACTGGCTAAAGGCACCGAGCAATTGATATCGTGACTATAAACGCTTTTGTACCCGTTCTCTGTATGAGCCCTCGTCGCGAACAGGTACATCCGACCCGGCACAAGATCCGTAAAAATCAATTGACTCTCTGATCTAAAATTGGGGAACATTCGGATCGTTGTGCTCACAGAACTGAGCACCACTTACGTCTCAACAGTCTTTACATGAGCCGAAACGTTCAACGCTTCTTCGCTGTCCAATGGTAAAAGACTATACCGTACCGTAACCAGAGCAATACCCGTATTCATGGGCGGTCTGTCCCACGTCACCATCAACTTGCCCGGCCCAGCTGGCTTACAGTAGGGTATGGGATACGGTACGATCATTCGCGCCGAGCCACCGGATAATGGAGCAATGTCGGCCAAAGACCTCGACGACGGCGCCGTTTTGACGAGCCGGCTTGCTCGGAGACCCTCGGCGCCACTGGACAATACCCAATTTACAGTAATCTGATACAGTGTATCGGGAACTGTAAAAAAGCGCGGGCATAAGCAAATATCCAATCCACACCAACATGCAACTTACCCAAACCAAAAAGAATCAGCGACGTTTCTTCATAGTCTACATCCGCCCTGGCTACCCATGAAACATCATTCGATCGGGTCGCCAGAACTGACCACTTGACCGGCTCATCGCCCTCCCTACTCCCGCTCGATGCAGCCCAATGAACGTACACTGCCGTCGCATTTAGCGATTGCGCCTCCATCAAGGGCGCCTCGGCCAACGTGGCCGTCATATTCTCCGACACAACGGTTCGCGTGCGCTTGTAACGCAACCATGGAAAATTCGAGGGCGGATATAACAACGGATAACCGGCCCTTGTCCGTGGTACCACTCGAAAATACAGCACGACACCGGAGTCGATTCCTGCAATGACAGTCATCGATTTAGGGCTTCCAGCTTTACCCACAAACAGAGCTTTCGAGCATTCGATCCACTGCCGCGCAAATCATTTCACCCTCCAGTGCGCATAAGCGTTTGTCTGCACTCACGAAATCTGCTCCTTCCAAGCCCCACCTCGAAGCACCCCACATCTGCTCACCATGTACAGTGTATTCATCCAATTGACGAGGCAGCACAATCGGCGGTCTCCACGACACCAACCCGTTCATGCCGTTTCTGCTGTCCGTCTTGATTTCTAGCCTGAATTCCACAACTTCGCCTTTCACAGGTTCAAGCGACGGCCGCATCCATCGAAGACGAACTGCGCTCGGATTGACTGTCTCTTGCAACAAAAGCGGAGTAGCCGCCGAGGCCGCTACAAAACAGACCCATCAGCTTATGGACATCTATTCCTACACGACTTTCTTACTCGCATCCCCCGATCTGATAAATACACGTTCACTCGGCTTCGTGAACTTTGGCGCCGTCTGATGATAATCCACCAAGGCATCGACCCAAAACGTGTAATTCGTAAAAGGCGATAGATTGATGTTGGAACAACAAATCGCTTTGCATACGTTCCCACGACACGAATCGTGTTTTACAGCCATCGTGTTCTCAGAGCCAGCTGAAATCATGAACCAGTTGTCTACCGTCTCCTAACTAACTCAACCAGCACTTACATTCTGATTCATGAAAATGAACAATGAATATGATCGATCGATTCGTCAAATCCACAGGCGGCAGTTTCCACGAGAGTTCCAGTTCTCTTTGATTTGGCAAAACAACCGCGGTCAAGTTCGAAGGAGCACCTAAAAATACAGACAAGACAAGATAAGCTTATCCAACTTCACTCCCCCAAAACCTTACCAAGCTCCACCGATTCCTGATAAATCAAAGCCGCTGCGGCGGTAGCAGATCCCAAATAATTCTCAGCTGAACATTGATAAACTGCCGTGTCGTCAATTTCTATCGACGTTATCAATAGATCACGCACATATTCAATCGAACCAGCCGGTGTTTCCAATACGGACGGTAGCTGCTGCTCGTTCGGGAACATCTTCAAAAAACACCCACGTTTTTAACTGCTGTCTTTCAAACAACCATCATTCTTCTCTTACCTTGACTCGGCCGCGTGATCGTAGTCGCTCTCCGTTTTTGTACCAAAAAATTTCCGGTGCCTTAAAAACATGTGCTCGTCAGTCAACATGCCTTACCTATTGTCCGCTATTCCGACTTACCGGTTTGGCTGACGTATAGCAATAAAAGCGCCACGACTCACCCCGATACTTCTTTGTCTCATCAGGCGGTTTCACTATAGCTGGAGGCCCTGAAATAAATGACATTCGCACAATGGTTGCCATCCATACTTCGACCACGAGGACCCTCTAAATCCAATCCATACTTACAGTTAACAATCAAACTGGCCGATAATGTCAGTGATCGGCCGGCAGCTTTGGCAATACAAGCGTACGTTCCTTCGTCAAATGGCGAAGCATCGGGAATTATCAAATTTCCACCAGAAACGAAAGCTTTCGACGACAATGGGAACTCGTCTAAAACAACGCCCTAACTCAATATTTTGTTGCAACCACACCCCTGATCAACTTACCAACACGCTTCCACACCACATTCTCAGCCATTTGAACAAGGCACTCGAAAACAGCACTTTCTCCTCGAACCACTGTCACATTCTCCGGAGCGTACACAACTTTCAATATCTCTTCCGATTCTGATCTAGCATCTATAAAACCAAGGTCGTATAATTACCCGATAATGCCCCTCCCGCAGCCCTCTCACCAGCAGATATATTTAAAGTTGCGTTTCGACTTTGCATCGTACCAGCGATATTTGAAACAACGCAACTG
Source organism: Mesodorylaimus sp. YZB2_4 (assembly GCA_030248295.1). Lineage (NCBI taxonomy): Eukaryota > Metazoa > Nematoda > Enoplea > Dorylaimida > Dorylaimidae > Mesodorylaimus > Mesodorylaimus sp. YZB2_4. The sequence continues at coordinate 48,927 of JASANH010000082.1, read as the reverse complement.
TAAACACCCGAGTCTGATGCTTCGATCTTGGAAATTTGTAAGACACCGTGCGATAGCATCGTAAGCCTCCTGAAATAGCTCATTACCAAGTCGACCTCGAAACATGCTCGCACTATACAGTACACTCAGTGCTTATGCCTTTTGCCCTTATTCAAGTTCTCAACTCAATATGCCCGAACACACAGGAACCTAGAACCTAATTAGTCGGCCGTAAATGGACACTTACGATCCGGAGAGAACCTTTTTTTGTTAAAACACACAACATTCTTACCCAGTAGCCGAGCTATTATCCAGCTGATTCCCATTGTGGTACCACGTAACATTTGGTGGTGGCGCGGCTGCGGGGGCCGAGCAACGAAATCGAGCAGCTCCGTTCAAAACTGAATCGATTACATCTCCGGGTTCTTCCAATTCTCCCAACCCTTAAAAAACCATAGCTGAAGGATCGTATTTCAAAAAAGAAATTATAACAAAAAATGCACCGACTACACTAGACTTTGAACCTACAGTACGTTCGTGCTTGCACTGCCCTTTTTGGCTAACTGTCATCAAGAATATTAGCCTTCATCTTGGGATACTAAATAAATCTTCGCAGGCGAATGGAGCAAAAAACCAAACATTTTTTCCTTTGGCGCACCCTAAACTAATAGATTGAAGAGAGAGGTTAATGCGAAGTGCGTCAATGGTGTTTTCAAGACTTGTTAATTACGCCCGTACTAAAAAGGCCGGCAGAGCTAGAAGAGGCGATATTAGCTTAGCTATGACCAAAACAAGGTCCTCGTAGGATGCGTATAATTAGAACGAAGCGCTTACCCGCAATTTTCAATCTTGCTCGTCCGCTTAGAAAGACTCCATAATTTGCCACTATAACGACACACTGATAAAGTCCTTCGTTCTCTTGTCCAACATTTTTCAAAATCAACGATCCGTTCGAGGTTTTGAAAATCTTGGACGAATAGTCCAGCAATGTCCCATTATGCGTCCATGTCACGAATAGACACCGGCCATCGGGCGCGTCATGACATCGCGGTAAGCATGCAATTTCTACATTCGAACCAACCGCCACAATCTTGTCCACTGGTTCGCGTAAGAAACGTACGCGCCCTTGCGATACGACCGTGCCTGAAAAGCAGACAAAGCAATGTATTTTGTCTGTTGCCAAACCGTACAAATGTGCTTTTTATGACAAGTAAAATGGTAGCCAAAACCCAAACGCTTTCTGTCATGCTTGAGAATCTGTTATATTTCATACGATGGCTAGAATAAAAAATATGCAAGCTGCTAAAGGTCTTGGCAAACACTCTTGAAAACACAAAATGGTACCACCAGCCAAAACGAGCAAGTTACATTCGCCTGCCAAAAGGGCCGCCGTGCAGGCAAACCCCTGATCACAAGAAAGCAAACGTATGACAGATGACCAAAACTTGTACAGTACGCCAGGCGTAAAAGTGTCTTTCGGCAGCTACCCCACGGTTGCCTTATCTGATGTCACGGGGTCACAGGTCGAGCCCGTGCCCGTTCTGCAAGTTTTGTCAAACACGTCATCGACGATGCGAAACATATTCAGCTTCTCTCGTGTTATTGGAAGGCGTTCTGGGAGACAAAAACGGAAGCACGAACACACCCTTACGCAATTCAAACACAAATTCAACGAAAACTAAAGAATCTTTGTACAAAATCGATCCTTCCTCTTGGACGGGTGGGGTGTAAAATTGAATAAATTCTTCACATTCAAAGCTTACCTTGTCCTTTAACACACGTTGCCGCCAACGAAGTAATCAAACTCAAATAAACCAGTAAGTAATTCATCCGTTGTAGCATCGTAAAAAAATATATCCATTGCGTTTGATATCAGAACAGTCAAGCTTCGTTCGACGAGGCTCCTAATTTGTCATCGTTCCTGAGCATATTTTCCAAATATCGGCATATTTCTCTTTATTTACGTGATATTAACTAGCAACATGCTCAAAGTAAAGACCGAGTGTGAAAAGCAGCCGACCAACTTCGAAACATAAAGGCAATGAGCTAAACTATAAAATCGCACACGCTTCACGTGCTTGCGGCTAACAGAACAAATGCCGTTGACACAAGGTGCGCGGATACTGAATTTGACGCCCTGATTATGGCACCATTTTTGTGTAACTATGAGTCGAGACTCAAATTTATTTCATTCAAATTTAATTTTCCGTCATTATCAACAATCTTTCACGATGTACTCCACTAATCAAAACTGCTTGGGGCTCGTAAATATTTCCTTTAGCCGCAGGTGATGGGTGTTTATTTCATTCTTCCCTTCTCGAACAGTTCATCGAGCTGAGCGTGGACTAATTAGCGGAAAGAATCTCATCATCAAGGCGGCCTCTGTCTTGGTGTCAACAACATAATTATACGGTCGCCTAGCATCCGTCCCTTGTTTTTCACACGTGATGTTGGGGGCTGCTCCCTGTACACATGGGAGATAAGGCCTCTCCCTTCCGTGCACCTGACCCATTAACACCCACCTGCCAACTTTCGGGTCACGCACTGCAACATGGGGCAATACTTTAGGACAGCTACTGGCAACTGCTCTCTTCGCCTCCTCGCTGCTCCTCTTCCCAGTATTTGCTCGCTCCCCTGCTCCGCCCCATTCATCCTTTGGGCGCGCAAGACAGCAATTGGCACTCGTCCAATCGCCGACCCAAGTGCGTCATTGCCAAGTGTTTCAACCAAGTTTTCTGCACAAACATTTTCCACACTCCTATCAAATGTATAATACACCATAGAATCTGACAAAAAACCGTGCACTGCACAACTAAACAAACTCATTTCCAACATTGCAAAGCTCACTATTCTCCTTCACCGCAATAATATACCCAAGCTTACACAATTTACCTAAATGCACGCACTGCTATATAGCCAAAGCTGAAATACGGAGGTATACTTTTCCAAACTCATCCATACCATATTAATATTATAGCGCATAATCCATGAGCGGCAGCAGGAAAACTTCCCAGCATAGAACTCGCATTGTCCGAATAACGAGGTTACTTGTGAGTGCACGACTACCCGCCCTAGCCAACGGGTACTGGGATTGTATCTCACCCAATATTCTGTACAGCGAACAAGAAAGCATAGAAATTTTGCAGACCTTCTGAGCGTCCACGTCGCTGAACCGATCAGAACGAGAAAGGCAGAAACATCCATTCAAAGAGTACACAGCACTCGACCCAATTCAAATTACAGTGGCCGAGCCATTGGACAATTGTGCTAACAGAGCGTTCGCGCTCTTCTTCACCCGTAATGCCGTCAGTCGAGCATCCGGTCGAGCCGCCCAACACTCGCTCATTATCCGACATATTTCGCGTTGAATCTGAAACAGGACACACTCAATCCAGCGCACCGCCTATCCATCCACTGATATGCAGCCAGGGTCCACCACAACATGCCAGGGGCAATACGCGGCACTCGCAATCAATCCCACAGGCCATTCTCACTTTCGGACTACTCCTTGCATCCATTGCCTAGCTTAAAAGGCACCACGTTTTGCGCTAAATCTACAATGATGCCACCTCACAGTCCACTGCAGATTAGATTGTAAAGCAGAAAATGCAATTCATCAGCCTTGGCCCACCAAAACGCATGCGTTTCTTCACAAAATTATGAACCATGTTTCTTGAAACACGGCAAAGTATTAGATCGGATACGGGAAACTTCAAAATCCCATTTTTTTTAACCCAGGCTGTCGTCAGAAATGCATTCTGACTTTCAAGCAAATAAAAAGGTTCTCCCTCTACTGCCCGATTTCGTTGCACTTTGCTATCCGGCAGCATCGAGAGATGCACCGATCAAAACCTACTCGTGGTCGGCAATTCAAATTTTTTGCACACTATCTGCCAGAAATTATTGTGCATAGCACACAATAATTAGCAGGTCTATTCTTTCACCAAATCCACATAAAATTCCGCCAAGAGCTGCCCCCTGTTTGGAGAGAAAACAAAACGGTTTGGAAAGGACGTGGTACCACTTACATAATCGGTGCTCAAATTTGCTCATCCTGTTCCTGTTCCTGTTTCACCACATCACCAAACGCTTATGCGCACTCGAGGGTGAAGGGACAAATTTTACACGAAATGATTTACCGGCCCGCGAGTCGAACACTCGCCCGACTCGCGGGCCGGTAAATCATATTTTTTAAAATCGGATCGGCAACCAGGCTCAAGGTGGGGTCAGTCGATGTTGGCTTTGCCGTACTCCACTAGCATCATCGCAAAAATTTGAAACATTACACTGTCTATACGCAGCGGCAATGTTTTTGTAACATCTACAAAATTCCGTTTTACAATCTCTATTGTCTAGGTTCATCACTCACATGGCTCAATTGCTTCACTTTGCCTTACACACACTTGTAAAAATATGGTAAAGTTTGGTTCCGCCATATTTTCTAGATTACCACTGACAAGTGAAAAATTGAAGTACTGTATAAATAAGCCCCAACTGCGTCCCTTGGATGCGAGTTGTAACCCTCTGTCGGCGGGGGTCGATACCCTCCCTGGCTGGGAGACGTCAACCCCTCGCGCTGATTTTTCAGCGGTCAGCCGTTGGTGTAGTTGTAAGACTTGCCTACTCTAGTCAGTTTTTGTCCCGCCGGCTTCGATCAGCTACATTCTCTCCTACGCCTGCCAGGCATGGATGCACTGTTCTGACATTCTTCATATTTAGGAGGCATATTTGGATATTATTTTCTGCTTCATCAATTGCAAAACCAATGCCATATACCCGTAAAATCCTTATTTGACTTCCGAGATACAGAACTGTTTCCCTTCAATTTTCAAAGCCATAAAAAAATGAGTGCGTACTGTATATTCGAAAGATGGTATGGTCTTCCCAGCTTCCCAGTGGCACGTATGTACACACAGCCCAGCAACAACTCACCTGACTTTCATACCACTGGCATAAAATTGTCGGTCTCCTATTATCGTCGCAAACACACTTCCGCATCTCCTCTATCGTCGGGTCTGGCTGTACCAGATCAAAATATGGCACCTGATACGAATACTCCGTCCCTAAAACCAAATTCACATTGTACAAACGTAGCCACCACGCCCGTCACAAACCAAGACGGTGGTCATATCCGGCCTTCCTGTAAACCTCTTCCGACCGCAAATGAAAGGATACGCTAAATTGCCTCCAGAGTGCAGACTATTTCAGACGCACTCCACTCACCTTGCACTCGTGCACGACGACAAATTTCCCAGATAACCAATCCCAATGAGTAAATATCTGCCCGTCTATAATTATCGAACTGATTAGGATTCATCGAATGGTCCAACACTTCCGGCGCTAAATATCGCTGAAACGGAACACAATCTTGAAAACCAATCACAAATGCATGACTCCCTTCCTTACCTTCGTTCCAACCTTGCTATTGTTTGGAATATCAATGGTGCCAGCGGCAGCGTCGTAGCGTACAGCCAATCCCAGATCGGCGATACAGCACGTCCCATCAGTCTTGACCAGTATGTTCTTGCTTTTCAAATCACGATGCGCGATGGCTGGTTTATCTGAAAGGTAGGGCCGCTCGCTGATTAATCCATTCCAGAGAAAACTAAACCGCTTGGGAAAATCAGAGGGAAAAAAGCATGTAACAACAAGAAATACTGTTAATCTTGAAATCACATAAACCATTACTCAACTACTGCCGACTCATTGCCAGTTCTTTAACCACCCCGATAACTCAGCCCCCTCCCAGACGGCCAGCCATAACGGACTGTGAGCCCACGACACTACTGCAAACACTAAAGCCAATCATGCATAATGCTAACCCAAACCCAGACTAGGCGGCCGTGAGAAACTATCTGCCAGGCCCTCGACACAACCGCAGTGGGAAAATGCCCGTCCAGTCATATTAGTCGAATTCTTCCCAACACAAACGAAATTACGAAAGCCACGATAAAAAGCCTATGCCTTACTTCTAGTGCCAGATATTTCCGAATGCAAAAATGCCAGGCCGTTCGCCATACTGCGCACCATAGTACATAACCCGATTTCGTCAACACTGGTCACATTCAAATAATCGTAAAGCGATCCCCTCGGATGATACTCCGTTATGAGAAATAGCTGCATCGAAATGCCGCTGTCTAAAACAAAAACATGAAATATTCGAGACCCATTCAAATATAATGCTTTGGTACCTTTGTTATCTGCTGCAATATACCGTAATATATTTTCATGATGAGTCATATGAGTTTCATAAATATCCACTTCTCGAAGCCACGAAGATTCGTCTCTCGATGAAAATAACTTCACCGCTACATTTTCCGATTTCCACTGCCCACGCCATACTTCGCCATACCGGCCTTTGCCGATCATTTCCTTCATTTCTATCGATCGTGCCACTGTTCGTGGTACTAATAACGCGGGACCTACACGCCAAAGGCATTAGCATCAAATAAGATCAGAAGACACGCTCTTACCAGCCCCCGATCCAGACGTATGATCATCGATCATACGTTCGATATCCAGCAGTATAGTGCCCATCTCGCCTGCAGCACAATTAGTTTGCCCATTTCCACACTCGCTTTTCAAAAATGGTCGAATTTCTGATGCTGGTTTCCTGATACCAGTTCGATTAAACAGCTTCTTTCGAGCCACAACATAGAGCACACCGCAAATGATTGAGATTGCGACGACCGCGATTGCCAACAACGCCGCATGATAGCCAGTGAGGTAGGCTGAACTTTGATTATCGTCCGTGCCATAATCTGTGTAAACGACATCAATCACTGTCACTCATCACATAGGTCAACTGACGGGACAAAATCAGTCCCAGCAAGAGCGCAGTGCTGCAATCGTTTGGGTCCTTTCCTCCCCGTCCACCGGATATTCTCAGCAAAAGGTCACATACTTGGAGGTACTGGTACTCGTTGTAATAGCTGAACATTCAAATCTTGGGCGCAATACGAATAGTTTCTACAGCAGCCGATATTATTCAGGTGTTGATTATGTTGATGCACGTAGCATCGCAGCGGTCTGTCCATAGGACCGTGTTCGCCCGGGAAGCATCTATAAATTTCATTGATTACATCCCAACTAGCCAACTACGCACACTACTGGCTCACCCGTATCGAACGGTGTATTGCCCCTTTTCCATGGACACAGTTTTGTGACATCCACCGAACGTTGCACATACAAATTTCAGATCATCGTTGTTCGCTCCGCATCCAACTTCCGAACAGTTACAGTATATTGGCCCTGATTCAATAAGGTTACTCATCAGCAAAGTTTGTTATTCGGTAACAGGCCTGCATAGTTCCACAAAAACAAAAACTTACTCGCTAAAAGTTGCGCCGAAGCGCCGGCCATGCTTTCCACGGTGAACGCTGCCAAGTAATTCTATCTACCTTCTTTTATGAATAAAACCTTTCACCGAAAAAAGTAATGCATACAACATAAAAACTTGGCAGCACGTTACGGCTGCTGGAAGCATTCCAAAATCGACCGCACCGAAGACTCTCCTTCGATTACCGTAATTTTGCCTGTGATGCTCAGGTACGACTGCTTATTGCCAATTCAAATGCAAGTTCGTTCACCTGCCACGGACAAATCATGCATTGTCTGCCTGCAGATGTTTCTTCACAGACCTCTTTTACAAGCCGGTTGATCATAGTTACGTACATACTGTACGCCTGAACAAGTACGCCAAGAATCAAAGCTAACACGTGATAAGTACTAGCATAATATACAGTTCAGGAGAGACAGTTTCAGTTTCAGCGAATTTCCACATCGTGAAGGTGTCCAAGATGGTTACGACTGCCTCAATTTGGCCAAGCGCTGTGTCAACTCGTCCTGAAACAACAGATTATTAATGGGAATCGGTGCTCGAATCCCGCAGTCTTACCTGCTCCGCAGACGCCTGCGTTGAAACACCCACAGCCGATGTCTGACCCGATGGCAGCTCCATGTTCAATTCCAAACTGAAAAAAATAAAACGCGAGTTGGACATTGTGAGAGGTCGGAGTGCTGGCTCGGACAAAAAAGGGCTGTGACGCCAGGAATTCTTCCCTATGGACTAAAAAGGCACGTCAGAGCCTACTTGGATCCTGTTCCCCAGGGTGCGTTTCTCAAAAATTCGTGGCTTTCGCCCGTTGCCTCAGCAGGCAAGCAGCCAACCAGAAGTAGTCAGTGTGAGGACTGGTGTGATGAGTTGATCCTCGTCTACGAAGTTTAAATCTGGCGTCAACTCGTTGCTGTGTCTCAGGTACCTACGCCTGTTTGTGCGCGCGAGAGTGCTGGGTGGAAAAGGTGCAGAGTAGAGGAGAGCCTAACTGTTTTATCAAAAGGCTGCGTGGTTGTGCTGCAGCAGTAAAGCATGTCTTCCCTCCGCACACCGCTGATCACCCACCGTTCATTCTGGTAAATCATTGAAAAATCGGTGAGACCCCCGCCTATTTAGGTCCTCACACCTAGCTGCGAGATAGGAGCCTAGTAGTGGAATCCTTGCCCCATCCTTGGGTGTACAATTACTAGCCAACGGAAGGCCTTAAGGCGCAAGCGAGCCCCAGCAGTCCACGACATGCTGTATATAGTTTATACACCAACCACAAAGGACGGCCGCTTAGACTCACAACTCGGGCAGCAGCCGCACGTGTGTCGGCCGTGAAAGAGGTTCTGAGGGTCCTTGACACAAATTGCCCAAATGAAATTCAGGCCAGGACCTCGAGCGAAGTCTCCCGTGTCACACGCTGACCAAGACCAGACCAGTTCTCTTAGCTAGTTTACTGGTGGGTAAAATGGAGAAATCCACGCCTATCACAGTAGTCCCGATAGTGCAGGGCAACGGCCTCGCACTGGTCGCGCGTAACCCTCCCCGTGAAGCTGTAGAGTGGAGGTAGGGAGGCAAGATGAGTCCCGGCGCGGCCTCGACACCGCTTTTCCCCGCACAAAGATTAGTGGGATTCAACAGTCAAAACTGCCTACTTTCTCATCTTCGTCATCTCCACGAGGCCCAATGAGGGTTTATGGACTCCCTCCCAGGATACACACGCAGTCCCATAATAAATTTCTTACCCAGCCTCGTCCGCCACTTGCATCATCAATGCATCGACTTGGCCTTGAGGGGCGTTCAACGTGGTAGTGGCCGACATGGCATTCTCCATACTGGCCGACTGAACGTCCAAGTTTTCGAATTCGCGCTCAAATTTATCCATCAGTTGAGAAATCTGGAAAATCGGGAAACAGTTGTAGATTTTGTTTCAGTCAAGACTACCATTCCATACATACCTTCTCCAAGTTCATGGCTCTCATCGCAGCATCCATAGCCTTCACCACACCCGCCATCGATTGAGTGATCTATACGAAAATCGCAAAGTAATTTCCGTAAATTCAGGTTCTAAGTTTCTTATACTTTTCGGGTGGTCACAGCAGTTTGGACCCGAGACGACACGGCATCGATACGGGAACTCATGCGCATATAGTTCAGGGCCTCGTTCTTTTTCCGAATAGCGTTTTCTGCGTGCACTCGAGCGCATTCCATATTGCCCTTTTGAATAGCCTGAAACCAAAACAATGAGTTCAAAAATGACAAAAAAGATCGACCACGGTCAAATGTGAAACAAAGCTCCCAATCAGATTCCACGCAAACAGCATATCAGCTCTTACATTATAGGCCTAAAGCTTAACGGGGCTAAAGGAACCCCCGCGATTTGGAGGCAATACAGACTAAAAACTTCAAGTACAAGCTAGCACTGGCAATTCTGTGGTCTTATCCATACTGGGCCAATCAAAACCAAAAAGGCATTTGAAACTAGAGAAAATCCGAAAAATTATGCTTTTTTTCGTCAACAACTGTCATAATCCAGCGAGATTTACCTGTTTTAATTTCGATTTTTCCGTTTTCTCATCCTTCTCGCATTTCTTTGCGTTTCTCATCAATTCCTTGGCCGCGAACTTCAAATTGAACAAGTGATCTAAATAAAAAACCTTAGTTCGACGACCAATGACCAAATAATTTGAACTCGGGCAACTTACTTTCCATTTTCTGAACCGAAATGGACAAAATTACACAAGGAGGGTAGGAACAGAGGCAATATTATCGTCTCGTGCTAGATATATCTATGTGCTGAAGAAGTAGGTCGGTTATGACTCATTGCCTACGGTGATTGTGCACACATGTCATGCGGCACCCACCAAAAAGTGCCTACCATTTTTACATTGCGATTTACAAGGCACAAAAATATGAAGAAGACAACGGAGTATCCAAAATTTTTAAGTATTCACAGAATTTTTTGTTTTGTCAAACTAGATTCGTTAGAGGAGTTAAATTCTATAAAAGAGTAAAACAAATTTTAAAATTCCTCCCTATTCAGTGTTGCTTTGCAGTAAGTAGCCAGTAACGTGCGGGAATTATGTCTGCCTCATGGCGGGAATAATTGCCCAGGAGACCTTGGAGCTGCACACACCCGGAAGCGGAAGTCTACAGCCTTGTGTCTGTCTGGCCTAGTTTCTTAGCCGCTGTCGCTGCTGCAGGCGCTGGAGATAATTATGCGCCAAAGTCATATCTTCGTTACCTAGAGTCGTATATCCTCATTACTTGACTCGAATTCGTCGAAATGAAAGATGAACATTCTGTCTTTCGTGCCAATCGAAGTGGATGCGATGGATATCGGGAACGAGGCGCAGCCGTTTGTGTCAAAGATGAAATGGAGCAGGAGGTACGCACATTGTATCCCCTGGGTAGACTTGTTGAAGCTCTCAAATTCACGAGTTGATATATCAACTCGTGAATTTGAGAACGTTGTGGTCAGAAAAATGTTTGCTAATTGAGCGTGGGCGAGGGGTTTTTGCCCAATCGATGTTCCGAGCTGATTTAATTTGGATTGAGCTGCAGAGTTTAATGGAGCGTGACAGCAAGCTTCAGACAGGCAAGAGATTCCGCTTATTATTTTCAAATGGATCCAGATTCTATGGCTCTAACTGATGTTACAATAAAGTACTTTATTTTCGCAATATCCAGGCTTTTCCTTTTTCAGGTGCTTTTGGTGACGAGCAAACGCGACCAGAGCAAGTGGGTCATTCCTGGCGGTGGGGTCGAGTCCGGCGAAGATGTGTCCGATGCCGCCATTCGAGAAGTGATAGAAGAAGCCGGCGTGAAAGGCGTCATTACTCGATTTCTAGGCGTTTTTGAGGTAAGCCGCTTTGATTCACGACCGAAAATTGAGTGAGAGTTTTTAACTTACACGAAGCCCGCACCTGAAATTTGCCTATTTTACTCTTCGTAATTACATCTTGCGTAATCTGCTCTAAGTTATGGCAGCGTTTGATATTTGATCACCTCACATCCGCCGTGGCGCAGTGATTTATTTTGGTTGGTTTTTTGTCGGTAGGGCATAATTTTCTTCGAACTAAATTCTCAATCGCATTGTTTGGTCCCTTTTTGTCCGTTTTGTTACTCGGAACTAAATTGGCCAGTTCTAGTGTGAGAAAAGTGTGAGTAATGCCATTTCCGTTAAAAATGTGGCTAGCTGCTTCGCTTCCGGCATTTCAAGCTCTATGCAGCTGAGGTTTTGGAAGTGCATGGAGGAGGGGGCGTGATGTTCTTGGCCCCCGTGTCGATATTCTTTCGTGCTGCCAGTTGCTCACTTGCTCGACGCGGCATGAGGAAGTTGTCTTTGCTCTCGGGCGATAGGGATACAGTTTCAACGAACTAGCTAATAAGCTTTCGCGGGCGCTCCTATCCTATTCATGCCCTAACTCATTCCGCTCGTCGAATGGGATGAGACTTAGGTGCGTGGCAATAATTAGCAGCAAGTGAAGCATACGGCTCGCCTAAAACAAGTTATGCCATTGGAAAGGGGCGGCTTGCTTAGTGTAGTCCACTTGATCGAAGGCATCCTGGGGGTTCTATCGATCTGCTAGGTCCAATGGCGTGAGCACTGAGGGAGCATATTTGGGTCAAGGCACGCATGAGTTATCTAATAGTTCGGAATGCGCCTATTTTTAGACCGCTCAAGATCGGCACCGAACTTCGGTTTTCGTTTTGCGGGTGTCCGAGGAACTGCACGATTGGGAAGACGCCAGGCGAATCGGTGAGTTTATTCCAAGTTCATTCGTCTGAGTAGATTGACTTTTTCCTTTTCAGGTAGAAAGCGACGTTGGTTTCCTGTGGAAGAGGCCCGGGCTTTGCTGGGGTTGCACAAGCAATCGCAGCAGATTTATCTCGATTATCTCAAAATGGCTGCACCTACGGCCGCCAGCGACGATAGCCATTCCTCGCCTGTCGGTGGGGCTCCTGCGGAGGGGCAAGCTAGATCATGTACTGATACGATAGGCGGGGGACGGTAGCAGGCCTCCCACGTGCGTGATAATAGTATGATGTTCCTGTCCTGTCCTGTGGCTGTACTTGCATATCGAACACGCAGTGGTGCTTTAGTGGCTGTACTTTACTGCAACAATGTAGAGCACGAAGAGTTACGCCTCGCTCGGTTTGCGAATCTCCTCGACCTCTTCCAGGTCCTCAGTTTTGGGTTCGGGGGAGTGCCTTTCTTGAGGAATATCATTGGTTGGATCTTGCTCGTTCTTTGCTTCGTTCTCTTTGCTCGAAGGGATGTCGCGCATTTCCTGGACGGCCCTGTGTGCCTCGGGTTTCCTGATAATGCCCAGCTGTCGACCAAGCCACTTGAATTTCGAGATCATTTCGTCCACCATCAAATTGAAGCTCATGGACAGCACGGCCAGACCGAACACTATGTACAGGCACGAGATGACCAACTTGACCCGTCCCAGTGTTGTGGTGGCCTCTTGCCAGCCAGGGATGAAGTCGCCGAATCTGCCAGTGAAACAATGTCCTGTTTGAACCTTCGACTCTGAGGGGGTACCAAATGGGATCGAGTGGGGGGGGGGGGCCTGATAGCGTCACCAGGGGCCCGCGGTGGTGCAGCGGTCTACCCTGTACTGACTGGACTCGTCCCAAGTTCAATTCCCGGAGACGGAGGTTGGCTTGCGACCTGCATATCCTCGCTGGCTCACCTGGTAACACTAAGGTGCTCGAGTGGAGGGACGGAAGCCAAACGAGGGGATAGGGTTTACAGCCCTTCCGCCATCGTCCGGTGTCAAGTCCAGGATGCTGTAACCCTGGCTCCTGGCTGGCCAAAGCGAGTGGGAGAGAATAATCGATCTCTCCTGGCTGGGAAACATCGACGTTGAAGTTTCCTGGACTCACTTTGCTTTGGTTGGAGGTTTTGTCCCCGCCGACTTTGGTCGGCCTGCGCCTGCCAGGCTAGGTTGCAGTGTCCTCATGTAAAGGTGCTCTAGTGGAGACGCACAGAGGGACGCTGTTCCCCGCACAGCCTGTCTTATAATGTGTGACCGCTGGACGGCCAAGGCACATACCCGATAGTGGAGAGGGTGATGAAGCTGAAATAGGCACCCTGTACCCACGTCCAGTTGTTCCAGGTGGCGAAGAGGACTGCCCCGATGAACAAGTACATGACTGCCACCACCACGGTCAACGAGATCGGCACGTTGAGGTATTCGTCGTCCGGACATTCCTCGGGGGTGTCCTCGGAGATGGCTGATTGCGAGTCGGCTGAGGAGGGCTCGACACTGGCCTGGTTCGCACTGCCGTTAGCCCATTTATCTTGTCCGTTCAAAGGCGGAGCAGTGCGTGACAAAGAGGCCGTGGCCTGTGGCTCGGCGTCCTTGGTTGGACTCTGCCACTCTGGATCGGTTTTCACTTTGTGTTGTCGTTCCTTGTCGGACTCGTAGTTCTTCCTTCTCCTTCTCCAGCATATGAAGCAGCATCCTCGCGTGTAGGCCAGTCGGAAAGAGCGTGCCATGAATTCGCCGACGTTGGCGAGGAACATAAGCATGAGGGGGATACCCAGCAGGGAGTACAGGATAACCATCATCTGGCCCAAAGGTGTCTTCGGGGTCACGTGACCGTAGCCTGCAAGGCGAGATAAGGTGCCGGGGTGATCTGGTGTGAACCCCAGAATTGCAGTCTAGACTGGTCGGGCCCTTCAGCTCCAGCATCCTACTTCCCCCCCCCCCCCTCCCCATTGTAAAGCAACCCTCCACTTACCGATCGTTGTGACAATGGTGATGGTGAACAATAGGGCACTGGGGAACACCCATCCGTTTATGATATCGCTCTCAGTTTGAGGCTCTCCGATGTAACTGTAATTTTGGATAGCATCAGCGATGCTGTGCTGATAGTCCTCCAATAAACTCCTGACAGTTTCGTTGAAATCGAGCGAACATTTCTTCTGTATCAGCACATCGATGATGAACCGACGCTGCAGTTCCAGCTGGTGCGACACATTCACCGTGCCTTGTATGTTAGTCATGACGTCGGGTGTTTCGATCAGGGCGAACAAGTAAGCACCTCCCACACAGTAGGCGATGACCAGTCCGAACAGGCCGATATGCGAGAAGAGATATCTCATAAAGTGTCTGAAGATCTGTTTCAGTCTGGCCTGGTCTCGTAATATCATATTCGACGCCCTCGACCCTCCTGAACACTTCAACCTCGAGAAACGGGTCTGGTGTGGAAGGTGTTTCTTCTCCAATGAACCATTTTTCTGCTTCGATAGGCTCTCCTCGCACTTGGCTGAGGAGCTGATTTGTGAAGAAAGTGGTCTGTGCTTCCTTCGTCTTGGTGCCAAGCGGTGACGAGTGGCAGATATAAAAGTGCGTGACGTCATCGATTCGATTCACTCATGAGACAGGAATGCCGACGCAAGCGACGACCTAAGCTGCTGTCAGTGGTCAGTGTCGCGGGGGTTACTCCTCGAAGGGACAGGGCGTTCCTACGGATAGTCGACAGAAAAGTGTAAAGTGAGGGTTGGTACTGATGGCCATATTTGGACAGCTCAGCGCTAATTATATGCAGCTTGATTTGAACGCTCTTTCATAAAATCAGTGGCCAGTGTGCACAGATGTGCTCTTATGGTTTTTTCATTCTGGTAGTCGTCCCTACAGGAGAGTGCAGTAGCACAGCGGATGTGTCGGCACATCAAAAGCATGAGAGCTTTTCAAGGTTTAGGCGCAGGTAAAGTTTCTTTCGTAATTTCTCAAGAAAACAAAACAAAGAAGCGCAGAAACTGGTCCTGTTGTGGATGAACAAACAAGGAATTTGCGTCCTTCGAATTCGTCCTTGAAACGAGCAGTTCTATGAACGTGTCTGCCTGCGAGTATTGATCGTGGCTGGGCCAGGTAGCCCGTACCTGGCCGCCTCGCCTACCTGCCGTTCGCTGTGTCGGCCGTGGGAGCTCGATCGAAGAACCGGTTTCAACGAATGTACATAGACGGGTACAGGTTGGGTAGTGTACACACGAGCCCCGACCGACGAGGTGGTTGCCTACGACGACAACAACCCGACAGCGTCCACCGTCCTTCGAGGTCTTTCTCTCATTTTACTGCGCATCAGTCCGCATTTTGTGAGTGCACGTCGTAGGTTGACCGATTTTCGTAAACAGCACCAAAGTCGGTAAAATCGTAAGCAAAGTCAAAAAATTCCCACGGTTTTGCCGTCCGGAAAGATATTGGTGATAACGAATTGATAGGATGGAAGTGAGCTTTCGAATTCGCCCCTGGCACATGCTGGCCGTGCTCCTCACAGTGGCCTATTTCGGTACGTCGAGACTGGAGTTGAGTTCGAACTGATAAGCTGATAAGCCTGTGTTTTTAGTGCACGAAATCCAAGGTCAGGAGTTGTACGATCCATCAAGGAACTATATCGAGGGACGACTGGGCAACAGAAAGATCTGGTGGTGTCCGTCTGGATATGGTATGCGTGAGTCACCGCCAGCCGTCACCCCCTTCTACCTAGCTTATTCTAGGCTATTTGAACTATTGTCCACAACCGACCGATTGGGACAATTACAACTGGTGCTGCACATGGCCATACATGGGCACCTGGAAGCCGTCCTGCTGTCCGTTCGCTATTCCGTAAGTCAAGGGGTGCGCCTCAAGGTCATTCTTGGTTGTCGAGTTTAGGGAATGAGGGAGTGTTCGTGAATCAGTGAGTCCCCTACCCTGCCGGTGCCAATCGACTACTCAACCCACTGCGTTGATGTTTCACCAGTCTCTGACAGCTAGAAAGGGTGGCTGATTGTGAGTTCTGTGCGGTATCACCTCCTTTGATGATGGGTCTCGCGGGGGCTACATTCTCCATTACCCTGGTTGTGGTCCAGCTGACCGTAGCAGGGGTGTGGTCAGTGGCCAGTGGCCAGTCTGACCACCACTCTTATTGCAGGACCGGTGCTGTGGTGGCCGTCATAATCGCTGGCATAATCCTGACCGCAGTTCTGATCGCATTATCGTGTTGGTGCTGTTACTGCTGTCCACTTTACAAGCAGCTCTACGAATACTGATTGTGCAATGTGTCGACCGTCCTCGACTTTCGTGGCTTCCTTATTGTGTTACATTGAGTGTGCAAGATTGCATGAAATGGGTTATACACTCCTGATTAGGACTTGGACACCGGCTGCAGTGATGCGTCAGGGATTGCGGCACGTTTCAGTTTTTCATGGTGATTTTCAAGCTTTTTCTTTGGTGGGTCAATTTGTTAGAGGTCTCTGGCTCTCTGGTTAGGTTACATCTTCGCAATATTCTGTATATCGTGCACTGGTGTGTAATCGTATCTCATCGAATTTTACGTGCTAGAATAACTACTTTTCGTATCTGAGCTGATTTTGGCGAGTAGAGTGGAAACTCGGAGGTTGTGAATTGTATACATAATGTGGTGGATTATTGATTGATTTGACTGATTTTTACCATTTTTGAGATTTGATCCATGATCGTTCGTCTTTGATTAAAAGCGGTGAGCTTGTAAAAATGAAAGGGTTGCGGGGATGGTCAGTAGACTTGGTGAGTCTGGTCGGCCATGACCACCGACAGTCAACCAACTGCTTACCAGTCAAACTGACCCAAGCAGCTGTGGTTGTGGGTGACCCAGGTGTGGTGTCCCTAATGTCCAGCTGTATGCGCTATTCTTTATCATACAACACAAAATATGGCCAAGATATGCAGTCAAGTTGGTGAAATATCACATTAGCTCGGGCGCAGACACGCCGGGCTCAAACACGAGTCCAATTGCCTTGCTGTTTATCGTTTCCCTCAGCAGACTTGAACAGGGCGGTCAGCTGTTGTTGTCCAGTGGCGACAGGGCCAGCCATTCTTTGCACGGAAGGATAGTCTATGAACAGAGCCGTAATGTTCTCATTGTTCTCTTCCTCGTCCAACCTCACGCTCACGTCGTTCCTGTGTTGTAGTTCGGGTATCAAAACACTCAGAGTCAACAAGTCTTGTTCCCTCATGCCAACTGGCAACACGGCGGCAGTTGGTTCTCTCAGAGCAAAATAGGCATAAGTTGCAGCCAGTTCCGAGTTATCTTCTTCCTCCGTTCCCGATTGCCTCTTCAGCCTTATCAGGCTAGAATCCGGATGGTCGTGTGTTGCCCTCAGATGCGACCAAAGAGGACTGTGTTGCAAAATTGAGAAGTCTAAATGAAAAATGAATAGTGAATAAATAAGGCACGGAAAAAGGTCCCATTCGGAGCAAGCTCTTTAATCGTGGGCTGATTTATGACCGCCTCTAAAACTTGGCTCTAGTTTCCTCGTTGGGGGGGGGGGGGGGGAGGTAGGAAGAACTTTTGCCCGTTTTTGGACTCCTGTTTAATGCTAGAGGCTTCCAGGTCTTTCATGGGTCATGTGTAGCTTCGATGTTGCAGGCCCCAGCCGACAACTAACATAAGCCCGCCTCCGAAAAAAGTGGCGCTGGTCGGAGGAGGATTCTTGAAATAACGAAGCATGCTGTGAACGGATAGCGGCACACCGTGAACCCTCACTTGTTACCCTAGGCTATAGGATTTCAAAGGAGTCCGACCCGGGGTTAGAAGTAAAGGGGTGGTCTTTACAGTCAGCACTTCTGGGTCAATTTGGATGTTTCAACGCATTGCTCGTCAACACGATTGTTGTCTTCTAAAGGTACTGTGTGGGAACATACAGCAAAGACAGGTCCTCCCAATCCCATCAACCTGCAACCATAGTTTACCATATCGTTATAGCGTCCCACGTTGATCCAGCTCTTTGAGAGAAAGACTGGGCTTCGGGCATACCATGCTGCACTTACCTGGAGATGGTCTGTGAATGGCAGCAGTGTTGACATGCGTGTGTCCAAGCCAACACACGCACACGAGCACAGTCCACAAATGACGAATCCAATCCATTTCGCAACTCACACTTTGACTGGTCTGGCCAAAAAGTAAGACAGACTCTGGCTATCTCTGACACGTATTCAGCTCATAAATATCTGAAAATTCCGTCCGCCCAGCTTGGTGAAGGAGTCAAAAGCGACTCTTTGCCTCTCGTTTCGTTGAGGTTCTGCCAGCAAGACACCCAGCCGAGTTTGCTACCCACGTTCTTCCTAGACGCCTGACTAGAACGAGCTGGAGCAATGCGCCTTTGGTCGTTCTCGAGGAACAAAAAAGGTGACTTTGATATTTTCGAGCAATGAGCATTCTTTGTTATGATGCTGCCATGCGTAATGCTGGACTCGCAATCAGCAGTCAGGCACGTCATCGAGTATTTGGCCCGGGGACTCTGTCATAACATCCGCGATATGAATAGCTCCTGTTTCTGTTATGTAGGAACTGAGAAAACAAAAACAATCGTCACTTTCACGTGGTCATTTCCGGCTCGATCCCCAACTGAACTGCTTATGTACTGTTCATGGTGCGAAGTTGCAGCAAAAGTTGATTAGTGTCTATTTCCACCTGCTTCGGCAAGCATACTCAACATCTGAATTAAGTCGATTTACGGATCTATAGCACAAATAAACTCGAAGGGAACCCCAAAACAGGCCAAATAGCAATCTGAATAGCCGAGAAAATTCTCCAAGTCCAAGTTCAACCACTCACAAGATTCGCAATTTTTCACTGATCAGGCGCGCATAGATCTACCAGAATTTCGTTTTCTTGTTGTAAGCCTCAGGGTGATTTCACTTGGCGAGGTGCCTGCATGCGAAACACGATTTTGGAATTGCTCAACATCGAAATTCACGATCCAAGTCCAGCAGTACTTTCAGTCTAGGACGCTTTTATGGTCTTCGAAATGGTTACTTATTTGCTGACAAGGTCAAATAATTAGTAATAGTATGGACTGGATACACTCTACTGTACGCACTGACCTACACAGCAAAAATACCCACACAATACGCAAATTTGTATGCATACTTTCTGGAGTACGCAATTTGCGTATTACACAATACGCATACGCATTCAAATCAAGTATTTTGTACCAACCGTACTGGAAACTAACCCAAAGCCAAAAACCTGAAAACTGAGTTTGGAAAGAACTGTGTTTTCTCAATGCTCGGGTTCCTTACCAACAAGAATTAAAAAATTCGCAGGACTTTAGGCCACCGCCATCGACGATCAGTCGGCCAGACGCCTCTAATATTTTGCAGAGCTTTCTTTTACACCTAGGAACAATCAACAAATTACATTCGGTTTCGCGGAGTTCGACTTAAGGGTTGGCGATGCTCCCTTGTGAGTCAGCCATGTTTTTTCTGGTATCAATTTTTTTTGCGGGTTAGGCGTCTGCCTCTCACACCAGGTGGGCAGTTACGGGCGAGGGTTCGACTCGCGGGCCGGTAAATCATTTCGTGTAAAATGTGTCCCTTCACCCTCGAGTGCGCATAAGCGTTTGGTGAAGTGGTAAAACATGAACATGAATCAAATGATAATAAGATAAGTTGACTTGTGACTTTAATTATGAGGAAACACTTGTTCCTCCCCGGGGAAATCCGGGTTGCAACAACAATCAATGCAGAATATTGATCTCATCTCATTCATTACACTATGGAGCGGTTGGAGAAAAACTGCGCAATAGTAATTGACAGCGGTTATTGCAAACACCATCGGCTTCAAATTTTGGATCGGATAGTTCAGATCGGATGATCCGATCCGAATTTTCGGATTGGATACCATCAGCTCGGATCAGAAATCCAATCCAGTCCGATCTGGCCATGACACACGGATGTACGGGGCGTAACTAGCTCCCTGACCTGGCATAGAAGAACAAATCTTACACACAATAGAAATTCCTAGGTCGACCAGGAAATTGGATGCTACAAATCACACTTCCACACTACATTGGGGGGGGGGGGGGCTGGATTAAGAGGTTTGTGCACGCCTAAATCAGGTCCTACCGCAATGCAAAGTGCCCTCGACTACCACGATCCAAGTCCGGTTCTCTCACAACCTATCCAGCGGATTGGACTTTGATCCAACACCGAATATCCAGTGTCGTGCTATAACGAAACAACACTGCAGGAGGTCCATACTGCTTCAATTTTCGGACAGATACCTCTGTCGCTAGATACTAACAAGGGAACATCGCCAACCGTTAAGTCGAACTTTGGAAAACGAAAAATTGTAACATGTTCCTGGGTGCCAAAGAAAGCTCTGTGCAAAATATAAGGCGCCTGGCCAACTGATCAGAAGTGGTCAGCGTGAAAAGTCCTGAAGTTTTGTGGTGAGGGAGCCGAGCGTTGAGGAAAACATTCAGAGTTCTTTCCAAACTCGGGTTTTGGGCTTGGAGTTTCGAGTTCAAGCTTCCAACACTCTGGTTCGGGGTTTTTCCTGAAAAAATCTAGCAGCATTAAAAAATTTCACTGTACTTTTAGCACTGACCACTGCTGACCAGTTGGCCAGACGCCTCTAAAATTTTGCACAGAGCTTTTGCACCTGGGAACATATTACAATTTTTCGTTTTCCAAAGTTCGACTTGACGGTTGGGGATGTTCCCTTGTAAGATTCGCATTTGTGTAAATGAGTTAGTTTCCTTTGCAAGGACCAATTTGCCAGGTCCCAGTGTTCCCGTGGGCTCTGAGTGCGTGCGAGCGAGTACACACTGATGGTTAATTATTGGTGGGTGGCGTGGGCTGGTCTGGGTCTGATATGGGCGTTGGCTCGCGGGCACGATTTTCACCTGTGTGTGCCCATCAGGTAGTTTCCCGGGGTGGTGTGAGGCAGCAGACAGTACTGCAAGCGTGACTCACCCCAGACACCTTGTCAGATAGGTTGATGGAAAAGGGGGTGAGGGGGACGAAAGTTGGCTCCTAAGTCTCAGGGGTCGCATGTCATGTGTATGTACTGCAGGGGCAAGTGCACTGCACATGTTCAGGTAGTGCAAGAGTCTCTCAGGGCTGGGAATGAAAACACGAGTTCCTCGCACGCCAAAATGTGTGGCAACTTTTAATTTCTCCCAAATAGCTCCCCCGTCTAAGAGGTTATATTTGCGCAGTTGGTCAATGCACACCAGCACTGCCATATGCAGGACAGTATTAATCCTGCATGATTCCGGCTCCACTCCTCTTGCAGCAGAATATTCGCATGCAATGATCCCAATGCCACTTGTAGGGCTGCATCCTTTGCATATGATCACTGTGCTATACAATACGTTTAGGGTTTCTTGTTGCAGGCCGTCAAGATTGCAACAGGAGTTTGGCTAAGATGAGGAAACTGTGACCTTCCAGACTGTCAAGGAAAAGTGCTCAAGCCCGACTTGTCTATCCTGAGGTTTGCAGTTTGCCCAGCACCGCTCACGCCCACTCGATAGCCTTGTCGATTGACAGAGCACATCAATGATGGTTGATTGGTTCTGACACAGCAGAAAGGTGCCCTGATTTGACCATGCTGACCCGCCTGCTCACATTTTACCGCATTCTTCCTCCGTTCGCTTACTCTCGACGAGGCTGAGGGAGCTACTTGACTGCAGCGCTATAAATGTTATCGCTGTAGTGCCACATTTGCACAACTTAAAGCGTAGTCTTTATAGCGCAAGAACCTTGTGATATCCTACAGTAAATATCGATAGATCTATGTACAGTTACTTCTCCAACAAAAATATAAAAAATCTCTGTCGAAAAAGGTTTTTTGGTTGAACATTTTATAGCGTTTCGACAAAATCTGACTTGCAAAATGGAATCATATCAAGGAGGTAGGTGTATTGGAAATATTCGATACACGCTTTTTGCAAAACTTGTGCTTTTAGAAAGCAAATTTTCAAACAATTTTAATCGATTGGCGCATCAAATCAGCTCTCAAATTCAGCAGATAACTAAAAATGGTAAGTAATGAGTGTATGTGTCGATAATAACGATTTTGGCAAAGCTGACTTCATTTGTTATTTGCCAACTAGTGTTTCGTTCGGGATCGTGATTTTGAAAGAGTGCTTTTTCCACTTTTCATTCGCTGTATATGACCTACACCCCACACTGATAAGCTAGTAAATATAGAGCCAAAAACTGTATTTCCTTCAATAATTTTTAGTACAGTCATAATCATTGCATTCAAAATTAATAAAGAAAAAAGCGGAGAATCAGTCACCAATCAGCAAACAAATCTCTTCCTTCCTCTTTTTAACGTCAGTTCAATTATCCGTAAAATTTTCTTCCTTCCCCTTCCCCTCCACAACATTCAATCCCGACCATTTTTTATTGGGATCGAGATCGTGTTCGGGAAAGGCAACCCCGACGAGGATCGGGATCCCGAACGAACGCTATTGCCAATTCTGCCTCGATCAGTCACAAGTTTTTTAGTATCGCAAATCACACGTCTGGTTGCGTCACTGGGGACTAGCCAAGATTCGGATGAATTACGGCAAAATTTGCACGAATTGCAGCACAATACTCATTCCCTGTCTAGAACAACCATGGAATCACTGCAGTCTTTGACAGCTCTGAATCCTCCCGACGGCGCCGGCGCCGATCAATCGGTAAGTTGTCGGCAGTGCTTTGGCATTTGGAACATTGGACATATCCATTATGGTAGGGCATGGGTAGCAGCCCGGATACACCATTTCGACACAATGTATCAGGGTAGCAGTGGGTCGTGCCGCAATACATTCGAGCCCGCTATTGTAATCGCTCCAGACTAAAGCAAAGAAAAAGAAGCCAGGAATAATATCAATTTTTTAATGATTTTGCTTCACATTTTTCACTTCTGGCTTTGCAACTTTGTCGGAGCTTGTAGCACTTGCAGTTGAGCGGACTCGACCGTATTGACCAGTATTGATAATAGTAGATAAGCAAGGGTCCAAGTGTCCAGTTTCAGTGTTTTGACCTCGCTTACTTTGAACTTCATTCGTTCAGAATGGTTTCCTAGCATCGACCAATCCATCGATCTGGCCAACTGCTAGGTCGGCCTTTATCTGCTGACAGATTGTTGGGCATGGCTTGCTATAAAGTCTATTTCTCTTAAATTGGTATTTAGTCCCGGTTTAGCTGCTGGTTACTTCTCCTCTCCTGTGTTCTTTGGCGTGGTCCGGTCCGGTAGACATTGGCAGCGAGAAAAACGCAGGTTGGTGTTGGTTTAATGCTCATCCCCATGAATATTTTATTTTTAAAGTGGGTCGCGCAGATCGGATCGGTCGATGCTGGATCGGAACCAGTATCGTATTTTGTAGAATTGTTGCTTGTGTTGTAATACTGGTCCGTATCACTGAAGGATGTGGCTGGTGGAGCTTTTGCACCAGGGCATGAACCCGGGGCAGCCAACCAAATCTTCCGACCTAGTCCATAGCTGAAACATCACTCTGACGGGTGACGCTCCCAGCTGACGGCTCCGTGCAGAGTATCGATTGCCAGTCGAGCCTCTACAGTCTAACCAGCGCACCCAGGCGGTGGAAGATATGAAAAACCGAAATGTCTGGCACAAAAAACTCCGACTGGAGGAAAGGAAGGCAAACCTCTCGACCACACCTGCGGGGGATACATCAACTAGAGCGGTTGACGTCTCCAAGGCGGGGGAGGGTATCCCTCCCGACCGCCAGGAATGCTGGTTACACTTGCTACCATCTAAAAAAACAGCGACCCGAATTTTATTTCTCGAGACCTTAAAGATGGGGCCTTGACTACCAGAGTCTTAAGTTAGCCGACCCATCGTGATGCAGGACAGATCAGTACCTCGTGCAAGATGCAGTGCGCTCCCGACTCTAAGAGTATTTGATTTATAGCGACAATGGAAATTACAAAAAGAACGACTGACGAACGACTTTTCCAAAGTATTGAATAATTTCCAGTCTGCTCAGCGAACTGCAGCTTTGAAAGAAAAGGCCAGCGTGTCGAGAGCGAAAGCTAGCTCTGCAATGGCTGAAAAGGTACGTTTCACTTGGACGAAAGCTTTTTGGTTTTCTTTGGACCCATCCTGGCAGATGCGGGGAAGGGTCGATTTTAGCCGCGGGCTATGGGGGCTTGTCAGTTGACCCTATCTTGCCATCGACTGGGGTCGATACGAGATGCATGTCGGGCAAGGGCGCGTGTTAGTCGCTACCCCGCGATGTTGGTGGGCTAGCCAAACCCAGCCCGTGCTCTATGAGAAGACCCGGATCCGAGAGCCTCCCACCCCATAAGGCCTCTCCTCGTTTATGGGCCCCGGAGG
Source organism: Mesodorylaimus sp. YZB2_4 (assembly GCA_030248295.1). NCBI lineage: Eukaryota > Metazoa > Nematoda > Enoplea > Dorylaimida > Dorylaimidae > Mesodorylaimus > Mesodorylaimus sp. YZB2_4. The sequence goes on along the minus strand of JASANH010000082.1, from coordinate 24,506 downwards.
GATGAAGGGTGAGTCACCCACCACCAGGCGTGCAAGACGTAGAGAGAACTTCACCAAGTTCTCACGATCAGACGGGCTAGAGTTGAACTTAGAGCCGACCAGTTTCCAGCTCCGCCAATCAAACTGTGACACACGCCTTTCACCGCTACACCACCCAGGCGGCATTTTGATCAAGCTGATGGGATCCCCAAGGCAGGGGGCTTACACGAGTTACTGTTTCAATCCCACCTCAGGGTTAACACACGGCTGGGAAACCTGGCGAAATCTGGGGACCTCGTGAGAGGCTGCGTTCCGAGTTGTCGAATTTTGATTCACCCTCTTTTTCTGTGAACCTGTTGATCAGACGTATATCAGTAAGTCAGTTCATATTGTTTTAGTGCTGGAGCAATGTGACAATAATTAGGGGGGAAAATCAAATATTTGTCTCGGATACCTGGAGAAATCAGGCAAAATTATTTTCCGCTCCTTGTATTTACAGTTCAGCAGTATAGTTATTTATTGCCCAGCAGCACCAGCATAGTGCTTTCCTAGAAGAGTATATCTAGGACACTGCACATTGCTGTACAAACCACAAAAAGGTATTTGTCAGTTGAAATCACCCGAAAGTAATTTTGAGCTATAAAATCTTAGAACTCCTAACTTTTGGCATCACGCGCGTTTGTCGCTTTCAGCACTGAAATTTTCCTTATTTTAACTAACTAATTGATCGCCTAGGAAAGAAATAACTGTCTGTATTTTGCTTCCATGCCGCACAAAATAGGTGTTCTTTTGTATTTTGTCCCGCTGTTTTTTTTCCGCAGAGATACAGTTTCGTGGAGCGGAGTTGGTATTTAAAACTTTTTCCTACGCCTAGCATGAATGAACAGTCATATTTAGGATCTGACAATGTGCTGATCGTAAATGAGGGTCGATCTCGCAGTCAAAGCACCAGTTCCAGATTATTCTAACGTTTTTCTTCGCATTTAGGACTTATTGACAAATGAGCCACAAGCGGACGCTTTTGGGTAAGTCTGTAATTATAGCTGAGCATTTGCAACTAATTTGACACGGTTTTTAACTTTTAGAGGGCAAACCGAATTGCAAGTCGAGCAAAACATTGATATTCAAACTATACAAGAACGGGAGAGAGCGATTCGCCAGTTGGAGGTAGGAACAGCAAGAGCATCGTTTTGAGCAATGATCCCCCGTGGAGCATGTGCTGTCACATTTGAAGACTAAGTGCACTATAGAATCGATGTCTGAATGAGAAGAGTAGGGATATTCAGAATCAGCACTCGCTTTTTTGTGGGGGGGGGGGTGGTAGCCAAAATAGTGGACCTCCAGCACCTATGTAAAAGTGAAAATTCTTGATTGCAAAGGGGGGACTATTGGGAAATGAAAATTTCGACTTCTTTATCGAGATAGCGGTCAAGAATTTTGGCTACCCCAATTAGACCATTTCACAAGCCTCGTACGGCGTAAAATTTGAATTTCCCGCCATCCACTTATGACAGCTTTGCATAAATGAAAATTCCCATACGAAAGCTACGTGTGCGGACGGCTGTCACAAACATCTCTGATTTTTGTTATTGAAAAGGAAAAAGTCATTTTGAACGATTGATCGCGCACAGGCATAGCAGAAGGGCATTTTTTATATATGTAAAACTGTCTTAAGATAATCACAGTGGGAAATTCAAATCGAGCGGGAAATTCAGTACGAGACCTGTGAAATGGTCTACTAAAACGCGAATGCTGAATATAACTTTCATATTCTTTTTTTCAATATTCTGACATCGATTCTAGAGTGTGCTTGGTCTTTAAGACAATCACTCTGATTGTGAGAGCACAGATCGAGACCAAGAACAGGTGGAAATTTTGACACTCACACACGTGCTGTCGTTGTAAAAATACCATGGTTTCACCCTCGCGTATAAACAAAATTTAAATTTCGCGCGCTTTGTTACAAGCACTTACATTTCCGGGTTTAATGAATGGTTCCCACCATCCTCTGAATCCTCCTTCGATTCCAAATTCTGAGATTCCTCTAAAATTTGGCTCCTCTCCCTAATCGTGGTCTCCGTGACATGATGTGAGCGAATTTTTAATCGGCGCCAGAGATCAGAGAGAAATCAGTTGCTAAGGGAAATATGAATAAGAAATGGATAAGGAGCTTAACGATAGGTCAAGATCAGTATCAGGATCAGGACCATCCCGATTGGAATCAGGATGGGGATCGAGATTATTATTTTTTGTGTACGAGTCTTTTTTCCTCACTGAAGCACACTTTTCAGTTATACAGCCAAGCATACAGCGCACTCGAGAGCTAAGGAACATCTTTTGACAATTATCTTCCACCCAGGCGGGAGTCGAACCCTTCGCTGTAAGTGCGCACTCAGCGTGAGAGGCGTACGCCTTGACTCACTAGACCGCGACCCAGCTTTCCTTCCGGCCCTAGAGCTGCTACAGGCTACGATAAACAGACAGTAGCTTCCAGCCTAGCGTGCTTTTGCCCTGTTATATATGTGGGATTCCGATGCCTAAACGCCGGGACTGGGATCTCGCTTAGTGGGCTTGAAGGGATAAGTAGGATATGCAGTACTTACGTGAGGCCCTGTAAAAAGTCTTTCATAGCGTGGAGTTTGTGCTGGGATAAGTAGCGTGCAGGGTGGAATACAAATAAAACTTCAGGATTGAAAAGTTACTTTTGTGACCAGGTTGGCCAAGAAAAGTGTTCAAAATCTCCTTTAAATCTGGAAGGATTCTTCTGTGAATCCTCCTTTGAATTCGTCATATCAATCTGGCGGGAACCATGTTTAAATTGTAAGTCATTTTCTCGACGATTGGAGTATAATTGAGTGTAAAATTCGAAATTTACCATTTTTACTACTGTAATATATACAGTCAACCTCAGATAATTGCAACCTCTCGGGACGCCAAAAAGAATTGCAATCACGCGAAGTTCAGCAGGATTTTTGAAAAAAAAGTTGCAATTACGCGAAGTCTTATAAGCTATGCGAACATAAGCGACTACCAATCTTCATCAATGCTTCCAAAAATGCAATTTTTTATCAGGGAAACAACATTTTTTTAGTCACATTGTTTTTAACTAATCAAGTACAACAGAAATCTCTTCCCTAATCTTACATCAGAAACAGTAAGTAATTTTGCGTTTACGATGATAAATTACGAAGTTTTTTCAATCATACAGTCGAATCCACTTTATAGTCACACTCCAGTTATTATCAAAGGTTTTCAAAGACCCGAATTTTTTCCCTATACTTTGTGTGTATTTTGAGTTCGCTTATTATCAAGCTAAATTTGGCCCAGTCCGCTTACTGTCACATAAATTTCTTTACGGAGAGGATTAGAATAAAAAAGTGTCACATTAACATCCTTGACAGTCTGAAACAAGAGCAATATCGTCGAAAACTGGGATTTTTACGATAAAACGCGCACATTTTGGGGCATGGCATCTTGTGCTTCAGCTTTGATTTGGATGACTCGCATAATTAAAACTTCTTTAATCACAAATCTGCTTGAAAAAAGCGTTGCGTCTTCCAACTGATTAGGAATGCACGAAAATGGTATGATTTAGCGAGAGGAGGCCGCGGTGGTGCAGCGGTTCGGCATTCTTCTCCCCGTATTGCCTGGAAGCGAGTGGCTGGACTCGTTCCGGGTTCGATCCCCGGTGATGGAGGCTGGTTTGCGAACCATAAACCCTCGCTGACCTTGCGCGCCAGGCCGTGGTGACTCACCCGGTACCGCCGAGGTGCTCCGAGTGGAGAGACGGAGGCCAGAGGAGACAGTCCCGGCTGTCGAACACCGCCAGGGTTCAAAGCCCACCCGCCATCGTCCGAGGAATTCGGTGTCCTGTCCAGGATGCCCTCGCATTGAGGTGCTCCTAGTGGAGACGCGCAGAGGGACGCTGCCGTGAGAGCTGGTCACCTCACGGCCTCGCTTATCATATCATGACTTCTGGCCGGCTATAGGCAAAACGTGTTGGAAGTCCCGTGGGGAACTGGGGCGACGCGGGACCCAACCCACAAAAATTTTTAAAAAATGATTTAGCGAGAAAACACAAAAAATTCAGTTTTTGCGATTTTAGAATGTACTCCGGTTTAGTCACAGCTCAGATATTGTCACATTTGTTGAGCGGACTCGACTGTATCCTCGATTTTCATTTAAAAAAACAGCCTATTGCAGACAACTAACTGCTTAGGCCAAAGTGCGGGAAGTCTGAATTTGTTGTCGAAATTTAATTTACCGTTTATTGGAAAAGAAAAATTGCAATTATGCGTTGTGAAATGCGCCTCGGGGCGTGAAAAAGCGTTGCAATTAAGCTAAGTTGCAAATATATGAGGTCGACATACATGAAAAAAGTAGGACCAAAAACCGGGGAATGAGAACTTGTTGCAATTATCCGAGGTCGACTGTATTTGGTCGGAGTATCGTTTATGTATGTTTGGGCTCTCATTGCAATGCACTTTGCAGAAGAAAACGCTTTGGCAGAAGGCAGAACTTTACGGAAGCTTTAGGAAAAGTTTTATGACTGAATTTCTCCAGGAAAATTTTTTTAGTCGCGCTAAAATTTAAATTCTTCTCGGACCTAGCTTGTCAAACCGTCTTGAACTTGAAATTTGTACGTTATTGTTCCTAGGCCTCCTGGTGCAGGGTGCAGGTATTTGTGAGTGCACTACAGTATGGGGGCATCCATTATTCTTGAATAGGTGTCTGCTTACTTGCCATTTTGAATGATTTTCAATTCAGTTGGCAAACAACTTCAGTGCAGTGACTGTTTTTAATAAGCCTTTTTTGGACAATGGGTTTGCGTGGGGTGTAGTTGGTGGTGACTGGGATCTAGTCTCCAACACAATAGGACCCTGGTTCTGCGTGAATAACCTCGAGCATAGTTGCTGCCTGTCCGGGGGGGGGGGGGGGGGCAGAGAAATGTGAGCGCTTGTACACAGTGCAGATCGTAGAAGTGCCCGTCCGTACAAGCAGACGACGACTGCTCTTCGTCATTCGCTTCAGATGGTGGGGGGGGGGGGGGGTAAACCAAGAGTAGCCAACTGGCTAAAACATCACCGTGACTTGAGAAGAAAAAGACTCACATGGGAGAACAGTAATTGTCGCTGTCTAAAAGTTAAGCCCTGAGCGGGAATCGAACCCCCACCATTTGCAGACAGCAATGCAGTACTGTAGAGCCCGCAGATTTTCTGATGCTTGTGAATAAGTGAAGAATAGGTGATGCCAGGGAAGTATCAACAACTACCTGTGAGTGATGAAGCTATTTTATTTCAGTCCGATATTGTGGATGTGAATCAAATATTTAAAGATTTAGCGTTAATGGTTCACGAGCAAGGCGAAGCAGTTGGTGAGTTCACTTCGCGTATTTTCCACTTTTACATTTATTCTAGACAACTTTTGTGACCTGACAAGTTTGACTCGTAGACAAAACTGCATAGCGATATTAGATGTATGGCCAATTTACGCTAATAATCATCGACAGACTAAGATTTAAGGGCTTTTTAAAGTCCATAAAATGGCGGGAAATTTGAATTTTTGATGGTTTGAATTTGAAAGGGGCTTATTTCTGTGTTTTCTAGTGGAGCCAGTTTGTCTCTCTTGAGAGAGTCGGGAGTTCAAAACACCCTATTCGAATTTTCCTTTCTTAGTATTTAGAGGTAGCAGGCGAGAAGTTTATATTTTCGTGGACGTGGTCGTAAAACAAAGATTTTTGAAATTTTCGCCGTATTGACGTGAAACTGTGTTGAATTTGTCGAAATCGTTGTCGCGAAAAAGTTTTTAAAAATAACATATTTTTGGCCTTATATGTTTTCCGAAGTGCTCCAATGGAAAAAGCAGAGAATAGGACTTTTAAAATTCAAGTATCTTCGAAAATTCAAGTTTCCCGCCATTTTTTGAAATATCATAAGAGTGATTTGGACTCTGATGTACTTTAAAGGTTTTTGATTTAAAAAATTCCAGTTCACTGCTGTGTTCTTGTATCGCTTTCTCTGCTACCAAAAATTCAGACAGATAAAGCTGATATCGCGAATTCGAACGATGAAAAAATGTAATGAATTTTTAATTAACAAAACTGTTAGAAATTATGCATACCTTGCGTTAAGTCAATGTCATCAATGAATCGAACCAGTGATCAAAGCTTGTGTTCGCGTAGGTCGATACTTTTGGAACAGGGCGTGTCTGAAAAGGTGCATTTTTTAGATAGTATTGAATCGAACATTTCCAACGCCACTTTGCATGTTGATCGAGGTGGTTCGAATTTACGTCAGGCAGCTGAGTATCAGGTACGAGTATGAGTGTAGAACAAGGAATTAGTTTTTGTGTATTTTGCTTATTTGGTTTATTTTAGCGAAAAGCACGTCGAAAGCAAATATTTTGCATGTTGTTGCTTATTTTTGTTGTGATTATACTTGCATTGATTATTTATTTTTCAACGCGTAGTGGAAGTAGTAATCGTTAAATTTTTGAGTTTATTGGGTTCGTAAATTTCTTTGTTATTATTAATTTTTTTGATAAAAACTATGACTAAACATTTTTTAGGAAAAGGCCAGAAGAAAGAAATTTTTGTTTATTGGAATCGGCGTCGGGGTTTTCGTAGTAATTGGCATTATTTTGTATTTGGCACTGAAATAGATTCATTAGTAAAAAAATCTTTTTATGCATATAAAAATTTTAGCTACCGTATGTGATTGTGAGTTTTTTCGTATCTGCTGTCGCTTGTGTTTGGTGCCAGGGCGATGTTCCGTGTGATTTATAATTCCATGTGTGGGGCTGTGCCAAAGAATACGGTAGGTTTTGGATATTACGAATTGAATGTTGGTGAGTGCAGCTTTATGAAAAAATGTGGCTTAGGAATGGAAACAGGGCAGGCAGCCTGTTCAAATTCTTGGTTCCCGCCAACATTGCCTTACTGCAGTAGTTCTCACTTACTGACTTCGGAAAATAACAAAAATAACGGAGAAAGTTAACAAAGTTAAAAACGTTTTGACATTGCGTTTCTTTGCGATTTAGCTTAAATCAGCTCAACTTTTTTTTAATGCTTCGAATTGAGCTAACGAAAGAGTTTCAACTGGTCGTAATTACGCGGTGTCGCACCAACTGCTGCGTCGCAGAGGCGGGAAAATGGTCGTCTGCTAAAATTGTTTCTTTGTTTGCTTTGCGCATTGTTACATTATCGCTTTTTTTGAATTATCTGTTCAATTTTATTGCAATGTTCACTTTTTTGTTGAGTTTATGAAACTCGTGGTAAGTTTTTTCGGTTTGTTGTTCGCGAAATTGTACCAAGCTCTGTAAAAATGTAGTCTTATGCGGTCCTGCGCATTTTGCGAGTTGACGTTGCGATTTTCGTAATTTCAGCGTCACCATGTCCTTTCGATGAGCAATTCTTTATCATTGACGTTATCGTTGGTTGCCGTTGGGAAGTTCTGTGGCGAAACAAGATAAAAAAACACGTTTAGAAAATGTCATCTGTAAGGCCCACGTTTCAAGTGGTCAAAGTGGCATCCCCAGTACGCGCTCCAAGAGGAAACGAGGAACAGCAGGTAGGTCCCGTGCCTAAATAATTACCTTGGTGGCTTTTTGCGGAGGCTATGCCTATGATAAGTCAATTCTCGGTGGCCGTGTGTGCAGGCATGTTAGAAAATGATACTGTTAGTTCCAAGGGCGGACTTGATAGCTGTATGGCCTGCTAGCCTGCTGCACGGCCGACAATTTTCTTTGGTTCCTGCATTGTTATAGACCCCTATTAGAACCTTTTTCTTGTGGAAGGACACTTGTGGATAGATATCCTTCTTCCTCTACTGTATATGATGTACATAATGTGGTCACTATGGAGTTCTCGGCGATAAATTATACGTATCTATCGGGGACAAAAAACGAGATTATGTAGCTTATACGTATGTGCTAGTTTTAAAACGAAATTGGCAAAGGTCTCCTAATTGGATATTCTAAGAAAAGATCCGCGGCTTCGGACAAACTACCGAAATACTATATAGTATAAGCGAAGTTGTCGCGCTCTAAAGTGAATTTGACGTTATCGTTTATGTTGTCCTCAATCGGGGCTTTTCCAATATCTTACTGCGGTTCGCCTCTTTTATATTCCGAAAACGACTGTTTATAAATAATTTCCTTTTTCGAACATGTTACGAGATTTTCTTGAGGCTTAGCTTTGATTTCGACGAGGCAATATTGGATTAGCTGACAGTGATTACGATTATGGCCGCGTCCTCCTCATAAGACGTCTACGGGGGTCATGATTGACGTGGGTTTTACTGATTAATTCGATGCCTGTGCTGGTCGCGTCGGCGAGTTAGATAGTCTTTCTCGAGTTGTGTTTTTTATTAATGGGCGACAATATGCTATGTTTGGTATGGAAGATGGAAATTACCGCATGAGCGCTCATCGCCCACCGCGCCACTGTGGACGTCGTTGTTCCGCTCGACCACGATATTGACGGCGGGCTATGACGTAAAAGGAGCCCTATTACGTCTACGGACTCGGCGAGGCTGGGCGTGCGAGCGAGCGAAGGCCGATGGGGCCAAAGGCTTTTCGCGTAGGCGATCCGCCAGCTTGTGATAGTACGACGTTGCGTGCGATCTGCTGTTGGCCATTGATGAGTGGACCTAGTAGGAATGCACTTATTTTCCAATGCGCTTTGGTTGATACGGGCGGCACCGTGCCCCGATGCGTAGGCGATGAATGTCCTCCCGTTCTTCGAATGGGTCTCGATGAGAGAGGAATATATTAGTGCCGACGTGTTGCTCTTTTTCCATTCTTATCCGTCTCGTGTCGTTTCGTCCGAATGGAACTTGCTTGAACAGCTTATATATCTCGGACGAGGAGGGCGCGACCTCTCGAGTGAATGCAAATTGGAACAGAAGAAGCTGCGCAAGTTTTGCCTTTTCTTCTGTCCAAGGCTAGTGAAAATAGTTTGGCTTTCTATTTTTATTCTTTTCATACTCCAGTCGGGGAATGGGTGATAATTCTGATCCTTTTTTTATCTTGTGGATTTATGAGTTGATTCTTTCTCGACGTGGGAGGTAGCTTAGTTTAGGCTTGTACAAGGGGAATAGTGAGATGATACGAGAACCTTAAGTTATGCTCATTGTGAGATGACGCTTTTCGAGCATTCGTCAGGCAGTTGCAGGTGGTCAAGGCCCGTCAGCGGTGCTAGGATGCATTAGCTGGCGGGAGAAGAAGCTGACTGGCCTCACCACTGGGCAGCCGTGTATCGATTTTACTTGTCTAAAGTGCGTTTGCAGCTCTCGTGCCAGGCCATATAGGGGAAACATGGGCGTGCGCGTATTCACGAATATAAGGCGCATGAATACAACACCAGGCCGTGAGCGGGTTTCGACTGGTTTGAATGCGCTTGTAGCATCGCCCGCTACTGTCCGCTTTCTCTACGCGCCCGCTGCCTTGTCTCCGAAGCATGCAGTGGGTATATGGATGGTGGTGCTAGCTCATGGGGAGGGATACTCACGGAAGGATCCTACAATTCTGGCAACAGAACTTGCGTCTTGGCGTTTACATTGCGGCTCTTGTGTTACGCCGGTTCTCGGGTGGGTTACACTGATGTGGGCGTTCTTTGCTTCCGGCGTCTCAAATGCCTCCTACATGGCGGCGCTGCTAACAACCAATGGTTGATGGAGGAAGCCGATTAGGTTTCTTGCGAGAAGGAAGGTGTTCCTGAACCAATGAAAGAGTAGGTCGATGATTGCTTGATCCCTTGCATGGTGCAGCGGTTCCGTATAGGGTCTGCCTGCGGGCACTTTCCCCTTTCCAGAGACCTTTGCACCCTTTGGTTGTTGCCTGGCACGCTTTTTGCATTTTCCGCGATGTCGCGGCGGGTTTTGAAAAGCTTGTTTGTGTCAGTTGTTTAAAGCAGGCTTGTTGACGGGTGGAAAGAGGATCCGTTGGTTTCCGATTAATAGTTCTCGCTACAGTTTTACCTTTGTTAGCAGCGGCTGGTGGTTGAATCAGCTTTGTATGAAGCGGAGGGGGGGATTGCTGGAGGCGGGAGGGGGAGATACCTTGGCATCAGAATGAGCTGAAGGCGTGAGCACCCAGCGCGTTTGCTGTATAAACACGGACCAATAGCCGTAGCTTTTATATATTAGAAGATAGGCACTACGTCACATGCTCGTATATATTGACGGCTGGTCGAGGCGCTGCACGTTAACTCGCCGCCAACCCGGCTCATGGCTACGGTCGTCGACGACGACGATTCTTGGGCACATGGCTTCAGCATCTACGAACACTTTGCTAGACTGAACGAACGAGCAAGAACGTATGCTGGTCTGTTAGCCTTTATCCAATATTTTAATTCTGTTCGTAGTTCGAAATTGAAATTGTAGAAATAACAGTGATTTTAGAGAAATACAACCTTGCTGGGTCGCTAGTGGGTGGACGCAAGCTTAACTGTGATCGCCTTATTAGAAAGAATTTTATTGCATTTTATCAAACCCTGGTTGTGAAAATTCCATCTAAATTTTTCGCGGACTGTGATGATGTTCCTTATCGGATCTTTCGCGTGATTGTGGCAAGCGGGTACCACCATTTTCCTTGGGGTCTTCTGGTCGGCGATCTGACAATTTATTTGACATTTGGTACTTCAAATTGACTGAGGCGTTGGAAACGTCATAAAAGACATTCGGTGTCTCGTTCTATTTTTGATATTTTGCACCTGACACACAAGTGGCTGATGCTGGTATCATCGGCGTAATGATCGACGAACCGGGAAGTTTTTACATTTGCACAGAAACATCACCTCGGTGTTACGTCATTCAAAAGGTATGAGTGACTAGATTTGCTGAGACGATGTGCGACGGACTTTTGGTGCAGACAAAATATACTGTAGGAGGTAATTATGTAAAAGGGCGGACAAGATCAGTCACCCCAATGTGGCAAGAGAGCATAGCATAGCATAGCATGTTACGATCGTGCGAGATCAGCCTTACAGTAAGAACTGCACAGAGGTGGTCTGGGGTTATCGAATGCCCTCTGCTTTTCTGAAGTGGTTGGCGTTTTTTTAGCATCGTTAGCACTAGCTTTCGTCGGTTGGTTTCAAATGGGAACGGGCGCGAGCGACCACGGCCCTGGAGAGAAGCGATGCGATGCTTTCGTTTCGTATGGGCCTTTTCAGAAGGGTTTCATTATAGTGCTCTCATAAGAGGGGCCACCGGGCCAGACGCGAGGGCGATGCGTTTTTGTTTAGTGTCCGTTAGCTGCTGGAGAATAGCTGCAACACGTCGGCTTTATTAATTTCTACTCTTGGAAACTTGGCATTGCGCAATAATTTCTGGCTTTTATATGAGAGAGGAAGGGAAAGCTGGCTGTCGAGAATGGAGGCCGAGTCGAAGCTGGCGGCTTCTCGTGTGTCGGTTCAGCGAGCTGCAGCTTTTAGTAGCTGACGTGGTTGGCCGTATATATTTTACATTTATTCAGGTCTCCCTTGTGACGCGCGAAACGAACGAAAGGGGCTTTTGTCCGTTGTTCTTTTTTACGTGGGCGAGGCGTTAATGGATGACGGACAGTCGGCTTGTTGAACTGGAAGGCATAGTGGAATCGGATAGCTTATACTGGCCTAGCTTGATGATGGCATCTGTCGGTCGTTGGAGCGAAAGAGATTGTCAGCAGAAGACGAATGGTGCTCCATGTATAGCGGCATATCCCCGGGTCGCTTTGACGTTACCGTTAGTCCCTCCCATACATTTATCAATAGCAGTCGAACCTGAATTGCCCGGGCATAATGTGCGTTAGCTCAGTTGTCGCACGGGGGCAACCGGCAGAGATGCGTTTTGACAGCAGGAGTTGAAGAATAAACAATGGCAATAGACTGCTTGGGCAAACATTGCATAGAAAAAAGGTGTAGTTTTGATGGAAGGGCGGCGTAGTTCTGCTTGTTTGAAGGGAGGCTATTAGGAAGGGGTTTCGGTGATAAGAGGTGAGAACCTGCGCAGGCTTGTGTGGTATATAATTGAATGGGCGGTTCGATAGAGCGTTTGCTAATATGTCGTCCGCTTTAGGTACGTGCCAAAGATTTACCCAAAGTATGTGACGAGCTGGGTGTACTGTCGTTGGATGACGTCGATTGCGGGTCATCGCCTCGGCGAAGCAATGAGTTCGATAGCAAAAATGTAACGGCTACGCAACGAGGTCAAAACGGGGGAGGAGCACAAACACCCCCGCCACCCGTGTTGCCTTATTGGTGGGGAGACGAATGCAGTAAGTTGAATGAGTCGGCCAGTCGCATTTGTGTGCTCGGACACGTGCGTTTGTTGCAGAACAAAAGTTGGATGCGTGCGCGCAGACGCCGAGTGGGTTCAGTCCAAACCCGGAGGAAGGAGAAGAGTACGATGTCTTGGCTTACGATCAGCAGCAAGTGCCGCAAGCTGTGGCGGTCAGCGATGGTTATGATGTTCAGATGGCCGTGTTGCACGATGGTGTGTCCGAATACGTGACTGATGCCAATGGTAATAGCCCGCATGATTACGTGTCGCCATCGTCGACTGGTGAGCAACAGTTGCGCGTGAACGTGGATCAATTTCCTGGTAAGATTGTTGTGTCATATGTGTTTGGGCAAAGTAACAATGGGAGTATTTTCAGCCTATTCGTCTGTAATGTCGTCGCCGTCCGATGATCAGCCATTATCGAATGCCGGGCCTCCTCAATTGGATGTTAGCGAAGACGGCCAAGGTGGCAAGTGGGCGCCGCCGTCGCCAAGCGCAGCTTTGGATATTTCATTCGAAGAACTAAAAACTCGTGTTAGGCACCAATTGGAATATTATTTTTCGAGGTATTTTTTACGAGTGATTTTATCGTTGGGCTAGATGCATCGCATGGCTAATTAGATGCATCGCATCGCACCCAATTTGACTTGTGCTTATTTCAGGGAAAATTTAGCTGCTGATGCATATCTACGTTCCCAAATGGATAACGACCAATTCGTGAGAGTTACAACATTAGCTTCGTTCAATATGGTGAAACGATTGACCACGGATTTGAACCTAATATTGCAGGCTTTGCGAGGTGAGGAAACGATAGTGTCATTCCTTTCGTCTGCGTTGGTGACCGTTTTTGCATTTAGAATCGCCCGTTTTGCAACTGAACGAAGCGGGAGATAAAGTTCGGCCTATTCATAAGCGCTGTACTCTAATTTTGCGGGAAATTCCAGAAGGAACTGAGAAAAAAGTAAGTTCATCGAGCGTGTAAAAAATATTTGTGTGAGTTAATGTCATGCTTTTTTGAAAAGGAAATCGAAGATTTGTTTGCGAATCCCCAGTGTCCGAAAATTGTCAGTTCGGAATTCGCATTGAATAACATTTGGTACGTGAATTTCGAGACGGACGAAGATGCGCAGAAAGCGTTCTTGTTCTTGCGACAGAAAGTGCAGTGCTTCAAAGGGAAGCCAATTTTGGTAAGTCCGAATGGTAATTGTTTTTCGTTTGTCTCGAGGGTAGCTACTTGTTATAGGCTCGTATAAAAACGGCCCCCATTCCACGGGTTCAACAAAACGGGTCTCGTCCGACTCCGCCGAATACATTGCCGTTACAAAGTATGCCCTATCCGGCCATATCGCCTTCGCCCACCGTAGTCGTTACGGGCAGTAGTCAAGTGTTGCTTTCACCAGCTGATTCGTCCACATTGGCTAATGCTCCAACTCCATTCTCGACCACTAGCGGCCCTGGCGCTTTTTCGACAACTCCGGTTGATAATTCCACAGTTACTGTAGATACGGTCATGACCGTGCCTGTGTCTAGCCCGGTATATTTCTATCCGACTGGTCCTTCTGGTCCCGCGGTGATTGGAGCCGCCCCGGCTACACTTTTAAATTCGGCGTCGTGGCCTCCGGCTAGTCCGAACAATTTTGATCTCGGCAACGCAAGTTTGCACGTTTGTGATATTTTTCACTTTGAATTGGCTTTATTCCTTTCAGATATTGTATATGAACGGTTTCCAAGCTCAGGGCGCATATCGACCAGCCGTATATGTGCCTGCAGCGCCCATGTCGCCCGCTTGCCAAATAGGGGCGGTGACGGGGCCTCGTTTTCCGGGAGATAGATCGCTGCGGAAACCGCGGTAGGCCAGTTGGACGACCGTAACCAGCCTATCTTTATTTGATGACCTTTTCCTCTCTTTTAGGGCGGGAGCTAATTGTTATCAGTCGCATCATCATCCAGCCGATCGTACGGGAGCTCAAAGTGCCGATTCAGGGCGACCACCGCCGTCGTACAGCCGCTACGGGCCGTCATCGGGCGCTCGTTCTTCAAATGGAAACTATAGTGGAAACAGCGGGTATTACTCAGAGAGGAAGGGATCGCCGTATTGGAAATATGATCAGAACGTTCATTACAACAAGTATTCTTGGCTTTTTATCCTAATATCAGTTTTAAGATATTTTGATCGGGCGTGTTGCATGTTTAGCATTCGCGGTCGTCCGAATCGATATTACAATGCCAATTCTTCGGGTACTGGAAGTGGTATGAATAACTTTGGATCGCCTAACGATACTCGTCCACGGTACCAGTCGCGCGGTGATCGTGGCGGACGATATAGTGGTAGCCACGAATATTGGGTATGAACTTTGTGTTTTGTGCATCCGCATCCATGACGTCCTTTATTGCATTAGGGAGGATATCAACAGAAACCGCATCGCAAATCAACATCGATGGCCACGACGCCCGCGACGTCGGCTGCTATGGCGACGACGTCTGTCGCTGCACCCGGTACTAGTACACAAGAGAAGAAAGCGGAAGACAGCTTCGATTTACATTCATCTTCATTTCCGCCATTGCCCACCTCCGCTTCTGTGAACGCGGTACACTTTTATTGCTAGTTTTGCCTTTAGACTGGCTGTTAGCTATTCCCTTAATGGTCGTTTTCAGGGCGAAACCGAAAAGGAAAACGATAAGCCGGTTGAGAATCGGCAGGAGAAAAAAGAGGATTCAGACGTAACGACAAGCCACCAGCCGACGCATATTCTACAACGTGAGCATAATGAACATCACAGTGCTGCGTCGTCGTCGTTGGTTGTCAAAGTTCAACCTCGAGTGAAGCAAATGTCGAGTGCCTCGGGACAAGGCGCTATTGAAAAGACTGTCTGCACGACTGCGCTCCAAGGAACAGCTAGCAGTGGGAATACGAGCAAAGCGAACGATGCAATTAGTGGTGGAAAGCAAAGTCTGTCCGCGAACGTCAGTGATCAGAAAAATGAAATTTCTATTACGTTAACGACGGCTGCTCAGAAAGTGGCCCATGGGGTATCAGCCAGGAGTAGCGGGGGTACGATTCCGATCGCGGTAGTTCAACCTAACGCTCAGCAGAAGCCGTCTAAGTACGGGTACTAGATATTGGGAGAAGTGTGGTTAAGGTTTACAATTTCAGAGTTCCAACTGCTGATAAAGCGACAGCAACCGATTCTTCGCCACCGATGGCACGTTCCGCGGGCACCAAGGAAGAGGGATCAGTTTCGAAGCTGTGCTTGGACGAGACAAAGTCGAGCGAGGTATACGACATTGTCTTTGACAAGAGGTCACGCGCAATAAGGGCTCAATTTTGTAGCTTTCGCAAGAAAAACCGTCCGAGCACGGAAAGAAATTATCGTACGCCGATATGGCCAAACATGCAGCTGCTTTACGTGCTAGTGGCTCCACGGCTTTGCCCGCTACGAGTGCTGCCATTACGGCTCAGAAGACAACTACGGGCGGTTCGACCACATCTAGCGGGGGTACTACCAGTACTGTGGCAAATGGGAAGGAGCTTCCAGCTGGTCGTCGTCAATCGGAGAAAGAGCGTGGAAAGGCGTCGACATTGCGTGACAGCGATTTTGAGGAAGATGATGCTGATGGCGAGTTGTATCGCCGGGTTAAAAACAAGTGAGCAGCACATTGTGCAGGGAGTCTAATTACTTTGTTAATGCTCCTTTCATAGGTATGGTGGAAGTTTGAGGAAAAATCCGAGGCCGTATCGCAGTTCAGAAGATCAGCAAGAGCCATTCGAAAGTGGAGTGCAAGTACCGTCCTCTTCTGGTTGAGTGGTAGTGGGTGGTGGGGACAACTAGGAAACATTGTGCTTGTGTGGCGTGTACTAACTGCAGCTTTACAATGTCAAAGGGGTCTGATAAATCTCAGTCGCGTTGTCCGACGAGGTTGTGGTGGCTTCACTCATCTGGTCTGGGTTTTTGGTTTGGCTATTGTGTTTGGGAAGCCAAGCTTATGTAATGTGCATGCGAGTATGTACTAGCTATGTTTAAATAGATAGCCGTATGATACATACCAGTACAGTGTAGCTGTGGTCGTGCTAGTGTAAGAGATTATGTTATGGGCTCGAAGTGCATAGTGTTATTGGGTAAGCCAATCGTGGTGGCGCTGTTGTATTGATTTTTCGATTTTTTGCGAGTACTAATGCCTGATTCGATTTCTTTTTGGGCTTTGCTTGTTTCTTGGGCAGAGTTATGGATCTTGAGGGATGGCTGGAATCGTGTAGGTGGTGTCGGGTTCGAAGGTTAGGTCTGGGTTTGTTGCAGGGAGTGCCGAGTAGTTAAGGACATATCTATATAAGGGCAGTGTACAAACGGGATTCTTGCGTTTGAGGGCGTGAAACAAATAAGGGTCTTTTCCTTGGCGTATGTAATTTTGATGTATTGGGTAATATATTTGGTGAATGCATTGAGTGTTCTTTGGTAAAAGTTGTTGTGGGAGTGTTTGCCTGGGACAATTCACAGAAATCCATCGATAACAACAAGGTGTGTGGCTATAAACAGCTTAACAGCGACGCGTCTCAGTACACTTCTGGCGACAGTTGGTCCTCGGGTCGTAGCCTTCGGTGCACTGGCAGCGTGTTGTCTGCACGTAGCAGTTGTAGGTGCACGTGCCTCCGTTGGCGCAGTATGTGTCCGTGCAGTTGCCCAGATCGACTGAAATTGATATAAGCTGGAAGAGACAGATTGGAAGCTAAAATAAACTTACATTCCGAGCAACCAACACCACGGTAACACGGATCACACACACACGTGGCCTTGGTGTCTTCGGGCCAACACCTCCCCTGAGTGCAGTACTCGCCATTGAAGTAGAGACAGGGATCGATGTCAGCTGAAAAGCAAATCGCGGTGCTAAGTGGTGGTCGAGAGGACGAGACGGGACTCACGTGAAGAATAGGATATAAGGAAGTAGGACCCAGCCTGGGTCGAGTACTCAACGGAGATGGACCTGGTGCCGCGGGTGTCGAAGGTTGACCCGCTCGAGTTGGATGGGCAATACCTGCAGATGGAAGGGATAGAGGGCCTGGAAGAAGCAGTGACCAGCGACTGACCTTTGTATTAGCACCTTCTCGTTGAGATCGTAGAAGTCCAAGTAGGAGTCGCTGCATGAGCTACCGGTCAGATGCATGTCCTCTATGCTGACCCTGACGAAGTAGTGCTGCGCACTGATGGTCCAGGTGCAGTTCAGTTCGGGCATGGCATCGTTCGGGTAGTCAGGACTTGAAATGGTCTGCGTATTCGATGTTGCTGTTAAGGTGATATTAGACCCGCACGTGACTGAAAGCAGACCTTGACACCAGGGGCATGTGAGCGACTGATCGAGCTTACTTTGCTCGCATCGCCTTCCGCTCAGTCCATTCGGACATGTGCAGTCGAAGTCCGAGCCACCCGCGAGTTCTGTGCAATTAGTGTCGTACATGCAAGGCGACGAGGCGCAGATGGTTCTTGCATCTAAAGTCAATTCCATGGACGAGTGTTTGAGTCTCGCCCTAATGGCTTACTATTTTGGCAAAATCGACCCGTGTGTCCAGCACTGCAGGTGCATCCTCGCTTTGTAATATCGCAATGACCACCGTTGAAACAAGGACGGGTGGGACAAAAGTAAGGTGGCGTGGTTGTTGTAGGCCTGGTCGTGCTGGTTGTGCTCGGTCGACTAGTTGTTGTAGTAGCATTCGCTAGAATCGGAAATTACTTAGTCCACGGCTCTAAAAGTCGAGGCCTAAACTCCTACGAACCACTCGAGCACACTGGGCCGCTGAAGCCAATAGGACAGACGCACTGAGCAAAATTGGGCGTATTAAGGCACGTCCCGCCATTTAGACACGGTCTCGAAGCACAATAATTTCTGACGAGAATAGTTGCAAGTATGGACGTGGTCGCCTTGTCGACGGCTAAGGTCACAATAGATAGTTTTTAGGGTAGGTGCAGACATGAATGAGCCATTATACCTCTCCTCGTGAGCACACTGGCCGGTGTGCTTGGCGAGAGAGCATTGAGTGAACGTTCCAGGTTTTCCATCTTTTCATCTGCAATGAGACACCATGGTTGCCGGGGCAGCTGACTACATCGATCAGCCGTCTGATGTGACCCCGGCCCGAGCATCTTGTAGTAATCTCTTCCTGAGACACTTCTGCGTAGCTAGAGGCAGGCCGCCTACAGTACCTCGCCTACGACCGTACGATCCATAAGACAAGGACTTATTGGTTCTTGGGTGGTCCTCTATATTTAGATTTCCATATACGCACCATGGTGTTTGACCAGGAGCGCAACGATGAGGAGGACGCCGCCGACGATAAATGTAGTTATTGCAGCCGACGCAATCAAGGAAGTCCAACAGCGGTCGCAAGGAAGACGGCGAAGGAGTTTCCTCAGTAGACCGAGATCCCTTTGATCATGGTCCCTTCCTGCCCCTGAACTTTGCCGCTCCCACGTGTCACTGAATCTGTCCGGAAAGTCTTCGCTCTGCATGAAATATGAGCTACTATAACAGGTCAGGTGGCAGAGGCAGAGACTTACCTCGACCGAAGTGGCGGCAGATAAAGTTCTGAAGCCAAAATACTCATTAGGACACTATCAAAGCCGACAGTCACTGCAAAACAGAACTCACTTCATTTTATATTCAGCTATATCCAGTAAGCGTAGCTTGTCCAGAAGTTACGAAAAAAGTCAGTGAGAAGAGACCGTCCACTTGGACACGCTTCATTAGATGGCAGCAGTTCACGAAGTGATAGCTCTTAGTGCCGAGCACTGCTACCAACCTCCTTTAATCGAATTCCGACCATAGCTTGGCGCCAAGAATGGCCGCCCCGCGCCGACTGGAGTGGATCGAAGTGGGCAATAAGAGCTTAGTTAGTATCGCAGCGACGACTGGCTGCTCTTATCGATTTCTGACCACTTTCTTTACTCGCCACTCTTCCATGCCCCGCATTTCAAAATGAATGACGAGCTCACAATTTTTTCAGCTGTCTATTGAACCAAGTTTTCGAGATAATGAGTCAGGAGTTCGGCTGACATCCGAGGATTTAAAATTGGATTTGTACCAGGAGGCAAAGAAATAAGGGAAAGCCCAGCTTGTAAAAAAGCTGTCTGCCCAGTCTATCCAGTACGAGATTAGGTCGCAAATTTAGATTAAGTGCGACACGAGGGCTTACGAAGAAACATACAAAGCGTATGTCATCGTAAATATCCATCGTAGGAAAGGCAATTTTGATGGGAAACCTAGGCACAGCCATTCCAAAGGGTGAGGAGAAGAAAGCCGATGCACTCCCCTTCTTCGATAGCATGGTCCTGCTCTCACACGCTGACACCGACATCATCAGCGTCACTCCTCCTAGCATGCTGTCTCATTCGCAAAAGGTGTAAGCATTGTAGTTTCATCAGCGTTATCAGTGGGGTCACTTGTGCTGGCAGTTGGTGTCATCGTTGGCTAAAGTGCGCCCGGTCGTCGACCATTAAAGACATGAATGAGAGGCCTTACTAGTGCGGAAAGTTTAACGACCAGGCTTCAAAGGTCTGTCAGTACATGATACCGTTGACTCCGTGTTTAGAGCTCGCGGAGGGTGGAAAATAGATATGAATAGGCAAGCAGACAGGTTTCGACCGACTGTACCTTGAAGCTATCCTTATATCTGCATGCTCATGAATATGCATATGCAAGTGGAAAACAAGAAACCTTGCAGAAAGTGCACTTCTGTAAGCAAGATACAATATGACTGCTTTAAAGAAAGCATCAAGTCGGCATCTGATCAAGTCGACAGCAAGTAAGCTAGCACAAGACGATTGCTTTTTCACCTTCAAAGTGATACCGAATTTGGTGACCCCCGTTCTTCTTTGCCGGACCTAAACTCTTTTACATACAAAATATTTTGTGACCTGACCTTTTACGCCCTTTTCGATCCCAGGCTAAATACAGTATATTGCCCTTCATTCTGTGTTTTGGACCGTCTGTAATAGGCGGAACAGCCCTACAGTGGAGAGATACCGAGGGGAGCAAATTGTTTCAAAAACCCTGCAGGTAGGCAAACCAAGGATTTCACGTCTCTAGTTGTCGTCAAATTCTGCAGTAGCGCTGCTCAGAATCAGTGGGCTAAGTGACTGCTGGGCCTTGAATTTCATCCTGAAGACCGTACCAGGTGCTCACCTCAGCCAGTTAATCACAATCGATAGCACCTTAGAGGAATGCAGGTTGGGGCGCGCATCGCCTCACTGTCAGTGGAGTGTCTGGAAGGAGCTGCACTTTACAGGAAACACCCACCACTGAAGGATTTGAGAGCCCGAGGAGCGACCTGTGTGCTGACAGAGAGGCATGGGTATACTATATGTGATAAATCACTGCAGTATAGCCACTGATAGTGATTTATCACACATAGTATAGCCATGCAGAGAGGAGAGTTATCCACTCAGGTCAGGTCGTAACAGACGTATGAGAAGCAAAGTGCCCAGCCTCAAATGCCTCCGAACGTGGCTTGTTCATTGAGAATAAAAGATGAACCAATGGCATGCACACAGCAGCCCAAAGGAATCATTCATGGCCAGAGTAATTCCTGCTGTCGGGGGTACTGAATTGGGGCCAACACATTGTCCTGTCTATGGTGTGCCCAGTAATCAGGTGGCTGAGCGGACCAAAGAACTTTTAAGGATACTGGCCTGGCAGTGCTAGACTGCACTGAATAACTAGCAAGTCAAAATATACAGTACACGGATACTTTTGACAAAAACTCTTTTCCCATGGAGCATACCAGCCCCCCACTCCTCCTGCTTGTTTAACAACTATGGAGTGTCCCGGGTAGTATAGTGGTGAGTATTCCCGCCTGTCACGCGGGCGACCGGGGTTCGATTCCCCGCCCGGGAGTCCACTATTTTTGTTAATTACAATGTCAATCGTTTGCCACTCTTCTGGACTTGACACGAAGGGTATCATATTCATGAGAAGCACTACAGTAAACCTTAGATCACCTCACGATGCTATCTTTTGCGTCAGCATATGATCTCAATGAGCTTATCAGCACACGTGCGCCATTCTTATCAGGCTACACCCGCGCGTATAAGCTAAATGCACATCTATGTACACATTTTGGTGATTTATGACCCACATGACCACATTGCCAAAGGAGTCACGTAATAGATAGAAATCAAGATACTGTACGTACACATAAAAGTGAGCTTCTTGGACTGCCAGTCCAGCGTGCAAACAACTGGCACCATCAAAACTGTCGGTAACTAGGTGGCGCTCCCACTGGGGGGGGGGGGGGGGGGGGGAGCGGTCTAGACCCGAGATCAGAACTCTTAAAAAAGTGAAACAAGCAGAACGAAATTAGCAGGTAGGTACAGATCAAAACATCAAAAGTGGCGATACACACGCGTGATGTGCTCCTGCAAATGGCATGCACGTCTGTACAGTACATACTCTATAGCATTCTAAAAAAATCTGTTATCAGACAACGAAAAGCCCCCTACTCTAACCGAATGCTAGGCGAGACGAGGTTGGCTGGGCTCCCTCGGCGGCACATGCTTGAGTGGATTATACTTATGTGGACGTGATGTATCTACGTTTATGTTATGTTCAGGGGGAGGCTCACGAGCGTACTCCCACACTCACCCACAATGCATGCCTGTGTGATGCACTGTGAAATCCTTGGCTCGCCCTGGGATAGAACTAGGGCTGACCAGAGGATGGCCCAAGTCAGGAACAGTACACGCAGTCCACGGATACTTATGGATATAGTTTACTATCCCCAAACCAATAAGGCCGTGTAGACTCACAATTCGGGGAGCAGCCGCACGTGTCGGCCGTCAAAAGGGGTTCTGACGGGCCTGAGCCCGAAGTGCTCACAGAGCAGTTCAGATCAGGTGATCCAGACTAGTTCTCAACCGATGTCTGCAATCAGACCAGTCACTCGACCTCGACCTCGCTCTCGGTCTCGTGCTGGCCCTGACATAGGAGAGGCGGACCGGTTCCCTGAATCAGTGCACACATAGGCCAGAGGGCATAACACATGCCTAGTCCATGCCTATTACATTCCTCCCCTCCTTAAAAGAAGCGTGACCCCACGCTTCCCGTGAAAAGTAGGGCACCTTCGATTAAGGGATCCCGGAGAAATAGTCCAGGTCGTCAGGCTAAGAAAGCAGGGATCAGAAACTGAACCAGTGGGAGAAAGGTCAAGCAAAAGGCGAGACCAGGGCGTAACCGGAGTCAGTGGAGACCATAATGGATAGTCCACTGCTGTCGTCCAGCGAGTCCCCTATAGTCTATCCTACTCGTGACGCCAATGTAACCAAGCCTGGCAGGCGTGGGAGGGAGGTGGCCGACCGAAGTCGGCGGGACAAAAACTCCGACTGAAGCAGGATAGTCTTGCGACTATACCTACGGCTGAAACACCAACCCGAGGGGTTGACGTTTCCTAGCCAGGGGAGAGTATCGATTACTCTCTCCCACTCGCCATGGCCTACCAGGCGGGGGGTTACAACTGGGTGCATCGTGGAGTCGTGGGGTCGATTCCCTGCGGGATTTTTTTGTTTCTGTTTTTCACCAAAGGACCCTCATGAATATACTGATTCGTATTTTGTAGTAAGTCCGTATGCTGGTGGTTTTGGAATACGATTGCCTTTTGATACCTCGAACATACTTGGGAAACAGTGAGGACTTGCTGCAGTATGGTTGCATCTGCCGTGGCAGCACGAGTATTGCATGTCTGGCACACGCCATGTTGCACTTTTGATTAGTGACAGTGTAGCAATTCTGTTTGATCACAATTCATCTACAAACGCCGCCGAGGAAGCCCAGCCAACCTCGTTTGCCTTGAATTGTGTTAGAGTAGGGTGGATGGGCTAACCTTTTTGTTGTCTGATAACAGACTTTTTTAGAAATAGTAGTACTTTTTCGCACCCACCTTTGGGTTAGGAATTCAGAATAGGTAGAAGAAATTTGTCGTCTGGTCCCTCCTGAGCTGACGCAAATTTCGTTCAAAGAAGGTTCGCACGTATTGCTCTGTCACTGTGGCCTACTGCTCTTAAGTTCCAGAGTGGCTGGGCTAAACAGGCAACTAATGTGGCTGTTGATAGGCGGGGGGTTTTCACACTCTCGAAGCACTCCGTTGCCAGTTGTGCCAGCAAAAAATTAACATTCGAGTGATTTTGTGGTGGTAAGCGGCCTCAATTTCCGCAACAAATATTCTTTGCTACAGAAAATGTACAGTAGGTCGCAGGTAGATTTTTGAAAAATTTTGGACTTATAAATCAAAGCAATAAAAAGCAAGCCAACTAATCCACCAAACTAAAGCAAAAAATTTAAGCAAACTAAACAGAATAGAACACTCATCTCGGCCAGTGCGTAATTCTAACACCACTGTTTTATCCCCTGTGACCAGCGCACCCAGGCGGCGGGAGATAGTATAGACCGAAGTCTCCCGGACAGAAAGCCCTGACTGGAGGAAGGCAAGTCTCGCGACTAGACCCCAGATCGGTTCGGGTCGGGTCACATTTTTAGGATCGGGTTTCTAATTTTTAACAGGTCGCAGGAGTATTTACAATCACATTTGATTCCTGAATAAGACAAGTAAGTTCTTGGGTATACCTCGCCGGCGGGCCTCGTGTTCTGTCCCTGCCCCCCCACCATTCCTCCCCCTCTTTTTTCCCCCCCCCCCCTCCTCCCCCTTGCAAAACCGCCCAAAGGCCTTACCCCCCTTTCCCCCCCCCATCAGTAGCAAGGCTCTGTCAGGAGCTAGTTTCCAGTAAAATATGAATTTGTAAACAGTACCTTTTGTGAAGATGCATACTCTAGCGTGGGTTAATATATATGTGCTGTATATTTAGGTATTTCTTTGTTTAACCAATATAGCGTGTCTCTGACTGCAAAAGTTATGAAAGAAGTCTCTATTATTCGGATTGGTCGAATCTCGCTATGGACTAGCGGACAGACCCTAGTCGCTTTTAAAAGAGATGGGTAGGCCGGTTTCTGGAGGCGAGTTTCTGGTACCAAAAATGCAGGCAGGTAAACAATCTTTACGAGATCAGATAACTTGTTTATGTCAACACATTCATTGTTCATCAAATGAAGTGTGCGCCAAGTGCGGGTGCGAGCGGAGGGAAGAACAGGCTTGAAGACGAATCTTCTTGAACGTCGGTATCCGACAATGCTTCACGGAAGGTGTCCAAGGTTGCTGTAGGGGGCCCTGCATCCGCGATGCACTGTACTGCGAATACTACAGCTTCCATAAGTGTGCGTGATTCCGCTGATAATTTC